>VWZS01005591.1:255377-292387 GCA_013397075.1 Rhabdornis inornatus
GCCTGCCTGCCTGCCTGTCTGTGTGTCAGTCCCCCGGCGTGCGCCGACAGGTTCGCCCCTGTCGGGCTGTCAGCACAGCCGGGACGGCAGGCAGGGCTCGCCGGGAGCTCCGACGGGCGCGGTGCGCGCCGGAGAAGCGCTCCCGAAGGCGCCGGGCGGAGCGGGCGCTGCGCTGCCGGCGGCGGCCGCGGGGTCACGGAATTACTGGAGAGCCCCACCGATCCACAGGCTGCTCTTTGTGCCACAGATAAAAGACGTCAATAAACGTATAAATAAATAAATAAACAAACAAATAAATAAATAATGTTCTCGACTCAGAACTATTATACCAGTGAAGTCAAGACGGTTTCAGCCGTTAAACGTGAATTACACGGAAAAGCCTGTTGTTTAACCTAACACTTAATTTCTTTTTTTTTTTTTTCCTCCTCCCTCTTCGTAAACCAGCGAGCAAGCTAAACATATGGACTCCTATTGTTAAGAAGTATGGTTGCATTCGTTTCACTAGGTCCTTGAGTGGAATTAAGACTACTCCCCTTCTTCCCTCCCCTGCAATGCAGACATGACCTGAAGATGAACTGAGTTTGCCTAGTGGCAGTGCTCACTTCAGTTGAAATGAATGCTGTCAGTGCTTTAATAAATGTTAGTTGAGATTTGTTTTAGCCAGAGAAGTGCCCCAAACCAGATAAAACTGTGTGCATTTATTCTGAAGAGCTGGGGTTTGGTGACATAGAGCAGTGCCATAAGTCTTGGTGGCTCGTGTTTTGCTGCACTTACACTTTTTTCTCTCTCTTTCTGTCATGAAGGTTGCCATTAAGGGTATTGAAAGAGAGCTTATCTGCCCAGCATGCAAGGAATTGTTTACCCATCCACTGATCCTTCCCTGCCAGCACAATGTCTGTCACAAATGTGTGAAAGAAATACTTTTTGCATTTGAAGACTCCTTTGCTGATGGAGGCTCTGAATCCTCTAATCAGAGTAGCCCACGAATTAGAATCTCTGCTTCTAGCATGGACAGAATTGACAGAATTAATAGATCAGGTATGTATCAGAATTTCTGCATGTTTCCCTGATTTTATTATTAGACTGGCTTGAGCTGAATGGTGTCTGCATTGGTAAAATGTCTTCCTGGTACTCCTGATGCATTTATAGAGATGACTTAGGGATAGTGCTACTCTTGTTCATTTTGTGTCAAGAACAATGGGAATATTTTTAAGGACAATGCACACTGTCTCATCTATAATAGATTAGTCTTTGTGGCATTATATAAATCTTTATAACCATTGTGTTTATTTCTGTATTTCAGTTACATGGAGATGCAATAGCATTGTGTTCAGTAGCATGGAGATGTAGATTTTGGCGGTTTCATCGCCTGCCAGTGGTTTTCTCTGGTTTCACCCGGCCCCAATGCAGTAGTTCTGACTTCCTTCTGAGCCTGTGTAGACTTTGCAAGCTAGTTTTGTCCTGCCCACTTCATAACGTGTGCAGTAAATAATTTTCCATTGGTTATGATTATTGCATGATTGCAGATTTGAAGGACAGATGACTGTAAGCAGACAGCCCTAACATCCTCCTTCATTGTGGTCTGCTTGAAGATTTAAGGAGTGCTTAGCTTTAGGACTCCTCATGCTCTTTGTGGTATCATGCTTGAGAGATTCTTGCAGTTTCTGTAATTCACGGATGAGTTGGTCTGCTTTTATACAGATGCACTGAAAGTGCTTTGTGCATGCTTTACTTCTTGAAAGATACCTCATCTTGGCTTTCAGGCTTTCTTCTGACATAATTATCCACTTTAAAACCACACTCCCCTGTGATCTGGAAGAGTTACCACAAAGACAAACTCTAAAGCTCTATCTTACATTTCATGTTACTAAAGTTTATCCTTCCCAGTTTTCGCAGATCAAAAGTGCAATTTCACCAGCTTCTTTTGAACAACAATCTAATACTGTCTAGTACTGAATTGTTAGTACTGGTAGTCTGCCAAATCAGTTTGTTAAGCAAAAAGCCAACTAGTTCTTGGTACTCCCCTTGCCATCACCACCCTGTCCTCAGATACATGTACATAAGTTGTCGCAGGAGTTGTAATCTTTAAATCCACTGTGGTCTGCCACCATCTCAGCAAACTAATGGGAATATATCTTCTCATCTGACCTGATAACAGAGAGGTGATTTCTTGCCTAAAGACCTTTTTGATGAGTAGCAAGAGAGGGTTGAGATTTGGAAATAATGAGCTTCTCCCCTCTTACCTCAAAGAGTGCTGGGCAGATGCACATCACAGGAAAATTATCATCTCAGACAGTTCAGATTTGCAGAATGAAAAGCGCATGGAAATAGAAGCATTAAAGAATAAATTTCAAAATTCAGATTATACTGTCTTTGCTTCTAGTGTTATAGGTATTATAGTTCCATTGCTATATCAAGTGTGAGATTTGCTCTTGCACCAGTTTGGTACCAGCAATGGTCACCAGCATGCAATTTACATTTGCATAGTTATTGTCTTGCGTCTGGAATACTCATACTGTGCATTGCCTTGCTAAATTAGCTTTGTGATCTGTAGGGGAATTTGCAAGAAAACACCTCCATAAGAGAGAAAATATAAGGAAAAGATCCAAATTGGGGTCTCACATGCATAACAAAAACCCACTGGAACTTCTGTGAGGCTTGTGCAGGGCATGTCAGTGTCAAGACCTTAGTGTCACATTTCAAAATGCATATGACACCTTCTTCCCACTATTTTTTTTTTCCCACTTAAAGAATCCCTGATGACTCCATAAGGAATATGATCTATTTAAAATGGGTTGGCATTTAAATTCTTTGTATGCCAGAAGGAGCTGGTTTGTATTTGGTCATGTTCTGTATTTGCTGTGCACACACAGCTTGCATTTACAAGTACAATTTGTATTAATGTAAAAAGAACAGAACTCATTGAAATGGAGTATATGTGCTGCTTAAAATCCAGTGTGTTAGTTTCAAAACACTCCTCTTTTTATATTTTATTGAAAATCATTTTTCATTAACAAAATCTTGTTGTATGTAACATGAAAATGAAGGCTATTTCTTTATTGCTGTTCCATTATCTCTAATGTTACTGTAATTACAGTGTTGGTGTAATTAAGGCATGTAATGTGGTTATGTTGACACTCGTGTGAATGTTTGAAGTATCTCTCCCTGTGCCACTCCCCCCCAATGCCTTCTTTCTCCCTTTTCCAGTTCTGCTTAAGTCTTACAATTGTTTGATATGCTAGGAAATTAAACATTATTGCCTTTCAATCCTGCAGGAGTTTAACAGCCACAGGAGAGAAAAGAGTTGGTGCTTTTCATTTGAACCATTGTAAACCAATGGTATATGTCTTTTTTTGATGTTTAAACAGCTCTCTGTTCATTGTTTGCAGCCTCACAGAGGAGGTCTTTTGGGTGCAGAGGTAGAAATGCTTCACTTCTTGTGTTGGCTAGAGATAGCCTAGCATTTAGATCTCGAGTTAAATATTGTTGGTTAGCATATAGCTTTTTGTCAGTGGTCAAGTCCACAAAAAGGCTTTTGCAGTGAGCAAAGGTACAGCAAAGAAGTTCTACAAGGCCAGCTTTTCATTCTATGCAAGACTGATTTAAAGGTCAACTGGACTGGAATTCAATTAAGGGTTGGATTTTATTTTTTTCCTTGTGTGTGTATGACTGAATGTACATTGGTAGGTACAAAAATGCACACAGAGCCCCAGCAATCACCATACCAGCTCCACGGACCCCTGCTTTTTAATTTTCAGGAGCTACATGCTCAAGTTTCAATGAAACTGCTGTCTTACTGGTAATAAAGTGTGGTTATTGGATTGATCTTCCTTATGTTTACAGGTCGTGCTTGGCCATCACTTCTAAATGGAATGCAATATTGGTTCTTTATTGTATCTAAGCCTGCTTAATTTAATGAAGAACAGATTGAAATTTACACCATGTTGATATGAGTAGGTAGTTCTGAATCTCACAGTTTATCACAGCACATGAATACGTGAAGAAAACTAAACATTTTACACTTACAGACTTGAAATATTTGGTGTGTCTAATGACGCAATCGGGTTGAAGGATAGTCAGTCTTTTAATCATATCTCATTTCCAAAATTGAGCTCATCTGAACAGCTCAGCCACTGTATGGAGTTTTTTAATACTGCTTACTTTTTTTTAAAGTAATAGTTGGTTCAAAAATGGGAGAAAAAGTCCCCAAATTCCTTGTTGCCACAGTGTGGGCAAACACACGAGCAATCCATAGGAATATGGTGTCCTTCAAGAGAGATGTGAACTGAGCTAAACGCAAATCTGAATTTCACACTCAGTGGAGGACAAAGCAGCTGATGGGAAGAGGAAGTTTAAATTGCCTCAGTTGAAGGCTGAAATTGTCTTAAAGCAGAGATACCATACGATGACGTCAGACCTCTTGGAAAGCTGTCCGTGTCTGCTCTTTCTGCAGAAAGCTCTTTTGATTTGTGAAAAGCTAAAGTATCAGAAAGTAACATTTTAGCTCTCCTGGCTTCTCTTATGAGGCCTCTCCCTTCTTCCCTCTCCCATTTCCCTCCCTCCCCCCCGCTTTTGCTCTCCCGCTTCCCTCTTTACCCCTTCCCCTTACTATCCCCATCTTTTTTCCCCTTTCCTTTTTCCTTCCCCCTAAAAAGCCCATCCAAAATATTATCTGAGTTATGGAGTGGCAATATACATTCTGTTTTTAAAAATACCCCAACCTTTCAAGAGAATCCAGTTGACTTTTAAATCTTTTTTTTTAAAGTTTCACATGTTTAATGTCCATGTCTTCCACAACCATAGAATTCTGGTAATACTGTTTACTTGAAAAACACAACTTTAAGATGTCTTATCCCTTTGCAAACTATTCACTGCAGCTTGGACTTTTAAATATTTTAAGTGTTGGTACCACTCCTTGGGAAGATGATGTTTAAATATTGTCTTTAAAGGACATACTTAAGACTGCTCTTTGACTTGAGTCTTTGCAATCTGTAAGGTAATATTTGTGAGTCTGAGCATGAGTTTATGTTGTGATTTTTTTTTTGTAACCGATTGAGCAACTTACTGCAAGTGGAACAATCAGTTTACAAATCACAATGGAAAATTTTGTGTGATGATTTCTAATATTTCACGAAATATATATTTGCTTGTTGTAAGTTGAATTGGCAAAGTGTAAAAGAGAATGTGGGTAGGAACGAAGTTTCTCTGGGCTGCAGAGCTGCACATCTAAATATGTCTACAAAATCCAAGGGGTTTGTTGCTCTGTTTTTGGGTTTTTTTGTGTGTGCTTTTTGTTTGTTTTGTTTTTTTTTTAATAACCAAATTGGACACAACACAGATAGGAAAGACAGTGTCCAAAGTAATTAATTATTTCATCAGTGCTTTCTTCTTAAAATATGAGTGTAGAAATCCTTTAAGCAGAAAGCAACAAGAGTGTTAATTTTTTAACACTCACTAGGCAAAAAGAGAATGTATTTCCTTATTTTTGAGTGTTGAAGTGGCAGAACACACCAAGAAGTTAGCAAATAGATTTCCTGGATTTAAAACAGGAAAGAACCCCCAGCCTAGATTTTCAGAATGCTGTCAATGAAAAGGGATGAGACATCTGAAGGTGTGCAGGACTTCAATGATACTGGATTGCTTTTCATAAACAGTGTCACCAGTCTTTGCAGAGCATGGCTCATGATGACAGTCTCATTTCGGTCCACCACGGGCAGAATGAAAGGTCTCCATTGGGATGGATATGAATTTCAGATTGTATTTTTAAACTTGACCACTGCACCATGTATTTTTTTTACCCTATTATCCTGCTTTGTCATTGTTTGCTCTCTGCTCTAGCATTCTACTTGTAGGCAGTCCCGATATGTGCCGCATTGTATGATTATTTATTTTGTTGCAGCAAATGTATGTATTCTAGATCACTTTTTGTAGCTGTTGTTTGCATGGCACTGCATGTGAAGTCATCTTTTTGTCTAGGACATTGTAGAAGTCTGTGTAGAAGATTTCTCTGTGTTCCTGTGTACAGTGCTAGCTTGCAGCCATACACTGGAAATACAGTTTGTGTTTCACTGCTGTTGCTGTGCCTTGCATGCGTGTGTTGCTGTGTATGCCAAGTTATAGGTACTGCAGGATGTGCAGTAACTCACTTAAAGTAAGTACTAAAAAAATGTGAAATCAGACAAAGATCTCTGCTCCCTAAGGCAGAGAGTAGCATACCTGTGCCTTGTGTCACCTATCCTGTTCTGTAAATGCAGCCTAGTTGTTCTGCTCAGATCTTACAGAAAGGCATGAGACCAAGCTGGGTGGGAGGCTGTCAGTGGATGCACACTTACCCATGTTCTGATTGGGACTTCGTAGCTGACAGTCATGCATAACTACCATGGGTCAAATTTCAAAGCTATTTAAAGGAATTAATTCTTTATAGGAGTGTTGATTTGGTGTTTTATTTGAAGAGACTGGAAAGGGCATGATAGGAATGAAGGTTTTGGATTGTTAGATGAAGGAACAACAGCCCAAAGCAAGTATATTTTGGGTAGCATAACAGGACACTTCAGAAAGAAATAAAGCATTAGCATTTTTTATGGGAAAATACTGATTAAATACAGAGAAGAACAAATTTCCCTTTCTGAAGAAGTGCCAATTTCAACACTAAGAATTCAGCTTTTAGTCATACCTCAATTTACAAATTTGTTAGTGTCCTGGTTTCAGTTGGAATAGAATTAATTATATACTGAAGTATATATTGGAGGGATAACAATAATAAAAAAATAGTAATACAAGAGAGAGGAATAAAATCCAAGAGAAACAAGTGATGCACAGTACAATTGTTCATCCAGTGCTCCTAGTTTATGTCCTGGACATGACATTCTATGGAATGTCCCTTTGGCCGTTTGGGTCAGCTGTCCTGGCTGTTCTTCCTCATGGCTTTTCATGCACCTGCTCTCTGGTGAAGCATAGAAAACCGGGAAGTCCTGGATTTAGGGTAGGCACTACTTAGCAACAGCCAAGCATCAGTGTGTAATAACCTCATAGTGAATCCAAACCACAGCACTGTACCAGCTACTAAGAAAATTATCTCTAACCCAGATGAAATCAGGACAGTTAGTTATACCAATATGCCGTGCTCTCAAAGCGATCTTAAAACAATGCACCAGCACTGCAGAAGATGGGTTTTTTTGTTTCTTTGTAAGGAGAAGCTGAGGGGATACAAGTTAAGCCTGAAGACTGGCTTAGCCTGCTTTTGAAATACATAAAGGATTCTTTCTGGTAGTTGCAGCCAGTGGGTTCATGAGTGAGATGGGATGCACTCCTGGCTTGATAACCTCAGGAATATTACCTTGTGAATAACCTCTGAGTCTGTGTGAGCCATCTCCTTAACAGACTCAAAAGGCTTCTTAAGTTAGTGGCTTTTCTTGAGCATGTGGTATTATTTTGGAGAGGGGGAAATTTGTGTGTAGCTGTTTGTAGGTGTGTGGCTTCTCTGCAGTTCCCCCTTTAGAAATTAATAAAGATAGATGTACGCTGTTTAACACATCGCTGTGGAGATCTGTGGTTCCTCAGTTCAGGGTAGAGTAACCTCTCAGATATAACTGCCTCAGATTCCCCTTTGGTGTGCAGGGTTTATTTAGCAGCCCTCCTTTATTGAGGCCTTTCAGGAGGGTCCAAGTCAGCCTCAGCATTTTTTGACTAAATGGATGTCACACAGTTCCCTTGTTTTCCTGGATTTTTTATGATGCCTCTTGGGATGAGTAAAGTAAGTTTGTACTCAGCCAAAGCAAACTTCAGGGAGCTCCAAGTATTGGCTATGTATTTCTGTTGCTCTGAGAGTAAGTGTCTTTCACTTCAATATGTTAGGAGGCTGTTGCTCTCTATATGGGTAACCAGTTAGTCTAAAAAACCACTTGGCTTCGACGAGGTTTTGTGTTTATTGTTTCAAAAGGTTAGAGGTTGAGTGCATCCAAAACTAGATAAAGAAGATAGAATTGCAAGAGCTAAATTTATCTTTAAATAAAACCAAGTTTTAGGGTAGTAGTTTGTAATGTCCGTTGGAGTCAGACATTACGCTACCTTGTCAGGGCAATTGTATTCTCTTTGGCTTGGCAGACTGCATATGAATTGGTGTTGTACTGGTTTGGACAATGTGCTACAGTCTGGAATTGGTTTGTAAATTCCTGTGCTTCTTTTAAAATCTAAACCAGTTGAGTTTATGCTCGTCCTAAATTGGGTTTTGGTGTCTACACAGGCAGAAAACGCAATTCACTGACTCCTAGATCAACTCTGTTTCCTTGTCCGAGTTGCCAGCGGGATATTGATCTCGGAGAGCGTGGTATCAATGGCTTATTTCGCAACTTCACTTTGGAAACCATTGTGGAAAGATACAGACAGGCAGCCAGGGCAGCCATTGCTATTATGTGTGATTTCTGCAAACCTCCACCTCAGGAGTCCACCAAGAGCTGCATGGACTGCAGTGCAAGCTATTGCAATGAATGTTTCAAAATACACCATCCTTGGGGAACTGTGAAAGCCCAGCATGAGTATGTAGGACCAACCACCAACTTCAGACCTAAGGTAAGTATACTGTACCTTACAGAATTCAGATTGCAGCATTCTCATGTAGCTGCAGACATATCTTGCAGTGATGGTTGCTTTTTAGGACCATGATTGCTTTATTGACTATTGCTGTTATTTACTGAGTGAACCACAAGCTTTTGCTCCTTGCTGAGGGTCAAGTGGTTGTCATTGAAGGGGGCAGTCAGAACATACTTGAAGGGTCCTGTAAAAATAAAGGTTTTTACTTTGTGGAATGGGTTGTGTTCCTTGTGATTTCAGTAATTAGTTCTTTTTTTTTAAAGGCTTCATGATCACAGATCACAAAATATTCTAAGCTGGAAGGGACTCAGAAGCATCAGCTTTTAAGTGAATAGTTCATACAGGGATTGAATCCACACCCTTGGTGTTCTTGGCACCTTGCTCTTAAGCATCTAGCATGGGACTGCCTAGGGAGGATGCCTGTGTGTGGTAAACTTAAAAACTCTGACACACCTGGCCTCTTCCATGCCCCCTTTGGATGCTTTGTGCATGAACTTGATTCGTTACCAAGCATCTTCTTTCTTTCCTTCCTTGCATCTAACAAGCGCAGAAGGTGGAGTTAAGGTCTCCGTTGTTATTGCACCATTATTTTTTTTATCTATAGCAGAAGAGATAAAAATGTTATGGCAACATTTCTACTTTGTACACTGGTGCTGCTGTTGCAGCATTCGGACAAAACAGTGATAACAAAATGCCACTACCTTTGTGTCTCATGCTGAGCAGGTTGCAGTACGTGGCAGTGCCTCTTTAAATTTGTTACATCACAGATGTTACATGTCACAGATGCCATCTTGCTCACCTGGGACCCCAGTAATGGCCTTAATGTCCCAGCACATTCTGTGTGCCTGTTCCTTCTTGCTGGAGGTCCCACAGATGCCAGAAATGCTGATGGTCAAGGAGTCCTGATTAATTATGATTGAATTAAGTAAATTTGATTAATATGCAACGTGTAAGAAGCTCTTGACTGCTGGTGTACCTTCCTTCTGAAACTGGAAAAAATTGACCCACTAAAGTTAGCAAGCTGGGAGATAGGGAACATCCAGAAATCGACTTGATGGTGTTTTCCTTGAGTCTAAAATTTAAAAGTGAGCACGTGCTTCATATGCTTTCGAATGTGCCTGCACATATATTGTGTGAAATGTCCCTCTATTGGATAAATGAGAAGGGTGTTTGTGTACTATATTTCTAGCCCTTGCTTTAAAATGCTATTCAGCTCCTTAAAAACTTCTCTTCTATGGCATCTAAGCCCTCACAGCTGCAACATTGCTATTTGAAAATACCAAAGGCATCTTGTGATCCCTGTGCACTCCTAGAAGTGCCCTATGGTGTTATACTACATGCAGACTGAATTCAGGATTGAAAGTCTGCAAAAGCTGAATTCTCTTGGAGCAGAGCAAAACAGGGTGAGGTGCTTTAGGTTATTCTGACGCTGATGTATTGAGTATGTGTGTGCATGTGGGATTTAGAATTTCTAATTATATGTGAGGACAGGAAGAGGAGAAAAAAGGAGAAAAGCATAGTGTAGTCAACTTTAGATACATCTACTTTTTTGAAAAACTTCCCAATAGTGATAAGCTGATCTTTACTGTGCTCTTACAAAAACTTTTCTGAGGACTGTTTGAGCTTAATATAAAGAAGGAAAAGTGCCTTTTTGATTGCACTATATTTTGAAGACATGAGCTGAAAGCATGAGATATTCGTTGGTTTCCTAAACAATATTCTCAGTCACCACTTTAATTTACAACTAGGCTGGAGAGCACTTTGTAGCCTGTGTGGTGGGGATGGGAGGAGCACATGGTGGGCTGATTGTTCTTGAGTTTTGAGAGAATACGGGGCAGTCTGCTGACCTCTGCTGTCTCTCACTTGCAGGCTGTAATTCTTGCTTATATGACGAGATTAATAAAAATGTGGATTTTCTGTGAGGTGTGGCTATACACTGCTGTGGAAAAATTGCTTCCACAAACTAGCTGAATGGCTGTAGTTTTTGGAGATGTTTGCCTGCACAGCTGATTTTCTTGGCAGCTTCTTTTTTTCCCCTTTTTAATTTCCTTCCAAACCCAGTAGTCAGTCCAAATGAGATTGCTAATTGCAAATTTGGCTTAATGATAGATTTAAGGTGCTGGTGAGACTGGTGTCTTTGGGATTTTCACCATAGCCTAAGATAAGATTTGAGACTTGAAAGCTGGTTTCAGGTTTTAGCTGATTGTGTCCATATTTGTGCTGCTGACAATTTTCTATTTTTATGCCCTTTTCTGATCTTTCTTGTATAAGGACATATTGAAACTGAAAAGCTTCCTCAAAAGCTCCTCTTTGGTAACTTCTGTGGAATAGATGACCCAGATGTTGTCTTTCAGTGCTCTAGAATGAGGCAAAGCAAGCATTGTTTTTTCAAAGCAACACACACACGCACAGACACCCCCCCACACCCCCACACACCTGCTATAAAGGGTTTAATCTCTTGCCTGAGCTTGGACTTGAGCAGCACTTTTTAAAACTCTTTGAGCTTTTATTTCAGTAAGTTCAGCTTTTGAAAGATGATTCTTAGCAAACACCAGCTTTCTTGCAATGCTGTTTGAGTTAATCCTGGAAGTAGAACTCAGTGTGAACAGCTTGTAACTGGAGTCAGGTGGAAAGATTGAAACACTGGAGTCTTTTGTCTTTCAAAACTGTAGCTGGTGGTGGTGGCTACACTTTTTTGTTCCAAGAGCAATGGCTATGTGGCTTATCAAAATATAGGTTAGACTTAAATTGCTGCAGTATTATGTCAGCTCTTGCTTTAAGAAACAGTTCATAGCTGTTGCAAGAGATGATGGCATGAGCATGGTTAAGTTTGACAGGCTGGGTATGTTATATATTGCATTTACAGCTCTGAGCAGGAGTGTAGGGTGCTGGAGGCATTGCGAACAACATGTGCAGGGTTTAGCAAAAGATTGATTGCTATGTGGAAGCTACACAGACACTGCTGGAGGTTTACTTACTGTAAACCTCATGAAACTGTGAGTGCTCATCTGCTGACTTTCAATGATGTTGACAAACATAAAAGGCAGAAGATAAACTGTCTATAAAAAATTCACTGATGAAATCATATGGTGCTTTGGGTTGATTGAGTGTTTTGATTTTTTTTAAAAACCTCCATTTTTAGAAGTACACCTGTATTGTCTCTGCTCTTTTCTTTTTTTTTTTTCTCCCCCTCACAGATTTTGATGTGTCCAGAACATGAAATGGAGAGAGTAAACATGTACTGTGAAATCTGCAGAAGGCCTGTTTGTCATCTTTGCAAACTGGGTGGAGGTCATGCAAACCATAGAGTAACAACCATGAGCACTGCCTACAAAACCCTTAAGGTAAAAGAAAATATCATTGGACCTGGCCTTAAGAAGGGAAAGAGTACTTTTGATGTGAGGGCAAACTCCCACTGGACAGAAGCCAGGATGTGTGTTTAGGAGACCCTGAACTAGTCTTGAGGCCTGTTGTTGTACAACAATGGTTAATGTATATATTAATGTGATGTAGGGCATATTTTAGAAACTAAAATGTGTTTGCTATGATGCTTTAAACATAACCCCTGATAAGTGCTTTCATCTTATTTCAGCTAATTCTACAGCAGTACAGACAATGAAGAAGGGTTAAGCGGTTAATCAACTTTACAATCAACTTTTTTTAATATAAGTGTTCAGGTAGCTTGTGGTAGAAGATACTTGAGAAGCACTTCAGAAAAATTTGCATCTGAAGTATCTGTTGATATCTTTGTATGTATCTTTCTGTGTTTCTGAAGCTGCACAACTTCAGAATTAATTTCCTAAGCAGAGCACAACAGAGAAGACTTGCAAACATCAATTTGTTGCTAAAGAGGGCACATACTTCCTCTTCTTCCTTTTCTTCCTCTCTTGCTCTCAGGAGGAAATAAAAATACCAGATTAGCCTGCCTGTGCTCTTTGGCCTCCTCACCAGTTTGCAAGGCTTTTCCTGTACAACTGCTAACTCTTGCAGCTATGGAAGTACAGGGACACTCCTAAATCTGTGATTTGAGCTACTCATTTTTCTACCAACTCTTACTACAAATGAGTTAATAACTATCAACTCCTTTTTGTAAGTTTAATGTCCTGAAGCCTCTTTTTCCTGATCTAAGAGAGGGTGATTCCTGGGTGATTGGGAGCCAGCTGACACTGTTACCTCTGATCTTTAGAGCCTGTGCCACCAGTCTCACTCAGTTGCTTTGCAGTCACTGCAGGTCACCAATCAATTCTCCACAGGACTGCTGCTCATAACTGGTGTCACGCTGTTGTTCTTGTAGCTAGATAAACTGAGGACTAGCTGGATGACCTGCCTGTGCTGGTTGTCACTTTGTGTGAGGTGCCCTATTCTTGCTGTTTTACTTCAACAGGAGAAGCTTTCAAAAGATATCGAGTACCTCATCAGTAAGGAGAGCCAGGTGAAAGCTCACATAACACAGCTGGATCTGCTACTGAAAGAAACAGAGGTAAGAGTGGCTTGTAGGTAGTCTGGGGGTTGGCCTTTGTACAGACACAGGAAGGATTCAAAACTATTTTCAGTGAAGTGTTTCAAACATTGGGTTTTTCAGTTAAGTAGTGAAACAATTTTTGAACAGTTTATGGTAGTACTGAATCACACATGGTTAGACCTAGCCCTGCCAATATGGGAAGCAGACAGAGGGAAGTTAATTTTTGGGTGCTGCTGTAAATTTGAATGAAATAAACCTTACTTGATGCCTTAGCCAAAGTGGGTTAAATGTGGGGTATTTGTGTATTTATGATGGTGCACTATTTAGACTGCCTGTTTACCTTGAAAAAGTCAGAATTAAGGGCAAAATCTCCCTGTAGAAGAGTCACATACAAGCTGAAAAAAACGAAGGCAGAAATTGCAGAGGTTCCTGGTACTGGTGTATCTTGATTATGGATTGCCTCTGTGTTTTGCAGTTTCTTTTATCCAGGGCAGTAGTCAGAGGTGGCACTATGGTTCAGAGGGCGTACACGGACCCTCAGTTCAGGGTGATTGGGGAAGGTGGAAGAGCATCTTGGGAAGACTTGAAGACTTCAGAGACTGATATGTTTTTACAGTGCTTTTTCATGAGCTGTCTATACAAATGTAGTGCATAACTTCAGGCGTAATCAGAGGAATACTTTCCTGCTCTTCATTGTCTGTTAAAGACAGCAAATACTTACTAGCTTGGGTGGTGTGCTGATCTCACTTTTGGTGCTGAATAGCATAACAAAGCTCATTAGTCTTGTGTGTCAAATGGATGACTAGACTACTGTGATGTCTTGAACAACCTTAAGTATGTTTCTGTACAGAGCCACTGTGATACAGAATCTGTCTGAAATGTCTTTTGTTTGCTCCTAGTGCAACAGTGAAAGAGCGAAACAAGAAGCATCTCAGAGTTTTGAGAAATTATATCACGTCCTGGAAGAGAAGAAATCTGCAGCTCTTAGGGCAATTGAAACTTCTAAGAATATAAGGCTGGAAAAATTGCAAACACAAGTGGAAGAATACCAAGGGCTCCTGGAAAATAATGGCCTTGTAGGATATGCTCAAGAAGTGCTTAAAGAAACTGATCCCTCCTGTTTTGTTCAAACAGCAAAACAACTTCATGTCAGGTATCTTAAATATCTTCTGTTTGAAGAGCAGGTGTATTCCAGGATGTTCCAGGATATGCAGTTG
This sequence comes from Rhabdornis inornatus, assembly GCA_013397075.1. Classification (NCBI taxonomy): domain Eukaryota; kingdom Metazoa; phylum Chordata; class Aves; order Passeriformes; family Rhabdornithidae; genus Rhabdornis; species Rhabdornis inornatus. The sequence continues at coordinate 269,646 of VWZS01005591.1, forward strand.
TATTCTTGGGAGATGGTCCTGGTCATGTTCAGTTGGAATTCCTGCATAAGAGTGTGCATTAGGAAACAACACTCAGGAGAGGAGTGCTCTTGTCCTGCCGCAATGCCTAGCCCTGTTCAGTGGGACTGCAGTGGAAGGGTAGTCTGTTTAGCTCCCTGACAAATTTCTTGTCTCAGAGATTTTATCAGGTATTTGCAAGTTAATCTAACAAGTCTTTTCTGGCTTTAACCTATTTGATCTTTGTGTTCTCTACAAGCGCCTCACATCAGTTTTGTTCTTTAAACATAATGCTCCAAATTGTTTAAATGCTTTGCCAACTGAATGACTACCTGTTCATTATTTTTACCCCAGTGTACAAGAGGCCTTTAAATTTTGCATTTGAGAATCTTTCTAGACAGACAAAAATTTGTGGGAGACATCAGTAAGTACATGAAAGCAGAACTTTCTTTAAAGCAAAACCTAGCATTTTTACTTTAAGGAATGTCCAACTTGAATTGCCTTTTTTCTCTTGTGCTATCCCATGTCTTTGTTTTCAGAATCCAAAAAGCTACTGAGTCTCTGAAGAGCTTTAGGCCAGCAGCTGAAACTACTTTTGAAGACTTTGTGGTGGACACTGCCAAGCAAGAACACATCCTTGGTGACTTGTCCTTCCATTCCAATGGTAAATTCTGAGACCATCAGGTCTTTCTCAAGTTTTAGCTTTAAAGACTTGCACAGGGCAGCAGTTGCAAAGCTTAGTGTTGTGACTTGCATCATTCCTTTTGTCTCCATGATTCAGAAAATATTACCTAGCACCAGTGTTAGTTTCAGCTTTCATAAAGAAGCCAAAACACATTGCCTTCAATACCAGTTTGCACTGGCTTCCAAAATATTGTAGTTTCATTACACTCAGTATTTCTAAAAGCTTTTTATTGCATGACAGAAAGGAATAGTTTTTAAAGCTGCCAGAAAAAAAGGCTCAAGCCTTTCAAAGTAAAAACAGAAAATAGGGAATTTATTTAAGTGTATGAACAGAGAACCTCCTCATCTACTTCTTTTAAGTGAGAGAGTCAGATTCCCCCCTTTAACAGCACTATAGCTCAACAGAGGAGTTATATCTTAGTTTAAGACAGTATAAAGAGGTGGATGCTTTAAAATTAATTTCTTCCCAATACAGTTTTAACCAATCCCTTTTCACCAATAAGTAAAACCAAATATGAGTAGATAGAAATGAAAAAATAAAATGTTTACTAAAAAAACAAAAAAGCAATGGGCCAAAAATAGCAGTAATAGTCCTTAGTTACAAAGTGACTGAAATGTCACAGGGGCACTGATAGATGTGGAATGCAATAACATTTTGGGTTACCCAGGACTGATTCTATGGCTAACTCCAAAACAACATGTATCTAAATTTCTGGAGTTTTTTTTCTCATGTGTTCCAGGTCTAGAAATACCAGAAATCAATGAAGAGCAGTGCAGAATGTACAACAAAGCTCTGATCAGCTGGGAATGCCCTGAGAAGACAGATTCAGCTGATATCTATGTTCTTGAGTATCATAAGCTTAATAAAGAAGAGGACAGTGTGACATGGCACAAGACTGAAGTTTGTGGCAAGAGCAAAGTATTATCTGATCTTGATGATGACAGCAGCTATGCCTTTAGAGTTCGAGGATACAAAGGGTCCGTCTGTAGCCCTTGGAGCCGAGAAGTTATTATGCGTACTCCTCCAGCTCCAGGTATGAGGTTTTCTTATGTCAATCAGTGTTAAGAGCTGAAAGTAGTTTCTAGTAGCTCCCAGATGTCTCCTACACTGTTAGCAGTTTCATAAATGTTTAGAAGCACTGTTATAGGTTAAGTAGGTAAAATACAGAGACTCTTAGCTTGCATGACATTCCTGGTAGCCTTTAAAAGTGACAAATTCTAATGCCAGTATGACTTAAAATGTAGTTTATAAGCACAGAAGGCCAAATACATAACTAAGCAATTTTTTTGCTACTGTTTTTCAGTTTTCAGTTTTCTTTTCGATGACAAATGTGGGTACAACAATGAACATCTCCAGCTGAACCCAAGAAGAACCTCTGTGGAAAGTAGGGCTGGATTTCCTCTGCTTCTGGGATCTGAGCGCTTGCAGGTTGGATGCTACACAACCCTGGATTACATCATTGGTGACACTGGCATTGCCAAAGGGAAACACTTCTGGGCTTTTAGTGTGGAAGCCTATTCATACTTGGTGAAAGTGGGAGTTGTTCCTAGCAACAAGATACAGAAATTGTTCCACAATACCCATGATATGACCAGTCCAAGGTAAATTGCATACTCTTGCTTTAATGCATGTTTTACATAAAAATATGGCTTTTAAAAATAGTAAATTAAGAGCAAGTCTGGTCTCTCTTAGTACACAAGGTGAACCTAACCACTGAAAAGTTTGAAGGATATGGTGCAGGCAGGTTGTTCCGTTGATCCCTTACTATTAGCAGAAAGATGTCCTGATTATCCAGACTCCTATTTTCTTTCTTTGTGGGAAAGAAGTCAGGTTCATGTAGATGCCAAGGAATGTCAGTTAAAACAAGAAGGTTAAAAATAAGTGTAAGTTTTAAGATTGAAGCAGAGCTTAATTATCAATACTAAGGCTCTGCCTTAATTCCCTTAGCATACAAGATTTGCCAGCCTTTCAGAGGTACAGTGTTCACTGTATATATTTGTATGTTTTTGCAGTAGCTGTGGATTCCAAGTCACTGGCTTACTCCAGGCTACATGCTTACATACAGTATTGGAGTGCTACTGACCACAAGCCAAAGTATAGTGGACAAATCAGTAAAAAGATTTCCATCTCATAATTACAGTTGTAGCAAGCCTGGACATGTGTAGGAACTTCAGGCAGGGAGGCTCTCTCCTGGGGACTCTTTTTCAGAAATGTAACAAATGTTTGGCTTCTTACTGTATAACACATGGAAAATATGTCAGGACAATCTTGACCTGCTTAAAGGCAGATGGAGCCGTTTGCAAAGTGAGAAATTAGATCTAAATTTCCTGATTTCTGTCTCCTTCTCCACATAGATATCAGCAAAATTTTAGCTGACACAGAGACAATTGCCCCCACAGGCATGCCAAAACTGAAATCCTAAATAGGGAATGTCTGTACTCTAGGATGTGTGCTTCTCCATGTGTCTTTTTCTGGGGCCAGAGGTGGAGGGACAAGCACGTAGACTGACCAAATATGTCTGCAGACTCTTCAGTAGCCATCTGGGAAACTGTTCAGGGAAGTCTTCAAACAGAGCACTTTAAAAAAAGCCCCCAAGCTTAAACCACTAAAACACTACCTTTTGTTTTGTGAATTTTGCAGATACTGTAACATAGCAGCATCATGGAAAACTCACAGGACATGTTCTTGTCTGTAAGGATTAGTCATATTTGCTAAGTTACTTCTCAAGTTAACTAATTTACTGTACCTGTAGGTTCATTAGTGATTGCCTAGCATAAGTACATTTAGATACATCCACTCCTTAGTAAAGCCTTCTGTGATCTTGTCCTTATTGGAGTTCAGCTGTTATTATTTGTTTGAAGTGACCCAAGTGAGTCTTCTCCACCTACTAAATGCATCTTCCTTCCTGGCTTAAGTATGTATCACTGGTGTAAGCAAAGCCTGGTGGGATGAGTGCTGTGCCTGGAGTGCCCTGTTGGTTACAGGCTCTTCAGAGGGACAGGCAGGACAAATGGAGAGTGTGGCACTGTCTGTAACATAACGTCTGGAATGTACGGAGCCTGCAATTGGCAATGCTGCAGTTGAGGACCTCTGGGTGAGCATTAAGGGACAAACAAATTTGATGTCATTGTGGGAATCTACTACAGACCACACAGCCAAGATGAGGACACTGATGAATTATTCCTTAAGGAACTAAGGAATATCTTTACATCAACCACCCTTATCTTTGTAGGGCACTTCAGCTTGTCAGATGTTAACTGGAAGCACGACATAGATGATACAAACAGGTCCAGAAGAGTCCTAAAACACCTGGATGATAAATTCTTGGTATGAGTACTAAGGGAGCCAGCTGAGAAAGGTGCCCTCCTTGATTTTTTCCTTGTCAGCAGAGATGATCTTGTGAGCAAAGTGGAGATGAGTGGCTGTCTTGGCCACAGCAACTCTGAAGCGATCAACTCTGGACATGAGGAGAACAAACTTCAGGCTGGTCAGGATACTAGTCAGTAAAGTACCATGGGATACCACTGTTGAAGGTGCTGAGGTCCATCAGTGCTGGTCACTTTTTAAGCACCACCTCCTAAGGGCACAGGAGCAGGCAATTCCAAAATGTCATAAGTCAAGCAGGTGAGACAGAAGGCTGGCTTGGGTGAGCAGAGATCTTATAGAGCTAAGGCAAAAAAAAAAGGGCATGGCCAATAGAAGCAAGGTTCAGCAACGTGGGAGAAATAAAGAGATGCTGCTTGATATTTAAGGGAGAAAATTCACGTGGCCAAAGCCCAACTGGAGTTGAAGCTGGCCAGAACTGTGGGGAACAATAAAAAGAGGTTTTTAAAAGTACATTAATAGCAAAAGATAGTCAGAAATACCATTGGCCTGTTACAGGAGGAGGATGGCCACCTCACTAAGAGGGACAGAGACAAGACAGGGATGTTTAATGGTTTATTGACCTTGGTTTTCAATATGAGTGGTGGGCTTTGGAGGTCTCAAAAGTCAAGGACCACAACTGTGAGAATGATAGACTGCCAGCCAACCCTGAATTTGTGCAGTATTTGCTGTTCCACCCCAATCCCCATAAGTCTGTGGGGCTTGATGGGATTCATCCTAGGGTACTGAGCTGGCTGATGTCATTGTGAGACCTCTCTGATGTTTCAATGGTCTTTGGAGGTGCCAGTCAACTGGAAGCTGGCAAATGTTGCCCCAGTTTTTGAGACTGGCAGGAAAGATGACCCTCGTAACTACAGGCCTGTCAGTCTCACTTGAGTGACTGCTAAATTTATGGAGAAGATTATTCCGGGAATTACTGAACAACACCTGAAGGACAATGCAGTCACCAGGGGAAAGTGCTGCTTGAAAAACTTGCCTTTCCTTTCATGACAAAGGTAACCCACTGTGCTGGCTAAGAGAAGCCAGTTGATGTGATCTCTTTTGATTTCAGTAAAGCTTTTGATGCTGTCTCTCCCAGGATCCTCCTGGACAAACTGTCCAGCACACGGCTGGATAAACACATCATGTGATGGGTGAGCAACTGGCTCGTGTTTCAGCACAAAGGGTGACAGTGAATAGGGTGACACCAGACTGGTGACCTGTCACTAGTGGATATCAGTAGTGGAAGCCAGTGGATGTAATATTTTTGGATTTTATCAGTGCTTTTGATACTGTCTCTCTCACAGTATCCTGGATAAAATATCCAGTGTTCAGCTGGATAAACACAGCATGGAAGGGGTGAGCAACTGGCTCCAGGGTCAGGCACAAAGGGTTACAGTGAATGGAGTGACATCAGACTGGTGACCTGTCACTGGGGGGGTTCCACAGGGCTCCATCCTCAGCCCTGTGCTCTACAGCACCTTCATAAATGGCTTGGACACAGGACTGGCCAGGATACTAAGCAAGTTCACAGACAGTACAAAACTGGGAGGAGATTAAAAACATTAAATAAAAAATCTTTCAAAAATTAAAAACAACTTCTAACAAAAACCACCTAATTAATTAACACCCAAAACTCCACCAACCAAACAAACGCTGCCTGGTCTGAGTCCTTACATACAGTAAACAAAAACAAAGTCCCAATAGTACATATTAAAAATTTACTTAAAAAAAACAGTTTAAATCAATTCTGTCTCAAATACAAACAAACCCATTCATAAAATTATCTTTACTCAAAAACCACTTACACATAATAAATAATACAAAAAAATTACTCTCTCCAAGCAGGGACGCCCTGCAGAGACCCGTTGACAAATGAGAGGACTGGGCAGGCACCATCCACATGAAATTCAACAAGGGAAAGTGCCAGATTCTGCTCCTGGGGTGCGACAACTCTGGATTTACAGACAGACTGGGAAAGGAGAGGCTGGAGAGCAGTGTTCTAGAAGGGGCCTTGGGTGTCCTGGTTGATGGCAAGTTGAACATGAGCCCCCAGTGCCCTGGCAGCCAGGAGGGCCAAGAGTGTCCTGGGGGCATCAGGGACAGCATCACAGCCGGGCAAGAGAGGGGATTGTCCTGCTCTGCTCTGAGCTGGGGCAGCCTCAGCTCCAGTGCTGGGGGCAGGTCTGGGTGCCACAACACAAAAAAGACATTGGGCCGTTAGAGAGTGTCCAAAGGAGGGCCATGAGGATGGTGAAGGGTTTGGAGGGGAAGCCTTTTAAGGAGCGACTGAAGTCATTTGGCTTGCACAGCCTGGGGAAGAGGAGATTGAGGGGAAGAGAAGGGGCAGACACTGATCTCTTCTCTTTGGTGACTATTGACAGGACCCAAGGGAATGACATAAAACCATGTCATGGGAGGCTTAGGCTGGATATTAGGGAAAGGTTTTTCACCCAGAGGGTGGTTGGACACTGGAACAGGCTCCCTAGGGAAGTGGTCACAGCACCAAGCCTGGCAGAGCTTAAGAGGCATTTGGACAATGCTCTCAGGCACACAGTGTAGCTCTTGGTGTTGTCCTGTGCAGGGCCAGGACTTGGACTTTGATGTTCTTGTGGTTTCCTTCTAATTCAGGATATTCTATGGTTCTCTGATTTTTTTTGACACACAGGGTTTTTTTGGGTGATCATGTGGTGTTGCCTATCTTACAAAAATGTTTTCTCCAGTTCACATCCCTGATCCCACTCCAGCATTTGACAAAAGCACATTTTTTTTTTTCTGTTCCAGGTATGAGCAAGACAGCGGTCATGACAGTGGGAGTGAAGATGCCTTCTTTGACTCATCGCAGCCTTGCACACTGGTCACTTTAGGCATGAAGAAGTTCTTTATCCCTGCTACACCTGCTGCTCCCAAGGATCCAGCAAGCAGAATTCTCCCCCTGCCATCGTGCTTGGGCATTTGCCTTGACTGTGACAAGGGCAGGGTGGGGTTTTATGATGCAGGCCGTATGAAGTGCCTGTATGAGTGTGAGGTGGATTGCTCTGGCTTAATGTACCCAGCATTTGCTTTGATGGGTGGTGCAGCAGTGCATCTTGAGGAAGCTGTCACAGCCAAATACAGGGAGTACCACGACGACATCTAGTGCAGTAATCTCTTCCCGTTGCTGTTCTGAGACAGAAAATGAAAGCAGAAGAATTCTACCTTAGCTTTTAGTCCTGATAAATTATATTCTACATGTTGCTCACAAGCCTCTGGCCTGTGATTTTTTAAAAATAAATGGTCCAAGTGCTTCCTGCATCAGAGGAGTTCTCCTGCCTTTCTTGTGACCTGTGCAATGCTGTTCTCCACAGACTTCTTTTCCTGGGGGAAGCAGAGAAGTCTAACTAGCAACCAAAATTTACTTTTCAGGACTAGCAACCAAAACTTACTCTTCGGGGTAGAAATCTGCCTTTTATTTAACTTAAATCCTTACATAGTCAGTTTTGTATTTAATGAAGTCAAAGCTGACAGTGTGTGATTGCCATTTTCCTTTTAAGAAATCTGCCTGAATGCCTCTGCAGGGTCAAATGCTTTCCAGTTAACCCCTGAGCACCAGTTGGGCCTTTCAGCACAAAATAGCATATTAAAAAAATATAATTTAAAAAAGGAAGAAATTAGAAATGGTGTTGAATGTTTAAGTTATACTTGGAATGATGAAGGTAAACTTGAATCTGATTGCATGTTGTATATCCTTAATGTGATTGTAAGTTAAAACTCAAGTTATGACACTCAGTGTCATATAGTTGGTGGCATAATGGTAAGTTTCTTTATTCTTCCAGGCTTTTACTATAAGCTATCTAAATGAAAGTGCAATTGTACCTTAAATGTCAGAATTTGAAGTAAAAAATCAGAAATGTTTGCATGTATGAATAATAGTACCTGGTATTTAGGCAAAAGCAAATGAGTTGCTGACATGAGTAATCATATGTGAATTTAAAAAAAAATCAGGTATTTCTTTTAATACTTGCTTTTATAGGTTAATTTTTTTAATCTAGTAGCAGCTTGGATTTTTCTTAGTAAGAATGTTCAGAATGCACTGGTTAAGTTTTGAGACCTAATTTCTGCCTTAAAGGATGTCTCCCTTCAAATTTCAGTTCCTCTGATGTTAAAAACTGTATTACATAGTAGTTTTTCACAGAATCATAGAACCATGGGAACAGCTTGAGTTGGAAGGGACCTTTAAAGACCATCTAGGTCCAAGCCACCCTATTATAGGCAGGGACATCTTCCACTAGAAAAGGTTGCTCAAAGCTGCATCCAACCTGACCTTGAACACTACCAGGGATGGGGCATCCACAGCTTCTCTGGGAAACCTTCTCCAGTGTCTCACCTCCCTTATTGTTAGAAATTTCTTCCTTATATCCAATCTAAATCCATCATCTTTTAGTTTAAAACCATTGCCCTTTGTCCTGTCTCTCCAGGCCTTGGTAAAAAGTGTCTCTCCATCTTTCTTTTAAAACCTTTTTATATATTAAAAGGCCACAATAAGGTCTCTCTGGAGCCTTCTCCGTGCTGAACAACTCCATCTCTCATAATGTCTTCACAGGAGAGATGTTCCAGCCCTCTGATAATTTTTGTGCCTCTCCTCTGGAACCACTCTGTACTGAGGGCCCCAGAGCTGAATGCAGTATTCCAGGTAGGGTCTTGGTAGAGCAGAGTGGGAGAATCATCTCCCTTGCGCCAATGGCCACCAAGCAGCTTGTGATGCTTTCTGTGCTGCAAGCACACATTGCTGGTTCATGGCCAATTTTTCATCCACCAGGATGCCGAAGTCCTTCTCTGCAGAGCTTCTCTCCATCCCCCAGTCTGTATTGATTACCTGGATCCAGGTGCAGGACCTTGTGCTTGGGGAACCTCATGAGATCCACATCAACACCAGTGCCAGTACAGACCCTTGAGGGACACTGCTCATTACTGGTTTCTGCTTGGACATTGAGCTGTTGATTGTGATTCTTTGGGTGTAGCTATCAAGCCAATTCCTTACTCACTGGACAGTCCATCCACTTAAACCCTTCTCTTTCAAGTTTAGAGGTAAGAATGTTGTGGGGGATCCTATCAAAGGCCTTATAGAAGTTGAGGTACATGGTATCTCTTAGCTCTTCCCTTATCCACTGGTGCAGTCACTTGGTCACAGAAGACCACTAGGTGAGTCAGGCAGTGCTTGCCCTTGATGAATTCATCTGGCTGTCCCTGTTCACTTTCTTGTCTTCCATAAGTTTTGAATCTATCTTCCAGGAGGATCTGTTACGTGATCTTACTGGGAATAAAGGTGGACTGCCTCTCTTTATAGAAACTTACGTATAAAAAAAAGTGGGGTGCGTGCACTGTTGACTTGTGGAAAAATAAGGATCTAAAGCGAAGGATGTTTCTAATAAGTACTTGGTGCTTTCTAATTTGGGGATATGCTTTCTAATTTGGGGATATGCTTTGTAATTTGGGGATAGTGTTGCATCTTGATGAATGTGTGTGAAGTATGCTTATTAAGTACATATATACAGCTGTAGAGCTGTGGAATGAGGCCTGAAAATCACAATTCAGTTAAGTGAATGTAGGTCATAATGCAAAACTTCTGTGGGCTTTGCTGTCTGAACTGTTTCACGCATCTGACCTGGAGTCCACCTCTCCCAGTGTCCTCTTCTAAGCTCTGACTGTGGCCACTGTCGGAAAAAAACCTGTCAGAAATGGTTGTCTATGCCAGCATAAGCATGACAGCCTTTTTGAGGCTAGAAATGCCCAGCAAGGGCAACTTCTTGTCTGGATCTCACTTGCAAATGTTTCTGTCTTGGTAAGGCTGTGTGGAAGTGCACTCCACAGATTCAGCATGAGTTATGTGAGAAACACTTTGATGTCCCAGCAGCAGGTGTGAAGTATGGGGTATCTTTTGGAATTTTCTCCTGCAGGGGAAAAGACAAGCTGTCTCTTACTAGTTAGCCTTTTGGTAATTTCTTCTGTTTTAGATGGTTATCATTATAGCCTTTCCTTTCTGTCATTCCCTCCCTTTCATCTTCCCTCTTACTGGATTGAAGCAATTGCTCTCTTCTTGTCTGCTGAGGCTGACTGAACAGTCTGTCCATGAGACACTATGTTGCTGTGAAGGATGAAAAAGTTTTGTGTTTTCCTTCTTCTTGTAGTCCTAAAACCATATTTGCCTTTTTTTTGGTTGATACCTACTACTAGGCTCACGATGAATCTTCTGCAGTGTTTTTCATGCAGTCCTGATGGTTAGCTGTGCACTCAGGGTTTTCCCCACCTGGTGTGCTGTGTTGCATTTGTTCATGTTGATAACGGTTGTTTACCTAGTCACTAAGTTCTGAGGGTCTTCTGCAGCTCTTCAGTCACTTCTAGACTTGGATGTCCTTGAGCAGCTTCATTGGTAACACAAACATGCCCATATTTTTGTTGGTTTGCTTTTCCAGGTCGTGGAGCAAACTGAGTTGTAGTGAGACTCAGCAGATCTCTCTGCTATTAGATTTTTGTTCCTTCCACTTTTTCCCCCCTCCAATATTTATTAAACCACAAGTCAAGCAAACACTTAAAACTCTTACATTAGTCTGTTGAGTAGGTGAGTCATGATCTTCCATGTGAGTGCAGCAGTCAGACAGAGCCAGGAGAAAGGATTCTCACTTTAGGAGCTGTGACTTCTCCCCTTGTATAACTGGCAATGGTCAGTTCATCTACCAAACCTACTATTGGCTTAAAACTGTAGGTTGTAGGGCTGAACTTTCTTTTCCAGACCAAATCTTCTTCCATAGACAAGTGTTTCATTTTTGATTCCTCTGTTTCAGAAACTGGCCTAAATTAGAGGGTTTATGTCATGGTTAGCACTCCACATTTCCACATGTAGATTTTTTATTAGCATCTGGATTGGTATCACCAGACCTTTTGTTACTTTGTGGAAATATTCATAAATGGAACACTCTATTGCAGATATGAAGGACAGTGTGTCAGACTCATTGATCTAAAAAAAGATTGTTGGTTTGAGAATACAGAAGTAAGAAACTAAAAATGTAGGGTTTTTTTTCTACTAGAGTTTCAGATTCATTTAACATGTGTTCTTCTATGCAATTACTTACTCTACTGGACAGAAACCGATGCTACTTTAAACATTTATCTACCTTTTGATATATCTGTTTGTATTTATCTCATTCTGAGTTTAAAAATTGATTTGGCTTTTGGTGTTACTTGAATACTTATTATGCATTCCAGACAGTACTCTTTGGTGCTTACTCCAGCTTATTAAATAAAAAAACACACTGTCAAGAGGCACTGACAACACACTGTGATATTTTTTCCACTACCATGGAAGTGTCAACTTTCAGAAATACAGTTCAGCAGTACTTGCCTATCCAGATAATTATTTTTTCAAGTTTCTCCCTATGAAACAGCACTTTACAATGTAGACTAAGTTTAAAATGGTGTGGTATTGTGTGGATCTTTGTGCAATATAGCTATTTAGTGACTATTGTGTGACTTGCAAAGCTTCATGCAGGTGTGAATCATGTAGACACTTTTTAGATACCTAAAGCTTTAACAGAAAGGCCTTGTTTGAAAATATTCTGAAATGTAAAAGTGATGTCATGCTTTTTTTTTTTTTTTAATAAAAGCTGAAATACAGTATCTTAGTCATTCACATTATTACATCCAGCTGCTAAGTATCCTGGTTGAAATAGTTTTTCCTACAAAACATGACAATAGGTGACTCGTGGGGAGAAAGCACTGCTTTGGTTCTCAAGTGTGCTCATATACCAGTACCTCTGATTTTAGGAGGACTAAAGCATAGTTTGGACTGAATACCAGGCTTTTACTTAAGATGCTGATGCTAGGAACTTGACTGCCTGGGCCTCGCTCCCTAGTAAGGGAAGGAAAATGTGCATGCAGAAGAAACTTGACTCTTGGGGATTTTCAAGGGAACCTACCCATTCCTAACAGAGGAAGCAGATGGTGCTTAGCTCTCCAACCTGAACAGCTCTGCCAAAAGACCTCAGACCTGCCTGGCTCTTCAGTTCTGAAAGTTGATGCCACTGCTTAAATCTCCATTCCTTTGTTTCATTCGATGTTGACATTTATTGATGCTGTTGTTTGCAGGGCATTTTAAAGTTCAGCTTCTGGTGGTTGCTGCCTTCAGGCCAGCCGTGTGTGCACGTGCAAGCAAGAGAGGCTGTATTCACAGGGAATCTCCTGTGAGCTGTGCCAGTGCAGTTAAAGCAGCCAATATGTGGATGTGCATGCTTTAGGAGAAGCAGACTGACACTCCTGTGGAAGCAGGAGAATTGAAACCAAGAGCAGTATTGTGCTGAATTTTCATGGAATCACAGAATAGTTAAGGTGCAAAGGGACCTCTGGAAATCGTCCAGTCCAACACCCCTGCCAAGGCAGGGTCATTGTCATGGTTTAGGAACCAATTAAATATTCCTCAATTAAGTGTTTCCATGGAAACAGCCCATGCATGTGCTGCTTTCTCCCTTCCTTCCCCACTATGACAGGATGGAGAGAAGAATTGGAGGCATGAAGAGGTAAAGATCATGGGTTGAGATAAGGAGAATTTACTAGAAACAGCAATGACATAAGAAAATTAACAGCAACATCAGCAATACCAATAACACAGTGTACAAGACAGTTGAATAATTGACATGGGATTGCTCAGCACATGGAAGCCAGTGCCACCTGAGGGCACACCCAGCACACCTTGGTGAAAAACCCCACACCCCTCTGTCTCCACTGCACAGGGTGCGAGCTGGTATAGAGTAACCTGGCTGTGCTCCTCATGGCTGCTGCAAAAGTTAACTCTGCCCTGGACGGAACCAGGACATTCGCCTAGAGCCAGGGAGAACGGAAGTGCTTCCAGGTGGATTTTGAATGTGCCCAGTGACACCACAACCTCATTGAGCAGCCTGTTCCACTGCTTTCCCACTCTTAGTTTAAGTTCTTCCTCATGTTAATGGGGAACTTCTTGTGTTTGATTTTAAGGCCATTATTCCTTTTCCTGTCACTGGGTACCACTGAAAAGAGCCTTGGCACTCACATTCATGAGATCCCCTCCCAATCTTCCCTGCTTTGCACTAAACAGGCTCAGCTCCTGCAGTCTAGTTCTCCAGGGTTTTTCAAAGATGATGGAGAGTGTCTTAACAGTGATGTCTGCCATCTCCCTCAGTTTCCAACCCTCTCTGACCATGAAAAAATTTTCCTTTTTCCAGCATTCCTCTCTTAACCCTGAGGTCTGGGATTCCTGAGAGCAGGCCTCAGCAGTAAAGACAGGCAAAGAAGGCATGCAGTAGTTCTTCCTTCCCTGTGCCTTCTATCACTAGGACACCCATCTGGTTCAGCAGTGGCCCCACATTTTCAATGATGTTCCTTTTGCTGCTGATGTACTTGCAGAAGCCCTTCTTGTTGTCCTTGATATCCCTTGTGAGACTCAATTTCAAGTGGACCTTGGCTTTCCTTATTGCATCCCTGCATACTCTGATGATGTTCCTATAGTTCTCTCATGTGGCCGGTCCCTTTTTCTACATCCCATAAATTGCTTTCTTCTGTCTGAGATCGACTAGAAGCTTCTTGCTCATCCATTCAGGTCTCCTGCCCACTTTGCTTGAATTCCTTATCATGGGGATACACTGGTCTTGAGCTTGGTGGAAGTGATGCTTGAATATTGTCCAGCTTTCTTGGACAGCCTTATCTCCTAGAGCCCTAACCTATTCTCCTCTTTGAAGAGGCTGAAGTTAGCTCTCAAGAAGTTTAGAGTTCTAGTCCTTAGTGCTTTGTTTCCTCCATGAAGGATCCTGAGTTCTACCATCTTACGGTCACTACAGCCAAGACTGCTCCCAGCCTTCTTATCTTTGACCAGTCCCTCCTGATTTGCTAGTACAAGGACCAGCAACACACTTTTTCTTCTTGGGTCCTCTTCCACTTCCTTCAGAAAGTTACTTCCTGGACTGGGTGTGCTGAGCCATGCTGTCCCTCCAACAGTATCAGAGTGGTTGAAGTCCCCCAGGATAACCAAGGTCTGTGACTGTGAGGCTGCTTCCAGCTCATCATCTTCCTTCTCCTAAGCAGGTGGCCTGCAGCAAACACCCACAACAGTGTCACCTTCATTAGCCTGTTCCTGAATTCTTACCCATAAATTCTCGACTGGTTCATCTGTGCCTGGGTAGATCTCAATACATTCCTGGTGATGTCTCACTTATGGGCCAATGCCATCACCTCGCTGAGCTGAACTGTCGTTTCTATAAAGTACACAGCCATCCATGACAACATTCCAGTAATGTGAGCAATGAGATCAAGGCCCTGTTTAGGTTTCTTGGGGTTTTTTTGCCCTCGTGCTGCATGCATTTGTGTACAGGCATTTCAGACAGGTGATCCAGCATCCAGGTTCCCTAGAAGGGGCATAAGAGGATTTACCAAAGCAATACACACCCTTGATGTGGTTTGCCCTCTGGTTCTCATCTTGAGAGGCAGCCAAGGGACTGGCTCCACAGTAGGAAGCAGTGGCAGGAGCATTGCCACTTCAGACACAAGGTATCTCTAGCCCTCAGTCCTTCCACTTAAAGCTGGTCTCACCAAACTGGCCAGCCTGCTGCCAAGGATTCTCTTGCTTGTTTTAGAGAGGTGGTTCCTGTTTCTCCCTGATAGGCTATCATTAAAGTACAACCCATTGTCATAAAAACCAAAACCTCCTCGATGACACCAGTCATGAAGTCAGATCTTTATCCACACTATGTGTCTGCTTCTCTGTGTCTATTTCTTTCTCTCTGTCTTTCTATTTCTTTCTCTTGTGTCTCTGTTTCTCCAACTGGTAGCATAGATAGGAAGAGGACTTGGGCACTGATATTTTCCACCTGCCTCACCAGGACTTTAGAGTATTCCTTGATCCTGCCCATATTTTGGCCCGCGGCATCATTTGCACCCACATGAAATAGTAGTAGCAGCTACTAGTCCATGCCTTTGGCAAGTTGGGCTGCTCTCTCGGCAACATCATGGATCTTAGCCCCCAGAAGGCAACACAGATCTTCTGCCTCTCCATCAGGCTGGCAGATGGGGCCTTCAGTGCCCCTTAGTAGAGAGTTGCCCACTATGAGTAAGGTTTGCTTTGGCTGCCATTCTCTAGTATGTTGTTCAGAATTATAAATGACAGGGTTTTTTTTGACTGAAATGTAGTAAAACAGACAGAAGGGAGTCTGATGAAGCACTTGAAAGAGGCTGTAAAGAATATTTTGAGTATCCCACCAGCATATGAATGCAGAGCTGTCTGGTGCTTCCCAGGGTGTTTGCCATCAAAGGAAACCTGAGATGGTCCGTGGTCTTTGGCTCAGTTCCTGCTCAGAACCAAGTGTCTGAAAGTCTATTTTGAGGTTCAGAATAACAAATGGTGCATCTATGTAAGAGAGAATTTCAGTTTCACTGGAGTCTCAAATTAGAAAGAAGTGGCTTTGATTTGGCCTGAAGGACATTTCTAGCTCCTTGGCAAAATAGTAAGGCTTTTTGTGTATTTATCGCCTAACTATAAACATTGCACTGAGAAAATCCAACTTAGCCCTAAAAGATCCATTTGTTTTAGCAAGCCTGCCTGGTTTGACAGGCTCAGTCCTTGTTCTTAACCCTTTTATTCCTCCTGGCTCCCATAAGACATTTGGATGGGAGAAGTAGCGGGCTTAAACACTATAAAAATACTTCTCTCCAAAATTATTTTATTCCTGTCTGTTTATTAAATTATTCCTCTCTTTTGCTCTATCATAGCTGATTTCCTGCTCTTTTCTCAGACCTGAAAACAACTAAAGCAGCAGTACTCTCTGCTCCTCCGTTCACTCTGACTAATGAAGAAAAGAAAGAAAAAAATACACAGAGCTATATTTAAACTAGCAGATGAAAGTGGAGAGAAAGTGACCTAGGTAGAACAGAAAACTTGCAACTTGATAGAAAAAGAAGAGGAAAAAAAGGACAAGTAATTTCAGAAGACAGAAAAAGTAACTATTCTATTCTTTGGACTTTATGAGTGACCATTCTGCATGGGTGGTTGACCCGGGAAGATAACCAGGCAGGCAGAGGAGGCTCCCACTGGTGCTGCTAAACATGGAAAACTCACAGAACAGTCTGGCATATTGTCCAGAACTGTTTCTGGGGCTGGTAACCCACTGCAACCTGGTGGGCTAAAACAGGGCAACACTCAGTTTCTTACTATATGGTACAGTGTGCAAACGACTTTGTTTCTGTCTGAACTTAAATAAAAGGATTATGTTTAGACTGTCTGTGTTAGTTGCTTAAAAGATGCCCATCTCCAACAAAAACGTTGTCTCCATATCTATCCATCCTTCCCTTAAAAGAGAACTGTGGTATAATTTTCAAGGGTAGAAGTCATCATGCTTTGCTATATAGCATGCCACAAAAACACCATAACTAAACTGGTGGGAGAAAAAAGCTTGAGAAATAACCTCATAAATACTTCAAAACCAAGGTAAGCAATACAAGATTTAAAAAATGCGAATTCATTTGAGAAGTAATTTCATAACAGAATTGCAGAGATTTGAACTAAATACTCAACTAGGAAAAACTAATTTAGTTTCTCACAGATCCTACCTATATATAGACATCCTGGGTAAATGTACTTATATTTGTGCTTAAGTGCATGTATATTTTTTTCTGGAAAGTTACTTGACTACTCATGACATTTTTAGGAAAGTCAGAAGACACCAGGACTTATTCAAATAATCTTGATCATTATTCTTATGCCCATCTTACTCAGAATTGTGCATATTGCTGGGCTAAGTGTGCTCACTGCAGCCAGGTATTTAAATTATCAAGATGACAGTGAATGGTCCCTTCCTTTCCCCACCTGGGAGTGAACAGGGTGAAGGGACAGTTTACTTGAGACAGAAGGACCTGGGCCAGTGCTGGTGGTGCATCCCCTCTACCTGTGAGCATTAAGCCAGAAGAAGATGTGAAGATGTGGCATTGTACCTCAGTGGAGCTGAAAGGATTACTTTTCCTCACTTTTTTCCTCACTTTTTTCCTCACCAAACCTGTTGGCAACAGAGACACTTTCAGCTCCCTCCCTGCCATTTCTTGGGAGTTACAATAAAACTCTAGAGTTGATAATGATGTTAGGAAGCACCTTTCAAGCCCAATTCCTGTATTCCTGTAACCTGGCAGAAATTTTCTGTGGCCATGTCCACAGGATGCCCATTCAGGGTCTGGAAGAAGCTTCCTTTGTGGACTGCCTGGGAGCTAACTAGCAGGGGAAGCAGGTTTTCCACAGGCATTCCAGACTCAAGCTGAATTTGTCACTTTCTCTATTTAGAAGACAGGTGCCTCCTGATACTCCAGGGTATTTATGCAGGTGTGAATTCATTCATGCTGGTTTTATTGTGGCTTTTTCCTGTCTCACAGGGAAACAGGCAAACCCTTACATAAAGTAAATGTAGCCCAAAATGTTGATCTAGCTTTTTTAAAAATGACAGTAGAGATCATTTTAGAGAGCCACTGAGAAAGAAAAATAAGGATGAAGAACAAAAAGACTGGGATTTATTATGAGAAAAAAAATCATGTATAGTACCAGGTTTATACTATTTTAATTTTATTTCACAACATTTTGTTTTTTCCAGACATAAAAAAAGGATGAGAAATGCATTTTCAAGACACTAGAGAGAAAAGTAAGATTTTTCTATGTAAATTCTATTTGTTGTCCAAATACCTAAAAACCCTTGCAAACCCAGATTTTTTTTTTTTTATACTTTATGTAGTTTGTATTTTATGAGGCTGCATGGAGGCAGGCTGCTGGCCAGCTCTAAGCCCCATCCAGTGCCCTGTGCACTAGCCAGGCACTTGTACACCTGGGAGGCACAGCACACACAGTGGTGCCTTACTGCTCCAAATCAAGGGGCAATAACACACAGCATACAGATTCGTATGTGTCAATGCGTATGAAGCGTCAATGCATTCAAGAGTAACTGACTGTGAGTTTATCTCCCAGCACCCTTTTGTGACTTGCTGTGAAAACAGTGAGTTCAACAGGATGCACTGTCTTGTCGAGCCTTTCCATGGGGCTCTGCCATGTTTTTTGCTGGTTTTGGAGCAGAGTGAGCAGATGCCCTGACCTCTTATCCTGGTTGCTTGTGCTCTGCTGTTGTCCATTTGTGGGGATGGCCACTGTCCCTCAGAATTGCAGCTCTCTGTGTTTAGGGGTCTGGGACTCCTCTGTCAGTATTAACACCGAGGTTTTGCCAGTTCACAAAAAGTCCCCAGGTTGCCCTGGAGTGATCCTCTGCTCCAGGTTCATCCTAATAAAGCCTAATAAAATTGCGTGTATTAGTGAGCCTAGAACATACAATACAGCAGCAAGAAAAAAATGTTGAAATATTTTAAGAATGCATAGTCAAAATATATTGATGCATATATAGAAACAAAAATAGTTAGGAGAGATGGGCTATCTGGTTTCATAGCAGCAATCAGTAGTAATGCCTGGGAGACAGGCTGAGCCTTCTTTGTTCTGCTTCATGTACAGTCAATGTGTGCTTTGCTTTATACAATCTGCAATCTCACAAGTATCCATTTACTTCTCAAGGGAGAGGCCAAAAATGTAGAGCTGTGTGAAGTGCTCTTTGACTTGGGACCAAATGAGGCTCTCACAATGCTGCTGGTAGCACTCGGTTGTTCTCAACAGACACAAGAATTGCAGAGGCAAAAGGGCTGGCTGCTTTGAAGTAAATCTAGGAAATTGTTCTTTTCCTTTGAAATGCAAACCCAATGGCAAAGCCATTGCTCCAGTGACTGCCTTTCTGCTCCCTTTGATATGGCACATACAATGCAAATGTATGCTAGAGAGTGACTATCAAAAGGCTTTGAGAAGCAAAGGAAAAGAGAAATCATATTCTTATTTTCCACAGCTGTTATGCTAAGCAATGCACAGCCTGTTGAAATAGAGTTCAACAAGTATGTTTGAAGACACCAACCTGTTGAAAATTAAGTTAAAAATTTGCCCCTCCCCAGTGTGACTCAGTGGATAATTGTACTGTGTTTCTCTGTTCACATCAATATTGCTCCCACGTGCAATGTTTTTGCCAGGAAAAATTTAGGTTTGGCTTTGCCAGCTTCTACACTGAGAAATCTGCTCTAAGTTCTTAAGTCATCACTAGGGAATTTGAGAAAAACATTCATTATCAATAAAAAAAGGATTCCTTAGTCACTACAAAATGATTTCTTAGTTGCCATTTTTTCCTGCTGTGGAATTAGCAAAAAGTGGGTTTTTTACACTTGATTATTTTTTTTAAAGTGATACAGAACTTTTTTCTCCCTGTGATTCCCTCTTTGTTGAAGATAACAAAAAGAAAAGCAGGTTCTACTGAGAAAAAACCAAACGTACAATTTTTTCTAATTTCAAAACAAAATTATATTTTATTTTAAAAAGTACAAAACTCTAAATGATCTATGAATTATATCTTCCTGAACTGAGACTAAGAAAGTAGATATCTGATGCAGACATAATTCTCCTTTTCAGTGCATACAGGATCTTAACCATGTTCTTTAACCCAGCATCTGTTTTTCCTGCCTGAACTTACCCAGTTTCCAAAGCAAATTTAGGTTTCATTCACACATTTATTTCATGTGTGACTAAGATGTTCAGCCCTAAACTGGTTGGAGCTATAAAATGGGCTTTGTTCCATGGCTTGCTGAAGCAAGTAATAGATCAGAAGAAAACAGCCAAGATACTGAAAAATGAATAAAGGATATGATTATTAATATTGCAGAAAGATTAGGTAATGTAACTTCGTTGTACAAGAACCTGCCCATTTTACTTCCCTTTTCTGTAACTAAGTTAGCAGAATAATTTTATCTCTCTGCCCTTCTCATAAAAGATTTAGTCTAAATGCTTGCAAAATATTGTATATGTTGACATAAATAGTGGTAGAAATACTTAACAGATTAATGTTAGTTTGCTTCATTTAACAGCTAGGGCTTTCTATCTTAACAAAGTGCTAAGACTACAATATTGCAAGTTACCAAACTGTTGAAGAGGAAGGACAACTCTGTTTTACACCTTCATTAACAAGCTCTGATCTGATCCTTGGGTAGCTCATTTGACACAGTTAACATCAACAAGCTTTCGATTATTTAAGTTTTGTGTTAAATTTTTTCACATTTAATTATTAAAAAATATTGTTGGATTCAAGAGAAGAAAGAAAAAAAATGTGTTGAGCCTCGACAGGGAAATACCAAATAATCTTTCTCATTCTGAAACCCAGCTGTACTGTACTTAAGAAAGTACTCTGTTTACAAAATACTGATCATTTCCTTTTGCAAAAAGCCATGTTCCATACAACAAGGCTGTCAAAAAAAAGCCAAGAAAATGGAACAAAAACAGCTTTGAGAAAATAATTTAAACCTGTCTTGGTTATATTAGTTTCAAGACCTTACCAATGAACTTCCATAGCTTCATAAATTCCTGAACAGACCCCAAAAGAAGACAAGAACAATGCATTTCATTAAATTCCAAACTAGTTTTCTGCTGGAGAGACGCAAGTGTATGCTGACATGGATGTCACAGAATGGTGAAGATCTTAACAACAGACATAAAAGCATACCATATTCAAAAGAAAACCTAGATTCCTGCAAAGAAATAGTCTTGGGCTTCTTTGTGTTTCAAAAAAATTCTCAGCTGCTTCCCTTTTCCCTCACCTGCATGTTTTACTTTTCATAGCATGATCATTTTTACATACAGTGGTGACAGGTGGCTGGAGTTTTAACCTCGGATATCATGGCAGTTAGCATGATCATCTCTGCTTCTACTGAAACACTCAGGTTCTGTTTTAAGTAAGTATTTCTTCAGCCCAAAAGCCTAGCACTGTGCTAACTGCAGTCTTCCAGGTCTGACAATTAATATCCTGAGGAAAGCAAGCAGTGAAGTCTGCTAAAGGAGGATCAGAGTCCACTTTCTGGGCTACTGGCAGGGCTGTTGCCCACTGCATGTTGCACATAAAAGTTGCAGACCTTCGCCTGGTTGGTTTGTTACTATCATTTTCACTACCAGGCTGAAGTTAGTAGGGGGCAGAGTGCTGAGCAAGAGGGATTATACTGGGTGCCTTCCCAGAGTGTCTATGGGGCAGATGCCTGGGATGAATTATGAGAGAAAGATTAGGCAAGAGTATGTGGAAACTGTTCTACAACAGTACGAGTGGGGCTCTGCCTGTGTCCTGGCCATGGCATGGCTGGCCAGCAGCTGAGGGGCACCGGTGGACCAGGGCCAGTGACCCCTTCTCAAGGGGAGAATCCAGAGGAAGGCTGTGGATCAGTGCAGACAAGTAGCTGAGGTCTAGATGTGTCTCCTTTCTGCTTGACCTGATGACAGACCATAGTGCCACAAAGAAAAATCTGTGAAGGCCAAGGAATATGTATTTCTGCTTGGAGTGCCATGAAAAGCAAGGAGGCTGGGATAAGAAAGTGGAAGTTGGAAATAGGATACTTGCTTAAATGTAAAACCTACAGCTGAAATTAATATACTGCACTGCTCAAAGTGAGTTATGGGATTGCTGCGGGTGGTAGAGATATAGATGTACTAATTTGTGCTGCAGGAATAGAGAAAGCTCTCTGTTAGAGTGTATTTCAATGAAGACAAATATAAATTTGCTGCTATAAAGGCAAAATATTTCTAAATGTCAGTGAGGAAAAAAAGAAAACAGTACTTAGAAGGTCAGAAATCGACTATCTGAATAGTCTGTGCCAAAGAATGTCTGGTCTCAAGCACCCACAGTACTAATCAGTTAAAAACTCTGTTGCTTTAGAGCAGAAGATGTCTGCTTCAACTTCAGCATGTTTGGCCATCCATTTGGATGAGATGTGGAGTTTTAGGAATGTGGCCCTTCCAGTGACCTTGGAAGGAGTCACGTGAACAAAACTTGTGGCCCCAAACAGGTCTTGCTGAGGAGCACCTGTAATGAAATCCTACCATAACCAGAGCCAGCTGTTCCAAATTGTGATTCAAGGGACCAGAAACGTCCAGTAGCAGGTCTGTAACCGTAGCAGGAATTCCTGTCTAGTAACAAGCGGTATCGATTGACTCAACTCCCGTGCCCAAAAAACTCCCATCAACCAAACGACAAAACGAAACAAACCAAACGAAAACACAAAACAAAAAAACCCAAAACAAAACAACGAAACCCCCAAACGACAAACACCGACCAAAGCACAAACAAGCGAGCCAAACCAACAAAACAAACCGAGCCGTAAAGCAGCCGGCCCCGCCGCACTCCCCGCCGGCCCAGCGCGCAGTGGCGCGGTGCTGCCGGCAGAGGGCAGCACTGCCCCAGGCGGGGGCCACCGCTTCCCGGCCCGGGAACGCGGAGCGCTCCCGCGGGCTGTCCTGCCACGGGGAAACAGGAGCCTCCGCCTCCCTGGGATACAGCCGGGGCACCCCAGCGGCTGGGCACGCAGAGCAGCTGCAGGGCTAGCAAGCGGAGCAGAGGCACTGGCTTGCCTGCTCTCACCTGTGCGCTTACTGGTTATATGGCCGGATGCCCGGGGAGACCCCCAGTCCCGTAGGAAGCACCTGGAAGTCCTGCAGCTGAGAGTCCAAGAGCTGAGGAAGAGGACAACAAAGGCCAAGTCGCTGCTGGACTGCCAAAGAGCTGCCGAGTCTTTGCCTACCCATGTTCCTGTTATAAATGAGAGACAAAAGTCT
>VWZS01005591.1:292473-328761 GCA_013397075.1 Rhabdornis inornatus
GCTTAGTATTCTGGTTTATACAACCCCCAATGCTTTTGTGATTAACATGAATCTTTTATCAATTATCACATTCCCCATGCAGAAGTGGGACAGGTGAATCTGTGATCTGTGTTGCTGGCAGAGCTGGGCACTATGGTGGTCTGGCCATCTATGGGCCATCTAGGTGTGACAGGAGATGCAGGATTACCACCCCTGCACCGTGTCTGCTTTTGTTGCACTGGTGCTAAGACAACTGCTGCAAAGTGCAAGAACAAATTGTAGGATGCATGCATTAGGTATACATTAGGTACTAGTCAGGGTATATACATTAGGCATACATTTTACAGGGGTAAAAATCTGCTGAGCCCTACTAGTTGATATAAATAAGAAAGATTTCAAAAGCTAGCCAACAGGCAAAAACATAAGACAGATGTAGTGAAATAAAATTGAGGAAAAAGGATATGTGTCACTTGGCAGTGCAGAGGATCAGGCCTACATACACAAAAAGATGTTTCTATCTGCACTTGGTTAATGCATCTACCAAACTTGCTTCAGATTTACAGTTCTGATCTCTTTAGCAATGCCAGAAGCACTCAGCTTTGTGCCACCACTGCAGGAACAACTAAAATGAAGTGCTGCACTGGGCACTAGGTTTGTTTTCTTAACTGCTGGATCAGCAGGTGATCGGGGTTGCTTGTGTTGAGTACATAAGCCAACCAAAAAATTACACACCTTTTCCCTTCCTAAAAGAGTGCTGAGTTCCAAGCATGCTTTTGAAACACCGTTTTGTGGTTGGTTTTTTTTTTTTCCACTCAGGATTAAATTTGAACAGATGCCAACTACCTTTCCTTCTGCATCTTTCCCATGCTTGTAGCTGAGAGGCAGTGTCCTGTTCACAGTGCCTAGGCAATGCCTATGCACTGCCTTTGTTCCCCCGGCCCTGTGCAGGGGGACAATACGGTCTGTGGGCAGCAAGTCACCCCAGGGGAGGTGAAGCAGATTCTTCCTCTGGCTGAGCTCTGGTTATCTCAGCTGGAGGCTGTTCTTGGCATATGTTCACTACATTCCCAGAAGGACATACAGCTTGTTCTAATACTGACCACTCAATTTGCAGGCACTGTGCATCTGAGACTATAAATAATCGTAAAACCAAAGGACTTGGAGAAGATCACACTATCACTTCTTAATCTGGTAATGAATCCATAGGTGGAAAGAGGACCCAACGCCCAATTACACAACAGGCTTCTCAGTCTAGAGGACATTTAAAAAAATTCGTTGTTGTTGAGGGTTAGGTTTCTTTCCTTTCGTTCCTTTTTACTTAGGGAATTTTTTCCCCATAAATTGTAAGAAAACACTAATGACTGGGTACTTAAGAAAAACAAAAGAAGTGGCCGAGCCCAGGTGAGGAGGGCATCTGGTTGCACTTCTTTTACCTGGGAGTTTCTCTCCGAGGGGCAGAGACACCTCGAGAATTGGGCAGGTAAAGGGTAAAGGACAAGGTTGGGGCAGCTGGTTTTCTCTCTTTCTCTGTCTCTCTGGTCTTCGGAGGAGGTCGGTAGGAGCCGCTGCTTGGGGAAGGGAATTCGCTGCTGCCGCCGGAGCCCAGCCCAGAGCTCCTGCTTCTGCCGTGGGGTGAACCTCTGCTTGTGAGAGCAGCCACTGATCTGGCACCTACCCCGCTGGGAGACGGACCTATTCCCATCTGCTGGGGTGTCTGGGATCCCGAGCCTGCCTCTCATTTTACCGAGCTGAATATTTTATTTCAATCAGGTCATAATCCAGAATCCACAATTGGGAAGGATGCTTCTCTATTGGTCTCAGTGGGCAACTGATGAATTTGGNCTGGAACTGTGCCAAGGGCAAAGTGCCCGCAGCCGGGAAGGGTCCCTGGGTTCCTGCTCTGGCTGGTGTTAGTGCTGCAGTTGTTGTTTGTTTGCTTTATTATACACACTAGTAAAGAACTGTTATTCCTATCATCATATCTTCGCCTGAGAACCCCTTAATTTCAAAGTTATACTAATTTAGAGAGAAGGATGCCTTTCCATTCCAAGGGAGGCTCCTGCCTTCCCTAGCAGACACTTGTCTTTCAAACCAAGACAGTTGTCTAGATGGGGCTGTAGCCATCTAAAGCAGTTTCTCGGGTATGTGAGTATCTGAATCTCCTACTAAGCCATGCAAGTATTCAGCTTTGGAAAGGCTCTCTACTGACAAGTGCATCAGCAAGATTATCTCTGATTTTTTTACTTTCTTTTATGCAACACGTAGGAGATTAATTGTTTTCCATGATCAGTTCAGTAAATAATTCCTTTGTAATAAAGAGCCAAATATTGGAACAATTGATGCAGGAACGTCTGAGTCATGGTGTGAGTTGATCAGTGATAACTATGTCCTGTCACCTCACATGTCCTTAACAATTCCTCACATGAGTTTCCTGAGACAGAACTGGTGGTGTCCCCATCTCCTGCATCAGCATAACTTGGGTGATTGAATTTTATGTATGATGGAGTTCAATGAATCACCCTCTTTCCTAGGCAGAAGTTTCCTAAATTTTTAAAGATCCTTATTACATCACTTCCTTTTTTGTCCTTTCCTTTTAAGTACAGCACTCTCTGCCAAATTCTTTAATCTGGCTCTAAAAGTCATGCATTCTAGCTTGCTGATTGATTCCTCCACCCTCTCCATGCTTCTAGTCCCTCTCAAGCGGCTCCTGTTTTTATGGAAAGACAGGCCCAAAACTGAACACAGAGCCAGGGGGAGGAGGCAAGTGCTTCACGTCTCATATTTGCAAGCATGCCATGTAGAGTCTGAATTACATATATCTGTTTTCTCACACTCTTAATAGCTTCTTGCCTGTAAGTTTCAGCAGATTTTTTTTTCTCAAAGAGGTAAGAGAACTAATTTGAGAAGGACACTGCTTCTCTAGGGAAGTCCAGAAACCTTCTATCTAATTAAACATATGGAAGTTATACTATTGTTTTTGAAGGTGTCAACCAGAAGACTGTTCACCTGGCATTACTAAGCCAGTTTCACAACCTCTAGGGCTTGGTATCTCCTGGTTTTATAAACTATGTGCTTGAAGATGGCCCTGGGTGAAGAATGGATTGTTTTGGCATGTTCAGCTGCTGCAGTGTCCCTGAGTATTTAATGGCTCACATTTCCAAGGGATCCAGCATGCTGACTCTATTTGTTTGTGTGTTTTATTTGCTGTTTGTGTCTTTGTGGTTATTTTCATGGCTTATTACCTCAGCCTCACTTAGTAGCATCACGAATTTAGCCCAAATATTGTAATAATTTTCTCCTCTCTGGCACATGCATGCTGGTTTCTCTGAATCATCTGTGCCCAGTTTAAGGACTATGCCATCAGTGCTGTGCCATGACTAAGTGAAGTGATGTGTTTCAGGCCAAGGCTGCTAAGTCATATTTTCTATAAAGATCAGTGATGTAATTCTATATTACAGTTTTAAGCAGAAAAGCTGATTTAAGATGCTTCTGATCACATTGCCACCAGCTCCCTGACTGCATTTTTCACACTCCCAGCAGACATTTTTTAAAAGGACAGAGTCTGATACTGTGTGGGTGAGAATGAGCAACATGCAGTGGGAAAGGGTGAACATCTTTGGCAATTAAACCACATTATGAAAATGTGATGTGCAATAATGAGCTAGATACTCTTTAACTAGAAGAGGCATACAGTGATTTCTTCTTTCTAATTTTTTTTCTTAAATGATTTATTTTTATTCAGATCTCTTCTGATTGTCTTTGATGATAAACAATGTTGTCAGGTTTGTGGAATTCTCTCCATTATTATGCTGTAATTTAACTGGATAAGCAATTTTCTTATAGTCACCCTAGGAAGCCTACTGGGAGCCTGAATGCTAGTGATCAGCACTGACTTCTAGAGGAGAGTCCCCTCTAAAGTCTGGAAGCCTTATTTTATTAAAAATAGGTATTTATGTATTATCAACAGACTGGGAAATTATTTTATTCCCAAAACTGCTTTGATAGGTGCTTTGAAAGTGTCCTCTGGCAGTGATTTTTAGCAATGTGTTGCTTACTCTTCTGATCTGCTGATGCAAGCCCATCAAATAGCAGAGGGCTTGGTTACAGTTTATGCCTGCTTCTGAATCAGGGTGCAGCAGAGGATTTCCTCCACGGATGGCTGAGAAGTTATTTTGTGTTGGGAAGTATAGCTAAAATAATCCTGATTGGGTGGCAAGAGACAAACAAGCCTCTGCAGGCTCCTCTGTAAGGAATCCTGCCTATCCATGCAAATACTGTTAAACTGGGGCAGTTGATTCCTGGGAGTAGTGGAATGGCTGTATGAGTCCTGGCTGGCCAAGAGTGGCTGCAGGAGGCCACCCTGTCAGGAAGCACTGCCTGAGCACAAGGCAGTGACAGTCATGTAAAAGGCCTCCAGGGAGCCTGGCAGTGACAGTCAATGTCCTGCAGCAGAGATATGTCCCTTTCCATCGAGGGGAAGGTTCATTTAGTGTGTGTATATGTGATGGAGAGGTAGACAACAGAAAATCCAGTAAGCTTGACCTCTAGCTTCCCAGTCTGTGACTTTGCATAGAAATGTGAGGTTTGTTTTTCAGGGCAGTTTTAAGATCCACATATTTTCACATGCATGAATCACAAAAATGGGACCTTGCAGCCAGAAAACAGCTGGAAACAACAAAATGCTGGTCAGGTTCCAAATTTGCTTATACATTGCAGAGGTTGTACATAAAGGCAGATGTTTCATATGTGCTTTTGTGTGAGGAGAAGAGCTTATCACTTCATACATCTAATTCTGTGAGATGTATTTTTTCTTGGATGTTTATAAAGATATCTTCATAATTTTCTTCTTTTTAAATAAATCACCTCCTTTAGCAATTAGGGCTATGTGCTATAATTCACTTATCTTTGGAAAATTCTAATTCCAAAAGAGATAGGCAAAAGAAACTTAAAAAAAAAATACATTATTTCTTTGCTTTGGGAGTTGATATTGTCACTGCCTTGTGAAAGTAGCTGGTAAGAGGAATAAAAATAGATTATTTTTAAAAAGTTCTTGCATTGAATTGCAGTGAAGTGTCTTAACATCAGTCAGTGTTGTTTCCACAAAAAATGATTGCATGAAGCTGTTGCTTTTTTTGAAGGACAAACACACAACTGATTCCAATCAGTTTTTAAATGGTTATATTCACAGTTCAAATACAAGAGGCAGCATTTCAGGTTACACAAATACTAATTTGTAATCCCATTATCAAGTACCTGTGTGCCAGGCAGTTGCCTAATTGTGCTCAGAAATAGATTGCTTCAGTGCTTTTCAATCACTGTATCTTAGCCACTTAGTATTTTGCTGATGAATTTACCAAGGTTGGCACCTTTTAATAAGGCCTTTTTAATAAGTTTATGGATAAAGCAAGATGCATGGGATGGGGACACTTGCTTTGCTAAGCAGTCTTTTAAATATTTAGTGTCCTGGGATGATTTTTCATAGTAAAAAACTGTTCTGGAGGCTGAAGTGCTTCTTTGTCTTGCTGTACTTCCATCCTGGATAATAACTATGTAAGGTTCTCTGTCAGTCATGGCCCTAACTAATGCCTTCTTCATGAGGAGTGATAGAAAAAAATTATTGTACTTTCATGATGAGGCTTTTTCCCTTTTTTCGCCACCTTGGAGGGTCCTGAAGTATCATTCCACAGTAGGTTTCCTCTGGCAGTGGAAGTGATCTAAACCCTCTCTTCCTAGTTGCTAGTAGCTGTCCATGCTATAATGCAGTGTTCACTCAGGTTGTTGTGCAGCTCCACTAAGTCAGGGTGTCTTAAGACTGATCTACAGAGCTTTTTGTAATGTTCAGAATAGGCCTAAAATTCAGTACCTGAAGTCATACTGGCCAAATTCAGCTGGTGATGGAGTCTGCAACTCACCTGAGTTTTTACTGCTAACTGGGGGGGGAAATTCTCCCATAGAACTACAGAGTACTGTAGTGAGGAAGGGGAGAGCTCCCTGTTGCTCCTCATGTACTGCATGAATTCCAGGGAGCTCAGGGCATTCCCAGTCCAGCAGCAGGCCTTTCATCAGAAGGAGTTAGTCAAAGGGTGAGACCAAAGGATTTGGCTCAACACCTCCATAAGAAGAGGCAGAGTCCTCCAGTGCACAGAGCTGGGTCACCCCCTGTATTTGAGTGAAGACACCTGATTTGTTTACTTTGATTACTCTCTGAAAAATGACTTAAACACACAAAGGGTCCTTGGGACAATACCAGCTTTGTAAGCAATAGGTATTTGTGCTATGACACTGAGAAGCAGTGTTTACTTTGATGGTTAAAAGAAAAGTAATTCTATGATATACAAAGGGCTGTGTCCACTTACAACAACAGTGAACTTGTCCCTGTTTTATTGATGGCTGTGCACCTCTGTGTGGCAGATCTTCAGTTTGGGTGTTGGTGTTCTCATTAGATTTGTCAGTACTCTGGGGCTCTTTTTAAGTGCAGAAAAAAATGAGGTTCTTCTCTTACTTTTCATTCTGCCTAATGTGAAATTCCATGCTCGTGTCTCCTATTTCCTGATTTAGGGACTAAGTCAATCCATTATCAGCAAATGTCATTTCCTTCAAAAAACCATGTCAATATTCAACTGGCCAAGACAAGCATGTCTGTCTGAACAGCCGACCTGACCAACTTCAATACTTTTGCTTCTTAGCTTGCTTCTTGGCACAGTCCAAGTATGCGAAATTCATTATCCTGGCAGTCCATACATTCCCTTGATGTCTGAGA
The DNA here is from genome assembly GCA_013397075.1 of Rhabdornis inornatus. Lineage (NCBI taxonomy): Eukaryota > Metazoa > Chordata > Aves > Passeriformes > Rhabdornithidae > Rhabdornis > Rhabdornis inornatus. Next base: position 299,213 of record VWZS01005591.1, read on the forward strand.
ACACAGGAGTGATTATTAACTAAGGAAGAAGAAGGCCTTCTGCAGTTAGGATCACAGCCATTAAGTTAGCAGACACAGACAGCCCCTAGTGTTTTACCTTTCAGGTCTCTCTATATTGTTAGGAATATTCTTAAAGATGGAGGGAAGGTGGAAATAGATCTTTTTCAACATGTAGTCATGCTGTACACTTGGCCACTGTCCTACAAACTAGATGAACAACATAGTGGCCTATTAGATAAACTAAAAAGAAGTTAAAAAAGCAATGTTCAGCCATTCAGATCACTTGAAGAGAGAACCTCCCCAGTCTGAAAGGGTGCATATACCATGATGTTTAAATACATGTTTAGTGCATTGTAGTCAATACTGTCCACGTCTTTAAATAGAAATTGAAAACTAAATAATAATAAAACCATTGAACCATCTGCTGTCTGCAAAGGGTGCCATTGACAAGATTCTGAAGCATGAAGGAGAAAGTGCTGAGCAGACAGCAAGCAACGATTTACAATGAAAAATACATTTTAATTGCAGTTACCAGATACTTACAAAATAAACATGAAGTTTGGGCCTTAAAGGTCTCAGCAGAGAGTTTCACCTCTAACTTTACTGTCACTGAGATGCTCCTCATTGTTCTCCCTCTGGCCTTTCTGGGTGAAATGAGACATACCAGACAATGGCATTGGGACCTTGGTGCCAGGCTTAATTAATATCTTAGCATGACTTTGCTGCATGACTGTGTGTAGTTTTGCTTTCCTATTATGTACCAAAGTGAGTTTGACTTGTGAAATGCCCTCTGAACATGTTAGTAACATGCTCAGTTTTCTGGGCTGTCCTGAAAGTTAAGAGTTAAGTCTAACATGAGGAATCACTACACAGGGAAACATAGTAGCTAGGTGTACCTGAGTATATACCCATGTATCTTACTTTCAGTCACTTTCATTTAATGGTTGAGATTTTGAAGCCTTCTGACATGCATTTTATCATAAGTGCTAACTATTTTATAGGGACTAGTTGCTACCCCAGTTTGTTTTTCCCTTCCCAATACTCTTCCTGATACACTGATTTTTTTACTATTAATGCTGTCAGCACTGTTAAATCTGGAGAAAGGATGGTTTTGATGGCTGTAGTTGTTGAGGTATTCGTAATAAGAAAGGCTCTTGAGAAAGCAATTAGACGGTGTTCAAAATCAAGTGAAGACAACACCCAGGGTCCTGAAAGGAAAACAATCTTAGAAGAAGTCAGAAATTTAGGACTACTTCAGCCAGAAAGAAGATGTGTGGAGGGGGATGAATTCAAGAACAAACAGTCTGATAATGCCATAAGATGTTAAGATTCAAGTGTTGGTTTAGAAGAGTAATATGATGTAAGTAGTATATAATCCAGAGCCATGACCAATTATATTTGAGACGGACTTGCTTATTTTACTCAGCAGTATTACATTTCTCCAAATCCACAGCACATCCTAAGGGACAAATCCTCTTCCTCCAGCTGGGAATATTAATTCACACTGCTTTCCTGGTGTTTGCACTCTTCTTCACAGGGACAAGTGACTAGTCTGAGGAATTTTGCAGAAGTGCAGGTTGCGAATTCCTTAGCACAGGACTGACTGTTCCCTATTATGCGTTAAGGTTTTGAGGAGAGAAGTGCCAAGTGGGGTGTATGAGAATAGTAGGGATTAATGAGATACCACCTCCATCTACATCAGACAATGCAGGTTGGAGGTCCGAGTTCTGCCAGTCTCTTCCGTCCAACAAGGGTACCAAGATGACAGGAAAATGCTTGTATTTGTAGTAGACTGAGCTGTGTCTACAATTTCTTGTAAAGTTATAATTGGGTGTGTTCCAAGAGACAAGGGAGAGTATGAAAGTCATGACAATATTTTTAGAAAGGTAAGTGAAATGATCTGGGTAATTTTAGGTCAATCTTGCATTGATTTGTGGCCATAAGATGGAATGTTTAAAAGATTGAAACAGAATTAATGACAGACAATAGGGCTGAAAATAAAATAAGGTTTGTCAAATGTACTTAATTTAATTGCTTTAGATCATGGGTTTGATTGATTAGAAGTATACTGGTTTTCTTGGACTTGACTTTTTATGCTATGTTGCTTCCACAGCCTCGACCACTGTCTGCTTTAGGATTGTGTGGAGATTTCAGGTGTTGTCTGTAGTTTGGTAGCCTTTATTTGCAGCTGCCTGAGCCTTGGCATGCAGCTGAGAAGGCAGTCTTGCCTGTAAGTCACAGATGCCTTCCCTGAGAACCCCAGCTAGCTAGGCAGCCCTTTGGAGTACAGCAAGTCACAGCAAATTTTTCTTTAGCAACTATTATTCCTGAAATTGCATTATATTCTTCTGTCAGCTAGCATGGATGCAGTTACTCATATTGATTGTTCTGGTGACTCAGGTTACACTGAATTTAGGTGCTCTCACAATGAAATGGATGGTGAAAGTGTGTGAGGTTAGAAAAGCACTGTGAGAATGTTTTGGAGTCTGATCAATGGCCCTACCAAGGGAGATTTATCAGCTTGGTCTCTAGCTTTCTTTCATGATATAAAAGTCCTTTGTGGCGTATTGTATCTAACTGTTTATGTTTTTATAATCTATTAATGAAAATCATAATGAGAGAGCATAAAAGTTAGTGAGAAAATGTATGCCTTGAATAATCCTATCAAAGGCTAAGGTAAATAAAATGTCAGTATTTTATGAGGAGTATGCCAGTTGGCTGTTGTTTTTCTACAGGATATATGTAGATTGGCCTCAATTTTTAGGTTTCTGGCAGAAGATACTTGGTGTCCTTTCATAGCTTCTGCTATTTTTGACTTGAATACACTCATGAACTGATCAAACCTACAGCAGTAAGCATCCACCAATAATTACAGAAGTACTCATCTTCTTGAGTCTGATTCTTGAGTGAGATGCCTAAGCTTATACTAAGATATGCATTATGTTACATCCTCAGCTGTTAAGGTTTTATTTAGCACTATCACCTTGTCTGGCTACAGTCATTAACACCAGTTTGATTTTGCTTATGAGATGCCAATTCATGTCATTTCAAGGCAAGGACTTGAAATTCACTTATCTCTGGTATCTATATTGAGCATCAAATGGAAAATTTTTTTAAAGATTGTCATCTCTGGGGAACAAAAAGAATCCTTGACTTCCCTCTAACTTCAGTAAACTATTCAATTGTTTCACAACATGGCTGACTAGATTTATTAGTCACGTGCCCCTGTAATTCAATGTTCAAATCCAAACATGATGAAAGAGAAATAAATAATGGGCCGTTTGTTATGGCCTAATCATCCAAACCATTTTTTTAAACTAATACTTTGACTATACCTAATGCTTTAGTATAGAATAGAAACAAAGATACATGAGGACAGTCAGCTGTTCTGTCAGCTCTGCAATATTTGACACAGACAGAGGAGTACAAGCACACAGAAGATGCAACTATTTGAAAGAATAATCCTTTTGGAAGTGCAACTTACAACATCTATCTAGAGCATGAAAAGTAGTACTGTATTCCAGTGAGATTCCTATAGATACTGATAGAGCTGATATATTGACTACAGTTTTTAAGGCTGTAAGAAATAAACACATGCCTAGAAGTCTTGCTGATTTCAAATTTATTTGAAAACTTACCTGAATAGAAATAGCCAATTAAATCAAGGGCCTATAAGATTATTGCTGGTATTGCATCCATAGCAAAATACTATGTGAAAAATCCTGTGACTTATCATAACACAGTCCTCTGTTCAGCATCTCTAAATTCTTTTTTGTTTTTACTCCCTGTCATCTCATACTGCAGTAAAAAAGAACAGATGGCTGAATGGGTTTAGTAAGTTATAGTCTGAATTTTTTACCTATATTGAGTAGATATGCAAAATGCATACAATATTCATTTCTCTAAACAAAATGATCAAAAGTAGAAAATTCTGCATAATCATACTATCATAAAATTTGGTAATAGCTTACTTTAAAGAAGATAAAATTAAGCACTTCTAAGATCATCACATGTATTATCACTAGTCAGTCTTGCAAGATGCATCTTCATTCATTGTACTCAGGAGAGTGCCTGATTTCAGTACAATAATTTTCTAACTCATAACATATTTTGTATTTGAGCACTTTTTGTGAATAGCTATATCTACTTATTCAAATCAGGGGCTGTGTTTACAAAGAGAATAAGACACCCCAAATAGCAGAGATTTATCATTCAGTACCTGACAGAGTGATTGCTTATGGCTTCTGTGCTCTTTTCTCTTGAAAACACACTTGCCTGCTTTTCATGGCTGGCAATCCTGGTCTTTCAGCCGGTGAGTTCAATGCTTAGTTCACAGGCATGTTTTATTTCTTCAAAGCTGTTAAAAGAACTTGCAGTGTTCAGTGATCTACATGTGTATCACAGTCAGGCTCCTGATGGACAGCCCAGAGGAAAAAGCGCCACTGGGAACAGCTCTGCTGAAGTCTTTGAATTGAATCTTCAGTGAGGGGAATGGCAAGAAAAAAGAAATGGCATACTACTTCTAATTTTGAGTGAAGAAAACAGGTTACTAGGTCATGCTAGTCAGCTATCTGATGGGAATTGCTCTTTCATGCTTTCTGGAGTTTCATACAGCTTTTTGTCTTGGGTGTATGCACAATTCATGAGTACCTGAAACAAATAAAGACAAAATCTAACAAATAAAATAAAAAAGACATCCAAATATAAAAGACTATAACACAACGAGTGAAAAATAATAGATTAATACTATCATAGCAGAGGCAGTCATTCACTGCTATTATTCATGGCTGTAGTTATGAATATTAATAAACCCAAATAGCTGCATCTGTAAGCCAGGCTATCTTTTAGAAAGGGATTTCTGTCATCAAAGTCTAAATCAGTATTCAGAGATTGTAGGGTGGAATCGGTGAGACAAAACCAGTGAACCCTCCTCAGGGTTCCTGAATTTTTATTTGGTCGTGGTGAAACATATATTGATTTGTCAGGTCTTGGCTTATAAAAGTGGTATTACAGGAGGAATGAGAAAAATAACGGGCTGTGAAAATCTGAGCTTTCAAAAAACGTTCCATTAGAGCAGAGGGAGGGAGGGAGGGAGGGAGGGAGGAAGAAGGGGTAGGACAGGACTGTGGGTTTTGAGACACCCCGTGTAGATTGCTGCAGAGCTCAAAGTCCTTTGGGAGATTTGACAGCCAAAAAAATTGCTCCACTCTCCTCGGGAGAGGCTGTGGCGGTGTGTGTCTGTATGTATGTGTATGGAGCAGACCAGGCAAGCAGAAATCTGCCTTAAATTGTGCCTAAAACATATATGTGACAAATTATAGTTGTGGGAAATCAAACAGCAATGCACCACAGGCAGCCCAGTTCTGCACGCATATCAGGCTTTGAATTTTGACAGATCCAAAACCAGCCCAACCCCATCCCATTGTCTGCTTTAGATTCATATTTGTGGTTAGAGGCCCATTTAACTTAAAATTTGATGGGCATCAAATAGGTCCCTTGGAACAGAACTCTATCTTTCATTTCAGAGTGCGACTGAGCTGGCGGGAAAAAAAGACCAGATGTGCAACCTAAAAATGAACATTTAATCTTTGCAACTGTAAGCCAGCCACTTCAATGAGAGACTTATTAATTTCCAGGCAAAATTTCCAAGATCCTAGAACTCTACTTCTTTCCCCAAGTAACTGCTCCATTACAGCTGTTATATATTAAGAGATATCTGCAGAGACCTGCCTGTTAAAAATGTGGGTAGACAGCAAAGCAGTAATTGAATAGGAATGCTGTGCTGTGAGATGAAAAATCCAGGTGATGAGCACTGTCTCTGCCACCCCAGGACAGGTGGCAGGTGCCTGTTCCTGCTGTAGTTATCTGAATTTATTCCATGGACTTTATATACAGCTTTTGATTTTTATCTTACTGTCCTGGTTCTGGCCAGGACAGGGTTAATTTCTGCAATAGCCAGGAGAGGGCATGGCCAGGCTCTGGAGGTTGTTCTTTACCACCTCACATCATTGTCAGAGGCAGGGGAAAGGGAGTATATTTTGAGAAGGGGATCCTGACAGCAGGCTCCAAAGTGAGCATTTTGCATATGAATCATTCTCTCTTCTATTTAACGCTTTTGTTATTAACATTGTTGCTGTTACCAGTTGTGTTCTTATCTCGTTGTTTTTAGTAAATTGTTCTTATCTCTACCTGTGATCGCTGTCTTTTGTGCCTCCAGTTCTCCTCCCAGCCACCCACAGAGGGAATGGAAGGGAGAGGGGGAGCAAATGGGTGGCAGCATTGTTTTAGTGGGAGCATGAAATTGGAGAACACCATTCCTAAACCACAACACTTCTCAACAAGCCAAATGTGTCAGGAATATGCCTAGTAAAAGACACATGAAAGTTTGAGAGTTCATTTTGCAAGCTATTGCATTCGAACTGTGATTGATTTTTTGAAAGTGAATTTGTTTTTTAAGTATTTTCCTTCAAAAATGAACGACAAATTTGTTGTTAGCATTCATATTGTTTCTCCCAAGCAAAGGACACTAAAACAGTATACACATTAACATTTGCATATAACATGCATATCCTACTGCGAAACATAGCCAACCACAGAAACATATCAGGCCTGACCCCTCAGTCGTGATAAAAAGGTCCTATGCCTTCCTAACAGAAGTAATCTCATTCACCTGACAAAAAGAATGCCCGTTTAATGCTAAATATTTGCTTCCTAAAGGGGCTTTTTTTAGCATAAAATCTTGCTTTTTGCCATTTTAAAAGATGTTACTTTAGGAAATGGACTAAAGCAAAAATGTCACATTTTGGACTGTTTTATGAGTGTATATTTCTGTAACTCTGTTCTGCTGATGCTTTCTTGATTTATGCTGTAACTTAGATATGAATGCAGCAGTGGTGAGCAGTACAGTACAGGACAAAGGATCAACAAAGGATCAACAAAGGCAAGAACTATTTCAGCATAATTTTCATGCTGTGAAATGAGATCGTGCTTGCATGAAAGACTATGCAAAAATATTTTCTGAATATCTCTTTCGTATTTTAAGATCTACATGCTATTAAATACTTTCTTACAATATTTTCTCTCTTTCGTCTTCACTATTGAAATAATATGTATTTTCTTAAGCATCTGAAAGCTTTAGGCAGAGAAACACAAGAGGGCACTTGAGTCCATTTATTTGTTCAAGCTGGTATCAAGGAGAATCCTCTCCACTACTGTGACCCCTTGAAGAGATAAACCAACAAAAAGGTATTTTTAGCACTCACCTTTCTTGCCCAGCAGAACGAAATTGAGGACCATTTGTAAAACCACTAGAGGTGGTGAACTAGAAAAGAGAGAGAATTGAAGAAAATGTGTTCTGTGCCTTGGGAATTTGCCTCTTGTTAAACAACTGGTGATCACTCCTATTTAAACTGAAATACTGGGATTAAGCACAGGTAGTTATAGGGAATTTGTAAAAAACACCTTAAAGAAGGTTTTAGAAAATGATGCTGCCGATTAGGTGTACTAAAGTTCTGGAAATGTAAGCACACGAAACACAAAATAATTTTTTTTTCCTTAGACCTTGTTAATGAAATTTTACTTAGGAACAAAGTTGAAGCTGAAGGTCCGGTAAAAGCCATTCTGCAGTGGAAGTTCTTCTTAACTTCTGAGCTGGACTGTGATTATAAAAATGGGGTTTTTTCCAGCCAGCAAGGCTATATTCAGCTGCAGGACGTCTGCTACAGTCATCAGCTGATGCTTTAAAAAAAAAAGCCCTGGAAGAGGATACAAGGATAATGGCAGTAACCTCTTTTCTCAAGGACCAAAAGTTTCATTATTCTGCTTGTAATGAGGTACTGCCAGCAGCACCACACAAACAGAAGGTAGCTTTAACACACCAGAAATCTTTATGATCTTTGCTGGTCTTCAGTGCAGTGCACTTCACATGTATTTTAATTTTTTTTTCTCTTTCTCATGCACATTTTCAGTCTTTGTTTTTTGGACCAAAGGGGGATATTTCAGGCTCCCTGAGGTTCAATTGTCCTTCACTATGATTCTATATGGCCAGGGACATTTTGCTGATAACAATATCCCAAGTCCCCATCCTTTCCAAAAACATGCTTTTCAGGTTAGTAGGTGGGTAAACTCATCTTAAGTATTGCTGTGGTTTTAAGGCCAGCTGGAAAAGAAACACCATGCAGCCACTCCTCATGTTCCCCCATCTCTTCCCCACCATCCCAGTGGAATGGGAAGGAGAATCAACGTAAAACTTGTATGTTGAGAAAAGAACAATTTAATAATTAAAAATTAAATAAAATAAATAAAATAATAAGGGATGATGATGATGATGATGATGATGATGATGATGATGATGATGATGATGATGATGGAAAAAACCAAGTGATGTACAATTCAATTGTTCACTGCCATTGACAGATACCAGAACTCCCCCTCACCTCCTGAACCCGGATTAGCCGAGCTTCTGGGTGACTCCCCACAGTTTACCTACTAGGCATGATATTCTGTGGTGTGGAATATCCTTTAGCCAGTTTGGGTCACCCGTCCTGCCTAAACTCCTTCCCATTTTGTTGGGTGTTTTGTGTACCTCCTCACTGGCTGAGCATTAGACAAGGGGAAAAAAAGGAGTCTTTGACTTTGGATAAACATGACTTAACAAAACACCAAAAAATCAGTGAGTTATCAACACCATTCTTGTTCTGAATCCAAAACACAGCACTATAATAGCTACTGAGAGAAATACTGTAGCTGAAACAAGTATTAAGTTGCACAGCTACCTGCCACAATGTGTTGCATGCCTTGTAAGGCCATGCTGCTGAGGGCTTTTCACCCGTTGCCAAAATCCCTGGGCTCAGGCCTTCCAAAGTCAGGGTGTTTTTCTCTCTGGATTACAGCACTTACTTCTTGTAGACATAATACTGTTCCTCAGTTTGATTAGATTTATTGACAAGAAAGCACTGAGTGTTTGTTGAATAATTTCACCCCTTTCTGTCTGCTTGTCAGGACCTACCACACAGTCAAAGGCTATTTTTAGGACCAGAAGGGATGACAATTCGACAGGAGCTCAAAGGAGCGGAAGGCTCAGTTGCATAGGATGCAGTGGATTGTCTCTCATCAGTTCTCACTGGTATTGCTAGTTGCTTGGCAATGGGTGAACAAATATGAAAGTGGTATACCACAAGCTCTTACTAGCTTAGATTCCCTAACATTGTACTTACCTAATTTGTTAGACATGTGCTTGATGTATCTTGAATTTGAGTCCACTCATTGAGAAGCTTGTTTCCTTAGTTCAAGCTGTAGAGACACATGAAGGGACTGTTTGAATGAGAAAGGTTGCCGCAATTCCTAGTGTCAGCTGTGTTGAAGCTGCATCATATATCACAACAGCAATACAGGTACTGTATACAACTGAGGAATTCCCTGAATGTTAAGCAGTGCATAGTCAAGTCAAAGAAAACCACAAACCAAATAAAAAGATAATTTTTTTTCATCATCACAGAGGAAATATAAATAACAGGCATACATGAAAGGTACCAAGTACTGTTTTTCACAGAGTAAAGTTTCAGAGAAACTTATTATTTTTTTTTAATAATTAGATCTCATATGTAGTAAACCATCTCTTTGTATGTATTTATAACCATCTGTAGAAAAGATGCTAAATTTCCTAAGGCACAACATTGACCTGAAAAATTCTTTTTAGAATTGAGATTCAATCTAATTTTATTTTCATTGTTTTTGAAGTGAATGGCCAAGACAAAGTTTTTAATGACACCTCACAAAGATGATAAAGTACACCTGGAAGAGAATAATTTTAAAATCTGTATTATTGAAATTAATTAGACTGCCCATGGTATATGTGTTTTTTAAGCATTCTGAACTTGGCTGAGAATCTCCTAGTGAGCTAATTAGGGCTGTGTTGCCAAAGGCGAAAGTGAGTATGACAGAGGCATGNGTATGACAGAGGCATGACCCTTATCTTTGAAAGGCAAGGTCATGTATGTTACTATAGAATATTTCTCAGTGTGCAGTTACGTTGAAAACCAGTTAATATACCAAAAATACTGCATATATAATACAAGCATATACACCATATATCACAGACACAAAGAAAATACAGTAATACATATATATATATATATATATATATACACACATATATACACTATATATGATAGTGTAATATTTTAGCTGTAATGTCACTGTGCTATTTTAGTGTCAGACAAAAAAAAAAGCAAAAAACCAAAGCCATTTTGTAAATAATGCTCTGGATGTTAACAGATTTTGTAATGCAACACATTTATTTGGCTCACAGATCACCTCAGTCAACTCTGCACAGCTACAGGGGATTAAGAGAAGATGTGAATTTAGGAAAATACTGTTGTAGCAGGGCGTATTCACAGACTGTATTAGCAGCAGACATATGTCTGAATGTGTTCTCATTTTCATGAGAAAATGGTGTTAAGAATGGCTGGTATGTACTAGTTATTAAAATGTTCTTAATTTGTCTTGCAGAGTAAACTATAAAAGAGTAATCTTCGTTCATTACGAAAATGTATATATGAAGAGTTTATTAGTATAAGCATAACTTGAATCACTGGTAAAATATTTGTGTTTAGATAAAGCTGCTTTCCACTTTCCATTGAAAAGAGGATGGGATTGCTTTTCTCCACATTTNTAGTGAGCTAATTAGGGCTGAGTTGCCAAAGGCGAAAGTGAGTATGACAGAGGCATGACCCTTATCTTTGAAAGGCAAGGTCATGTATGTTACTATAGAATATTTCTCAGTGTGCAGTTACGTTGAAAACCAGTTAATATACCAAAAATACTGCATATATAATACAAGCATATACACCATATATCACAGACACAAAGAAAATACAGTAATACATATATATATATATATATATATATACACACATATATACACTATATATGATAGTGTAATATTTTAGCTGTAATGTCACTGTGCTATTTTAGTGTCAGACAAAAAAAAAAGCAAAAAACCAAAGCCATTTTGTAAATAATGCTCTGGATGTTAACAGATTTTGTAATGCAACACATTTATTTGGCTCACAGATCACCTCAGTCAACTCTGCACAGCTACAGGGGATTAAGAGAAGATGTGAATTTAGGAAAATACTGTTGTAGCAGGGCGTATTCACAGACTGTATTAGCAGCAGACATATGTCTGAATGTGTTCTCATTTTCATGAGAAAATGGTGTTAAGAATGGCTGGTATGTACTAGTTATTAAAATGTTCTTAATTTGTCTTGCAGAGTAAACTATAAAAGAGTAATCTTCGTTCATTACGAAAATGTATATATGAAGAGTTTATTAGTATAAGCATAACTTGAATCACTGGTAAAATATTTGTGTTTAGATAAAGCTGCTTTCCACTTTCCATTGAAAAGAGGATGGGATTGCTTTTCTCCACATTTTACAAGAAGATGGACCCTCATTCATATGAACTGCTCATGCTTTGATATCTAACAGAGCCATGGGGTATTTGCAAGTGATGAGGGCAATGCTTGCTGATGCCTGCCTTTACAGTCCATGGAGACTTGTGTTTTGCTGTTCCTCTGCTGTATTATCAGCCGAACTGTCACTGGCCTTTCCCTGTAGGCTTTTCTCCAGGGGCTGTTACAGCTACCCTGCAGGAGAACTTGGGGCCTTTAGATTTTTGCATTGCAGTGTTAGCAAAGTAATATCAGTGGGGAGGAGGCATGCTAAGGGCACCCCTCCGTTTTGCCTTTTGCTTATCTCTGGCTTGCTCTTGCTTGCCGTTTCCAGTAGTTGCAAACCTTTAGGTTCACTGAAGGGAGACAGTGAAATTTGAGAGGAAGCTAGAGAACAGCTAAGAGGCCAGGGACCAGTATCGCCAGCAATTGCAAAAAACTAATTTATTTCTCTGACTCTGTCACCAGTGAGCTGTGTAACCTTGAGGAGGTTGTTTGCATCACACAGCCTCTGAGAAAAAGAAAAAGCGAAGGGGGCTGCAGAACTGCTGGCTCAAGAGATGCAATAGCACAAACCTTTGAGCAGAGCAGTGTGGTTGCTATCACCACAATCCTCGGCAGCACCAACACCCCACTGACTGCTGCAGCCGGGGTGGGAAGTGAGGAGCTCAGAGCAGGGCTCCTGTTGGTTAGCTGCAGCTTGCAGCAGTGCAGCTCCATGCCAGGGGGCCTGGCAGGGTGACCTGTGGTGAGCAGCTTCCCTTGATGAGGAGCTGTACTGCAAGCAGTGCAATTAATTATGTCCAGGCTGATGGCCACAAAGCAATAGGCTTAAAAAGCAAAACACCAATGTGTCCTAGCATTCCAACAGCTTTGTCAAACCACATCTGAGAACTACCTTTAGTCAACACAAGTGCCAAGGGTTGACACAAGCTCATGGTTATTGCTAACATTTTCTTCCTTTGCCTCGGTGTAACATATGATCCTCTAAAAGCTGCAGTAGTGATGTGTTTTCCTGCTGCTTTGCACTTTCACTGGGGTGTCCCTGAACAAAGATGACAGTCATTGCCTTTTTTGAGGCGTCTCCCTGTGACCCCTGGGGAGCAGGGTGGCTTTCCTCTGCCTGGCCCTGCAGCTATGCCCCACTTTTTGCACCCTCTGGTGCTGACAAGGCAATCAGCAGAGGTTTGCTTCCTCTGGAGAAGAGCCATAACCTTAGCAGCTTGGCACACTCCTTTAGGATTCCCTGGAAGACTGAATTTGGAAAGATAAGATGAGACTGCCATTAGCTTTTAGTTAACAAAATCAAAGTGCTCATAAATTATCTTCTTGGTAGCAAGGCCATATGAATGAATCCATACATCAGAGTATCTGAACTATACTTTTTTTAAAACCCAGAGGAGGAATCAAAACCACACCGAGATCTTCCTCTGGGTGCCAGGAAATCCAGCCAGGCTGGGGAGGGCATACCTGACCCTGGCCTTTCCCAGGGGGTAGAGGGCAGAGGAGCCAGCAGAGCCAGGGGAGGGTTGTGCCCTTGCTCTGAAGGTCCTTAATGGGGTTCTGGTCCTGTCTCCCAGACTGCATTGGTGTGTTTGGCTGGGGACAGCGAGGAGAGCTGTTGGTGCAGAGGGACAGTGAGGGGCAGGGGCTGAGGCAGCATGCTCCCTCACACCTCTGAGGGTGAAGAGGAAAGAAAATGACAGTGCTTCCTCTGTATAGAGAGAAAACAACTCCTTCAGTCATTGCCACCGAACAGTCAGGATCTGCTGCCTGAAAAACAGAGAGCAATTTTGCAGGTTAATGAGTTATTAACAAAGTCCTTCAAATGCTGACTTTTCCTCTAAGGAAAAATGATAAACTAAAACAATGCAAAGAAGCAAATGCCTGCTCTGCGAAGGAAATTCTGCAGTCTTAAGGGAGATCACAAAAGGAGAACAAAGGGTCTTGACTGCCTTGCAGTTATGTTGCCAGTTGGGGAAACACTATGAAAGCTGCAGGCACCAAGCCGTCAAATGGTCAGAGCACTGGAATTGTATACTGGACATGAATGTTGTGCCATAATTGTACAGAAAATCAACTTTCCATAGGTATATGTGTGATAACAGCCTGTGGTTCCCAGAAGTGTACGAGAAGTTGGTGTCTTAACTCTTCCCAGCATTGCTCAGAAATTCAGAATAATATTTTCATTCTTTGTTTGCAGTTTCTTCCTGCTGTTTGCAGTTTCTCACACATAATCTTCCTGATCTCTCTCCTTTTTTCTTTGCCACTGGTGGTAGGCAGGTTACATACAGAAGAGCATTTTACAGTACATAAATAATTTCTTCAGCACACTGCTGAGTCAAAGCAGGCACAGTGGTGTTCATTAAAAAGGATGGGGACCTTTGCTGGTTATTAAATGTATGTGTGTGCCACTCTAGTGCCAGTGGGCTGCTTCAGTGACTGCCCAGACAATACTGCCCTACCAGGTCAGCTGGGAGCCTGGAGAGCTTTGTGGGGGCTTTGTTAGTGCTAAGCAGCACATTGTGTGGGGAGCCCTTGCATTGTATTGTTGTACTAATGGTTATTTGCTTAAAAGAACAGCTTTTGAAAATTAAAATTTGTAAATGGGGATTTAATTTTGTCAGGACTGCTATTACCCTCTGTGTTAATTGAGTACTAACCAATTCTGAATAATATGCCTATCAACATTTATCTGCTGAGTAGCAGGGCTAGAAATGCACAGGGTTTTGGCAGGATAACAATTGGGTTCTTGTGAGTGAACCAAGGCTTTCCACCTGCTGGTAGGTGTCTTGTTCCAGAGGGCTATTTCTCACTGACATACCACTGAGCAATGTGGATGGCAGTACTTAAGCACTAACATAAACTTTAATTTGAATCATCAGGATTCTGTTCAACTTGTACCACATGGGCAGTGAAGGTATAGCAAAGTAGCTCACAAAATCTGAATGGCCAACACTTGAAGTGGGGACTGACCACAAAGACAGATGTCCCTTCTCACACAGAAGTCCCACTGTATGGCTTATCTGGGGCAAATAGGCTTCAAATACACTACTCAGAGCAAAATATAAGATGTGTGGTGGAATGGTGCCATACTGCTGCATCACAAACTTCTGTACATGCAGATTTCATCTCAGAAATTGAATCTTTGTGGCTAGTTCCCAAGTAATTGTCTTTACTGATTGTCCCAGCATTGCTTTTCTCTAAGTAAATATCATCCATAAGTAACTTATATAAATATGCCAGGTCTTACAGCTGTCAAGTTCTTGAGCTTGATGTTTTCTCAGTCTCACTGAAGTTTTGGTTATGAAGACTATCATTAACTTCTTGTGATTCCTCTATATCACTGATGTTTTTAGGACTGTCCATGTTGTTCTGGGTCAATTCCATAGGTATTGCAGTGAGCTGCTCAGTGACAATAGTGAGGGGAATTTAAACTTTCCATTCTGTAATGAGAGCGGTACAATAAAAAGCATCCCTATAATCCTTTGTACGAACACTGCTTGGTGACATTCTGAGGGACTTTTCTGCCTCGATTTGCCTCTAAGCGCAATGGGTCATATTGTCTGACCCACTGTTTGATAGCATATAGGGGTTTTTATGATTCTACCTGCAGAAAAATTATTTCTTTAAAAAGGCTCAACAAAATTATGGAAGAATAGTTGACCATACAAAATCACCTACTTAAATGAACTATGCCAGTGAAGTTTAAAGAATTTTTGTGTGGAGACTGTGGTGTTCATGGTAAGAAGCAGTTTGAATATTCTGTTTATGATTTGTAGCTACATAAATGCTTCTGTTTTTCTCGCCATTGAAGGTGATTTAAGTACAAGGAACTTGCCTCTAATGCAACCATATACTTTTGATTATGAGCTGAAGTTCTCTTACTGTTGTACAAAATAAGAGGCAGATGTACCCCACTGCAGCTTCTGTAAGATGGTGCATCAGTAAAAGATGAAAAGCAACCAAAAAACCCAACCAACCAACCAACCAACCAACCAACCAACCAACCAACCAACCAACCAACACAAACCACAGAACCTAAAAGAAGCCATTTGACTTTGGATTCATGCAAATATTCAAAAAATATTCAGTATAAGTTTGTAAAAAAGGTCTTAACAAATACCAAACATCATTCCTTTGGCCAAATATTAATGCATGCAACTTGCCTATCATACAACTCTCAGAAATTAGTGTTGTTAGGTTATTGTCTGTGGAGCAGCCCAAGAAGCAAGAACTGCAAGATAAAAACAGAACAAGAGAACTGCTTAAAAAGTCAGACTTGCATTGGAGGAAACTGTCTCAACGCATACTTTAAATTTGGAAATGTAACTTAAAATTCACAGGTTAAAAGTATTCTTCTAACTGAAGTAGTTTGCTTCTTGCTTCAAACTCTGCACAGTACACTAAAGAGAGACGTTTCACTTTCTCCATCTTTCTAAAGAAAATCAAACTGAAAGGGATAATTTTGATCCTCTACGATCAGCAAGTACTCACATTTGGAAAAAAATGGGAAGCTTATATCATTTACATTCTGCATGTCATTTGGTCATTAGCAAATCCAGAAGATGTTGGGGTATTTATTAATGTCTTCTACTATAATCACACCCATTTCATCTTTCTTTCTGTATTTTAAGAACTACTGTGTGATAAAAGCTGAATATCTGGAAATAGCTGGAAATATGTTTATATGTCTCATATGTGGAAATGAAAGAACACAAAGTTTAAGAAGATGGAATAAGGGTTTCAAAAAAGCAGTTACTTCAGGATGATGATTCACAGCAGTTTGGGTGTGTTTTCTGTTTCATTTGCCCCAAGTGCAAAAAGGACAAAACCCCGTGTTTTTAAAAATCAGTATTGTAGGTATTATTGGTGAAATGTCTTGGCACTGCTTCAGAAACTTAAGACAGAAAACTGTAGAATAAATGCATATGTGAAGGCCATTTATTGCAATGAACAGCACTATAAGCAAAGTTCATTCTCAAATTAAAATCTGAAAAGACAAAGACCAGTGGGTCTTAAAAATACCAAAGAATACAAATCTGCATATGCTGTATTATAAATAGTGTCAATTCTGTGGCTATTTTTAGAAAATAATTTGAAACTGTAGTAACAGTGATGAGACTGTTTGAATGTCAGTAATAATTTGTGCTGAATAACCTTAAAATAAAAGATTGCTTTACTAAGAACTTAGTGTAATTAGGTTTCATATAGAAGACTGTATATTTTGTGTATTCACCAATAGTATTCACAACATAATCACAGACTGCGGCTGTCAAGGAATGATTTGGGAAATTCTTCTGTAAAGAAGAATGGAAGAATTCAAGGAAGAATGGAATAGAAGGTATGACACTTCTGGATCTGCCAGCCTTTACAGAGTCTGCTTTGCCTGTGCCAAAACTTCTCCGTATCCCATGGTCCTCCTATCAAGAGCAGAGGTCAGACCTGAGGACTAGTCTCACCTGACTATAGGTCAGGGCACATAGATTTTAAAACGCAAATAAGAACTGTGAGTTGAAGCATAGCATTTGAAGTAATGTTCTGCAAGTGCAGCTGTGTGCTCAAACAAATTTCCTTCATTACAATTTCCCTTTGAGAATAAAATTTCAGCTGAATTCCTCTGATTCAGACACTTGTGTGCTGGCTCCACAACAGGTGCTGAGTGGGGAAGCATGATTTGGCAGATTCAAGAGAAGCCCAGCCTATGACTTCAGACCTCTGAGACCCTGACCTTTCTCAACAGTTAGCTGAACATTTGCATGATCCCAGGGTTAGAAGGTTCGCTTCTTACTCAGAGGTTTCTCACTGCAAAGCTATCATTTGCTTGAGTGATCTCCTTAGTCTGAGACGAGCTCTATGTTTGTACCATGCTAAGCACAAACAGAGACTTGCTGTTTCCCTGGAAAGAAAAAACCTCCACAAAGAGAAAATAATCCATCTGCCCATAACTTTTCAGCTATCCATTTCAGTAACTACCTTTTCCAGTCTCTGTGCTGACTATAGCAAGTACTGGATATCCTCTACTGCCTGTCTGCCTCCTGACCCTACAGACCCTGGGCAACCATGTCCCATAGTATCACTGATATGAATATCCATACTTTTGGGAAAATGATGATCTGTTCTCCTGCTACAATCTGCCTGAGATCTATTATTTCAGGGATACTTGGGGGTCAGGAAGACTGGCTGAGTCATCTGTAGTTGTAATTTTCTATTTATAGAGGGCTGGTACACAGAAGGTGCTGGAAAATTCCAATTGTCTGTCTCCTGAGCAAAGTCAAAGCCTGACTGGATGTCACAGATAGCAACCATAATGCAAGCCTAACATACACAGTCCACTGTGAGTCAACTGTGTGCACATCACTGCTTCCAATCAAAATGCTTATGGTTGATAAGTCTAACGATGACAGGCTCAAGGCAGCCTATATAGTATCTGGAAGTTGCCATCAGCTGCTCTCTTGTCACAAGTTGAGCTGGTAGCACCCATTTTAAAAAATGTTATCACCAAACTCTGTATATCTTATTAAAACCTCATGTTATTATATAAAGAGCCATGCTCTGCTCTGTCTTTTGGCAATGATGAACAAGTCACTCTCCAGTTGCATAGTCTTTTGGCAAATTGAGATCTCCTTCTAATTCATCTAAATATTCAGACCTCAGAATAGCACAAAGAGAGTACTTCTGAGGATAACTAATGATATTTCATAAAATTCAAATTCTGGCCATCGACCAGCATTCATTCTGCTACATCAAAGTGCAGTGTTCCTTTGTGAGCTGATCTGATACCAAAATTGAATGCAATTAAAGGCATTCTGAATAGTTTACCAGAAATCAAGATCTCCCCTGACTCTGTAAATATTTCAGACTCATTCTAAAAGGAGAAAAATAAAACATCAACTTCTGTTGCTATGTCCAAACTTACTGTCAACATTACAAATTATAGTGGGATAAATAATGTGTGAATTTATGTCCTGTCAAACTCTGCGATACAGATTCTTCCTTACTTAATGATAAAAGCAAGGAAGTTTCTCTATTTGTCATTATGGAGTAACCCACTGGAAACTATCTAGCGCCTGTCATTGTGTAGGATATGCCAAACAGCTGCTAAACAGCAACTTATTAGGTGCCTGTACACTGTACTTCTTTCTTTTGGAAATGGAAAAGAATGTGTCTTGCAAACACATAGCCTGATAGCATTAGCACACCGTAAATTAGGAGCTCCCGACTTTTTTTTCTCCTTAGGTAACACATTCAGTGGCAACAGTGGTCATACATGGAGCCTGCCATTCATTAAACTTCCAGCCTGGCTGTGTGCCAAACCTCTACCACTCTGGAGTGATGTGCATATACTCAAGTCTGAAAACTCATTTCATATGCTGCATGTCCTGGTAAGCTTCCTCCATCACAAAACAAACAGAAAGATAATAAAAAAAAATTCAGATGGGAGAATTATGCAACTATAGAGCATAGTGGTTGTTATTAATCAGCTCAATGTTGATTTACAAATGTACTCCTTATCATGAGGGGACTTTCGAAGGCAATTTTGGGTGAATTGGAAAGTTTCAGCCAGTAGCTATGTGTGGTTTCTCTAGATCTGAACCTTTTCTCTCAAACCCGATTGCTTCGTAATTACAGTGGCTAAGACAGCCTCACTGCCTGATTGTTCTTCCCCTAAAAACACACGTTTGAAAAGAGATTTCTTTGTTGTCTTACCTTTTTGACCATAAAACCAAGAAACTTTCCTTTCCTATTTTTGGTAGGAGTCTTGGAATCTCCTATTAACTTCCTTGTAACAAGATTGACATTTTCTAGCCAGTGGCTGCCCATAAACAGCATGGCATGACAACCATAGATTCACTTTATCCTTTGGAATCTGTTTATTTTTGATTGAATAAATGTGCAAAACATAGAGTTTTGCAGGGTATTCCTAATAAAAGAAAAATATGGCAATTTGGTTAGGCTGTTCTCTATATTTCTGTTCTTCACAAGGATGCACACAGTCCTGTCTGCTTGAATATGGGAAGAATCAAACACCTAGAGCTCCAGTGATGCCTCCAAGATTCTGGCAGCTGCCAGCCTGAGTCAAAAGTGTGTTTAGTGCTCTTCCAACAGCAGAGGTTCGAAGGTCTTTTTCCTCATTTGTTTCCAAACTCTCTTTCTCAGCATTGTATATGTCTCATATACATCTGTAAGAAAAGAGAATCCAGAAAGCCATTTTGCCTATGAAATGTAAATATAGACTCAGTCATTCATATTTTGGCCAGGCACATGCACTCTGTGTTTCAGCTGCTAAAGAATGGGTAATGGCATGACAAAAACAATCCCTTTGACCTGCAGAAATTAAGCAAGGCTATACTTATCCTCGGGAGTCAGGTACTGCTGGATCCAGCTCCATTGTTAGTTCTTTCTAGCTTCCTCTCTACATGGCTGAGAATAGCCACAAGACCTAGAAGGAAGCATCCAGTGCATGGAAATCCTCAGTGTTTGCAAGAAATGTGTTAAGTGTAAGCTGTGATTGCTGCTCTGTTTGCCATTCTTTACCACTTCATTGCCAATCGGAGGTGACAACACAGAATCTCACTTGGATCTGATGCTCCACATTATTCTATATTCGAGAAAACTTTCAGCAGAACTTCTGAGTGGCTGTAAGATAAACAATTATTATTTTTTTAATTTTACAGAAGACCTTTAGCATCCTTTCCAGCCCATTCACCCAGCCAATTCACGTTCAGTTTTCTAGTTGCAATGTACCTGAAAGAACGTCCTAAGAGGCAAAGAACAATTTGAGTGCTGAAACTCAGAATAGGTAAAACCCCATATTAATACCTAGGCTGAGAAACAAACTGTGTTTCTTCACTTCTCATGTCCAGTGAAAAGTGTTCACATGTGGAGTTGTTTCCTTTGTTCAGAGCACTGAAAGGGTCTGTATCTTCTACCCAGCTACCTGCTTTCATTAACAATGCAGACATTTAGAACATTAACAGCTGTGTTCCATTCTTTTATACAATTCCTTACTACTCATTCAAGACTAGTTGTGCTAGTTCAGCTACTGGCAAGGACAGCATGGGGCATTAAACAAGCTCAGGGAACCAGTGCACATTTGAACCATCCCAGCAAGAGTATCTGTCTGGGAGCTAAACCAGCAACATGAGCCACTTTATTGGTCAAGTTAAGGAGCTGTATGGAAGAAAGGAGTTGTGAGTCACCAAAATAAATGTTTGCCATCCTTACCTGGACAAACTTGGACTGAAATCAGCCGCTCAACTCAGAAGCTGGCAGGGACATGCTTGCAAGCACACATGCACAGAGGAAATGAGTGAAAAGGAAGCACTTCAAAGCAGGGCAAACCCAGGAAAACCTTTTCAACCTAACTACTTATTACATGCAGCAGGCATCTAGCTAAATCATTAGTGAAAGGTGAGATTAGTGCAGTGGAAGGCCTGTGTCAAGTCGATGTATTTCTACAGCTTACACTGGTGCCTTACTTAGATCTTTATAGGCCCATCCTACCAGAATAGTTTTGTACAAAGACTGAGAGGGAATAACTGTCCTATGATCACTAAATTACAGACTTTTGTGATCATATGTCTGTCTGCAAATGCCAACTCAATACTTGAAATTTTGGACTCAAAATTATTATAATCAAGCTAATGAAATGAAAAAAAGGGTAGACATCAAATTTTAAAAAATGCCTAAAAGGAAAAGGAAATATACAGCACTTCACTCACCCCATAGTGTCTAATTTGCTTGTTTTATTGAATTGTCACCAACAAGGACATTAGTACTCTTACTTGTGTATGTCAATGCTGTTTTAATTTAGATGACTCATCCAGAGGAAATAGAGTGAAAGACATCTCTTTAGCTTTATATTGCACCATTATTGGAAGGCATTTAGGTTTTTAAATTTAAAATGCAACAACAGGTAAAACATATTTGCAACTGTCCTTGAAAGGGGTGGGGTGGGGATGGGTGGGTATTTGAGAGAACAGCTCTGTAATCGAGATAATAGAAAAAGCTTGGGGTTTTGAATGTGAGAAGTTCAGCAAGAGGCAGAATGTATCCAATTTAACTCGACTTAAAATAGGTGAAGAATATACAGAGGTTTGTCTCCAAACAGGGGAAAAGATAGAGAATTTATCCCCGATCTCTCAGTATCTGATACTGCAATACGCTAGAACTGCTGTATAATATTATTGGTGTTGAAAATGTCACTTTGCCATTGGTGTTTTAAGTCCCAGTTAAAATAGCAAAGTTAATTTTCTAGTATTTTTCTTATCACTGGGTTGTAAGTGTAGAGGAAACAGGTTCTTCTAGACTGCTTTATGCACAGTCTATTTTTATACATGCTTGCTTAGAATTTTTTAATTTTTATTTTTCTCTTTTTAAAATTTTTTTATTTTCTTCTGATGGTATCTGATGTCCTTGGCAGTGAGTTTCTTAAAGTGTGTTTCATGATTGCTTTTGTCTTTTTCTCTTGCCCTTTGGAAAGCTTTCTTGTAGGCAATGGGTGGTTTGGGTGGAACAATGAACTGAGGGTTGTGCCATTTCCCCATCACCCACCTACTAAATACCTCTCAAACCTTGAGTTCACTGTTGTGAATCTCAATCACTTCCACTTTCTGTTTTCTGGGCCATAGCCTGTGTGATCAAGACATGGACAAGAGAGAAAGAGTCCAACTGAGTAAGATGGACAAGCATCTTCTGCAGCTCAGGACAGCACCAAGGCAGAAGATGCAACTCGGACTGCTCATCAAAAACTGGAGGAGTGTACTCAGAGAAAGCAGAAATCTGCTTAGATATTACATACTAGAAGAGTATGTTTTGACATAGTATTAGCAGACAAAAATATCTTATCAATGGACATGTACTCAATAGCTGCCCTTTTTGTATCAGTGAGGACTGGAGTGGGACATATTTATTTTGGAGACAGAAAATAATAAATGTTTTGAGAAGAAACTAGCCATGGTTGGTAAAAGCTGCTTTTGCAGAAGAGATCTGTAAAAAGTACGTAATACTAGTATCAAAGCTGAAAATGATTTAAAAAAATTCTTCAGATCCTTTGACCTAGTATTCAAATGTGTATCATAACTCTGGATGAAAGAAAATAACTTGAGAAGCGACACAATTCCCAGATTGCATACTATATCTTTATTAGATTATCTTCCTGCTTTCAGGAGTTTAATGTGAGCTGCTGTAACACTGACAGTAAGATTTCTCATATCTTTTCCTCTTGTTTTTCTCAATCTTGTTGTAAGCATTATTAAATGAGCCTATGGTGTAATGATGAGATACAGAAGAAGCAAGAAAGATTTGCATCTGTGCCACCATTTTTTCTCCTTTTTTTCCCCCATAAGATCACGTTTTCACCAATTTTGGTGACTGATAATTCTGTGTCTGTGAGTACAGACCTAGGGAAGCCTGCTTGAAGGAGTATTTGATGACAGAAAACAGTTTGTGTAGCAGAGTAGGTCTGCATATTGCACTGTCTTGGCTCTGTCTAGGCACAGATATGTAACTGTTGTCAGAAGTAAATTGCTACCTGAGGTATGTAAAACTGAAAACTAAAAATTTTACAAAACAAACTGTAAAGCTGAGAGCAACACAGTAACTATATCACCATACCAGATCTCTACCCAAGCCAGCTGACATAAAGAGAGAAGTGCTGGCTTTTAGGCTGTCTTCAGATCTCAATAGAAAAATAAGAAAACTCCAATATTAAAATGTCTGAATGAAAGTCAAACACAAAATATTCAAAACTCATAGCAAATATTGCCAAAATGTGGGTGTGTGGTGTCTGACCTGAAGATGTTAGTGTTCTAAAATTTTTCTTCTTCTTTTGAAAGTTTCAGTATTTCTTCCAGTACAAGTACAATCACGCTTGCTCAAAAGTAATCTTGCATAAAGCAGCCATGTTTCTTTTGGTTCTTAATTATGAACGGTAAGTTATTTTTCTGTGAAAGAATAAATCTAAACAAGCTGGTCATAGGTTACAAATAAAGATAAAATTTTAATATTTAAGGCTATTTGAACATTACAAGAAGTGATAAGACCTCTGCAAAGTACTAAAGATCAGGAAAAGTACGTGTGAAGAAGGCATAAAGATTTTACCAGCCACAAAAGGCTTCAAAAATATCTCAAAACAAACAGTTTGCAAAGCCCAGGGCAAACACGTGCTACAAAAGCAAACAGCAAGTCCCATGGAAATATACTGCTCCTAGAGAGAGAAAGCATTGCTTAGAACTCAGGATCTGTTATCACCTCTTCTGGAAGGGCATATCCCTCTTATTTTAGGGAAGCTATAACCTCTATGCTGTTGTATTTCGAAAACCACCTATTCTTCCAAATTATCTGGCTGAGAGCAAAGGTGACCTGCTCAGTTCCCAGACTTGTCCAGGGTTTTTTCATCTGAATAGCTGCTCTGCATATCAGTTTTAATCTGATACATGCTTCCAACTTGTTCAGACACTCAATCTTTGTAAAAGTGTGCACAGTCAAAAATAGATTTCTGCCCCAGTTACACAGAGATATATGATGTGGTTTGTTTTAATGAGAATTGGCCCCTTGGGTCATACATTAAAAAGTGTGTTGTCTTCTGTTTCTGTGTAAGCACTTAGCTGGCAACCTACAGGTAAACAGAAGGTTTTTGTGTCCCAATTCAAGAACTGTAGCATGAAGAAGAAAACTCTAACCCACCAAGCTCAAGAGGAAACTGTAAAATCTCCACAAAAACAAGCTTCTTTGAGACATCACTTTCAAGTGTTTGAATTATGTTATAAAGTAGTGAATTTCAACTGATTCCATCAGGGACCTTTGAGTCTCAAAATATTAATTTTGTAAAATGAATACTGGGTAGAGCAAAAGACCATGCCAGAATTTTAATAAAATGAAAATGGAACATTGGAGTCTGCATGTAAGCACAACTGAAGGAACTAGGAGGGAATGAGTTTTGTCAAAGCTCTGACAATGGGAAGGGTTTCAGTTGAGACGTCTGGTTTTTAGTCATCTCTGTGACCCATATGCTAAGGGAAACAAAAACACATTAATTTCAATGTATAGGACAATACTTGCTTATGGACTACCATGAAATGCAATGCCACTATCAGAAACATGACAAGACAGTACCTTTCAGATATTTAGAGTCTATTTAAATGATAATTTATGCATCTCTGCTCTTACAGTCATGCATTACTTGGATTTCTAAGTACACGTGTGCACATATGTGTTTAGGGAACAGGGACTAACATAGATGTTTAAATAGTGTAGATTGCCTTGCAACACAGCAAACCATTGTTATGTATTAGAATTCATAATGAGAATGGATGGAAACTAAAACTTGCTAGTGCTTATGCAAAGAAAGATTTAGTAGTAAAAATGATTAGAAAAGAGTAGAGAACAAACCAGAAAATTAGGTTACTAAGGACTCAGTGCAGTTTATAATTAGAGTGCTATAGGTGCTTCTATATTCCATTTTCTCCACTCCTTACCTCCAAAAGACATATTAAGATTTGATACGATAAAAGAAAAGCAAGGCAGAAGGGTAGTCGGGCTTCTAGAACAAAAAGACATTATGTGACATGTAGTCTGGAAAAGATGGTTGAGAGGGGAATGTGATAGGGAGTTTGATAGATCATGAAAAGGATAGGAGTGGTAAAAGGGGAAGAACTGTCGGTGCCAATGACAGATCTGTGGGTCATCAGATAAAGCTGGGAGGTAGTTAATTTAAACAAACTAAAGAATAATTCAAACAAACTAAAGAATATTTTGCACAAGCAGTTATAGAGCTATAGAACTTAATGTTGAGGGATAGTGAGGTACTAACGTGTTAGATGAGTTAAAAAATTATAGACTTGTTAAGTCCCAAAGGTAAAGACCATGAAAAATTCCACGAGTGTACTGCAGGAGATCTCCCTGGGGGATTGACAGTGCCTATTCTTTTTCCTACTCTTTAGTGACCACCATCAGGGCATTTGGTGTGTTGCTATACCATATGCTTTTTATACAGTATTTGAAGTCTAGCTGCATCTTAAGTGAGGGAAGAAAACTGTCAAAAATATTCAAGATAATGATATATATTTGCATTATTTATTTATTTGTAAATTCATCATTACTTTTTTCTTTCTTTCTTTCTTTCTTTCTTTCTTTCTTTCTTTCTTTCTTTCTTTCTTTCTTTCTTTCTTTCTTTCTTTCTTTCTTTCTTTCTTTCTTTCTTTCTTTCTTTCTTTTTTAATGAAATACATTTTAAAATTATACTGCAATTCCACAATTTTTGGAAATATGTACATTACCTCTAAAGCAGATGAATCACCATAGAATCATAGAACCACAGAACAGTTTGCGCTGAAAAGGACCTTTAATGGTTGTCTAATCTAATCCCTCTGCCATGGGGGGACACCTAATGGAATGGACACCTTCCATTAGACGGAAAATCCCATCCAGACGTTCTTTGAACATTTGCAGTAATAGACATCCACAACTTCTGGATGCATGGACAGCTAATTAATACAGAATGCATGGATAACTATTTGGTATGTATTCTATATTTTGTTTTTATTTGCAAACTAACTATGAATCACAACTTTAAATAATATAAACAGTAAAAATTTACACACTAAAATTATTCGTGTCTTCTCTTTTGTGTTCAGTGGAAAGACTTAGGTACCTATATGCTAATAAGCATTTGTTGTCCAAACACAAAGACACTTACCTGATTAAGCATGGTGCTTGAAGATTTGGCCAACAGTTTGAAAAGCCTCTTGCCATTATGTATGACTGTTGACACTCAAAGATAAAAGCAGCGCCTGACTTTTCAAATATTTAGACTGTTTACCAGCCTTCTCAAAACGCAGTCGTTAAGATAAAACTCAAAATTGTTCAGAAGTTTAAAGACAAAAACTTAGGAAAAAGGGAATACTTACAAGTTAGCTAGGCAATGAATGCAGTATATTAACAATTTCTCTCCTTTTCTTTTAGTACACGATCATCACTACCACTTCTTTTATCCTTTTTAAAAGATGTGATGACTAAATAGCAATTTAGAACAAACGGCCAGGGAGAAATTGATAGAAACATTGAATTCTCATCAGCTAAATCTGATTTCTCTGAAGTTTAGTAAATATACCTTTAATAAGTGCAGTGAGGCTCACTTATTCTGAAATGGCTAAAAGTGATGTTTGGGTACAGTAGTCAAAAATATTTATAGCTTTCACTTTAAAATGTGTCATATTAAATATTAAAAATTAAATCAATCCACAGCTGTTTGTTGTGCCCAGTTTCAAATCAAGAATTAGATACTCAAATTTTTCAAAGTCCTTTCTTTTTTCACCAGAACATCATTAATGGCAATCAAGAATCTCTCTCTATCTACCTCTGTTACATAATTTCTGTCCTTTGGCTAACAATTATTGATTTGCTTTGGCAAATGGTAGCCCTGGTAAGACTAGCAACAATGATTGCCATTCAGCTGTAACTTATGGACAAATCCCAGGTTCTGCTGCTGGCCTGAAATGCCCAGGTTAAGTAAACAAAAATCTTGTGTGCTTAAAAAAAACCTTCGCCCCATACATTGCAAGCACCGGGTCTCTTCTTTTAAGACTTACCTGAGCCTCACACTGCCCTAAAGATAAACTATATCAAAACTATTTGAAGTTGCATGATCATATATCCTGATTAGTTTCACCAGGTATGTATGAGTTACCTCAAATTATCTTTAATGAGATTTCCACATGCGGTGTCCTTAAACTAACAAATATATATAGTTTTAAGAGCTGTTGGGTAGCAGTTAGTATCTCAAGGGAATGCAAAAGAATAATTGAAGGCATTTTTGCATCTTGCAACCAGTCACAAGCACTTTCCGTACTACTTCCACTTGGGGTCAAATTACTGATGCAGTCATCCAGCTTGTAAGGAAGGCATAATTACAAAAAAAGATCAATAGAAACCTACCTAGTTGAAATATATAACAGATGTTTCTGATGATAAGGAATTAGACATCATAAAATTTGTGGGACATGGAAGTAGCGAATATTTTCATGTGTGCCACATTTCAGACTGGGAAAACCACTACTAAATAGCATATGACATATTTATATTGTTGAAGTTCTTGCAAAAATACAGAATTACTACTGTATACTAGAAATTCAGTGAAATATCTGCGCAAAACTGTAGCCCAATACTTTTAGAGAGCCAACAACTCCTACAACATTTGTGCACAAGTAAGTCCCAAAGCTAAAAAAACAGTGAAAATAATGAGAATTTCTGCTTTATTTTTCCTACATCTCATTTGTAACCCAAAGTTCTAGGCTAATGCCCAGTATGAAAGCCTTCTTTGTGTTTTATATTGTTTTTTGAATAAGCTTTTCTGTCTGTCTCTCTTAGTACCTTAAAGTTTTTTCTTCAACAGAGTTCACCTATTTCACCTATTTCACCTATTTCACCTATTTCACCTATTGCAACCTTTGTCTCATTAACCTCCAAAGATGATTTGCTTCCAGTTTCAATGACAGCAAGATTTACTTTTTTGGGTCACTATTCAGAGAGCTTGGATTTCTGTTTTTCATATCCTAAAATATATTTGTTCTTATTAGTAGTGGTTTATTAATTATGGAGTCAGTGGCAACATTCTGAGCACATATTTGCAATATGGTGAGGTCAGTAGTTCCATTTGAGGTAGAAACTTTCAGAGATAATGGTTTAAGCATTATTAAATTGCACTGTCAGGAGCATTTTGTTCACGAAAAACCGTGCTGTAAAAGCTGTTGTCATAGGATGCTGTGTGTTACTGCTTTCTAGTTAATTCTCGTATCAGTTGTGCTACTGTTGGTAAGTGAAAAGTTTCACCATTTTTAAATATTTTTGCTGTCTAATTTCCAAGAGAACTGAAAGTGCAAGAGGCCAACAGAAAGACAAAAGTAAAGAGCAAAAAGGCTGACACAACAAAGTAAATGAGAAAGATGAGATTGATGAGGCTCAGTCTATAAACAATGGCACCTACATCAAAGTTCACAGTGTCTTGATAACCAAAACAAGTACAGTTTTGAATTGGAGTTGGAAGAGAAGAATTCAGTAGAACAGAGAGAGTATTATTGGTCTTCCTGCTGTTGAAGATAAGCTCACTTTACTGAAAACCATAAATATTTAGTATTTTTCCTTTAAAGTAGATGTGAGTTGTTCTGTGTTTTTTAAATGCTTCTAAAATAGTGGCAATGCTTCCAGTGTGTACATAGACAGATCACATGTATTGTATACACTGTAAGTAAATACAGTTTACTTGGGCATAGGAATCTTTCTGTTTCATGTGATATAAAGCATGATAAGCATACTAATAGGAATACAGCTATAGCATGAAAATGGAAATGGAGAAATGAAATTTACGAAGTGCTCCAGTTTCTGTATGAATTACAGCAAAACCAGGGCTGATTTAAAGACGAATTATAATGTAGGGAGAAGGGGAGAGTCAATGATTGATTTACACGAACGAATGTCCAAGCTCTACTTCAAAATGTAGGTACTCTGGCTGTGACTGTCAAGCATCCCTTTGTATTGCTGATATTAAATTGTGGACTTCAATATTAGATGTATAGTGAAACTGCATAATATTTTTAATAGTTTGAAAAGGAGGTCTGAAAAAGGATAATATTTTGTTAGAAGAAGAATTCTAGTGATGCCTTGGAGTGACTACCTAGACCAGAGGCTGGAGAAGGTCAAGAGAATAAAGTAGGTATTTATTAAAGGCCTTCAATAGATACACCTTGGGCAGTCAAAAGACTGAGAGGGGCTACATCCAAGAAGGATGGTGGTCATGAGTTTTTCAGACACATTAAAGTTTGGTCTATTTGAATATCAGGGGTTAATCCTCCAATTACAGCTTCAGGTAATGAAGTCATATACCTCCAGTTTGCCTCCCATCCTGACTCACTTTTGTTCGTACTTTTCAGGGCCTGAGGGAGTAAAATGTCCTTGAATTTCAGGCCTAGAAGGATTGTTTGGTCTGACCAAAATATGATGACAGCTAACTAACACTCCATATGGAGTTCAAAGTTATACACTAATGCAGTACAGGATATGAAAAATATAAAAGCTAAAATCCTAAGGCATCACTAG
>VWZS01005592.1:13987-25119 GCA_013397075.1 Rhabdornis inornatus
TCTCATTCAGCATGAGCAGCTCAGCACCAGGAGCTAAAGGAGCTGAAGCCTTAGGCCACAAGAGATGACCAAGAGGGAACTTTTGGACCAAAGTAATGCTGACAACATGGACCTAACTGAATCCAGCAGATGGAATCCTGGAATTATAGAATCCTTTCTGTTGGAAAAGATCTCTGAGCACATCGAGTCCAGCTGTTCCCCCAGCACTGCCAAGCCCAGCACTAAAGCACGTCCCTGAAGTGTCAAGGCCTGGACAACTGGCCCTGACTGAGGGCTGAACAACAGGCCCTGAGCCAACGGTGACCTCTGGATGAGCCTTCCAACCAAAGGTTACCTTTGTATCCACTCATTAGTGAAATATGCATGGTCATTAGCACTCTGATAGATGCATCCACTCATTACTGAATTATGGATTGACCTTTCTGTATTTAGAAGCCAGACAAGGCCATGAAATCTGACATGTGGCCTTGTTTGGGGGTGTATGGTCAAAGTCAGCTCCCTTGGTTCCTCCTTGAGCACTGGCCAGGCTTTGGGAGAAACCCAAGAGGAGAATGAAACAAGGTGTTCCTGCACTAGAAGTGGTGTCAGTTTGTTTATTCAGCACTATCAAAGCTGGGCCCTCTCACAGCGGGGTTGGAAGCCTCACCTGTGGCTGGAGGCACCTGCAGGAATTCCCAGTGTCTGGGAGTGACTCTGCAGTCCTTGGCTGATGTGTGCATCTGGGTGATGGCAAAGCCTGAGGGTAAGTGGTGCTCTTTCTTAATCACTGCAGGTAACCATTGGTAGTGATGATCGGATGCATTGCTGAGCTTCTGCTTTTGTGATGCTTTGGAGTTTAACATTATAATAAATCACACTATTCCTGAACTTTCTGTCTGTGTCTTTGGTGATGACCCTGCCCACTGGCAAAACAGACACTGCAGGCCCAGAGAACCAAAGGTGCCTTGTGACACTGTGGGGCCTCGTGTCACGAAGGGGACCATAGTGACACTGTGGAGCCTTGTGTAGCCAAGGGGACCATAGTGACACTGTGGGGCCACATGGAACCAAGGGACCACAGCGGCACTGCAGGGCCACATGGAACCAAGTGGCCAGTGTGACACTGCAGGGCATCACAGAACCATGGAGATAATTCTGACACTGTGAAGACTCTTATAATCAAGGGTCCATTGCTTTCCTATCCCTGCCCCAGTCTTGTCTGGCCCTGCAGCAGGAACTGGAGGTCAGGGACAGCCACTCTGTGTTTGGAATGCTCAGCAGATGCTCAGCTCTGGCGGCTCCTGCAGCCCCAGGGACAGGGCAGCCTCTTGCCAGGGCTCTTCTGCACCCCCACGGGCTCCTTCTCTGTTCCTGGCACATGCCAGCTGCCCACAGGGCTCTCAGGTAAAGATATGGGGGGGGGAGGAATAACAGTTCTTTACTGATATATATATATATATATGTAACAAGGCAAACAAAACACAGCAACAATAACTACGAGATCAACAACAATAGAGCAGAAAACACAGTAAACAGTTCTCTCGGTTGTGGACACCTTTCCCCTGTGGTGCAGTTACCGTCCCAGCTGGCATGCAGCGCAGGCCAGCTCCTGGTGAGCAGGGAAGGATGGGAAGGGTTGCACGTGGCTGGAGGGGTGCTGAGGTGATGGCGGCTGTGTCCCGGATGGGAAGGGCGGAGGGGAGAGACACTGCTCATGGATCCTGGAGCAGTGTCGGTCCCGATGCTCCAAAAGGATGTTTGAAGTCGGCAGGAGATGCAGGAGAGAGCGTCGGAGCAGGGAGGTCGCGGGATCCCACAGCCAAGGAAAGCAGCTCCCCCGCGTCGGGATGGCAGAGCAGAGTTTCTAGTGACCGTTCTTCTCCGAACCAGACGACCGAGAGAGGCGAGAGAGCGGGCAGCTGCCCTCACCTCTCCTTTTCAGCTGTTCCCCCTCACTCCACCCTCTGTGAGAGAAACTGTTATGCTAGCTATCTGAGCCAGGGTGTAGCCACAAATTCTTAGCATAACAATGGGAAAAACTCCGCAGAAAGAAAAGGGAAAAATTCAACCCCCAGCACAGGGGAACACGTCTGTGCTGGCCTGAGCAGCTATTGCTGCAGCCCCTGCCCTGCTCCCCACAGCCCTGATCTGGGACTGCTGCTCTGCAGAGCACGGGGACTGTGCTGCCCCGGGCCCTGGGCTGCATTTGCCGGGCTCTGCTACTCAGCCTGGGACACAGAGGCAGCTGATGGTGCTCCCTGCACTGACCCCCTCTCACACAGGCTCTGTTGGGGCCATGGAGGGACTTAGAGGTGCCTGCCTTGTTCCAGGGCTGCCACATGGCCCTGGGGCTGCCCTGGATCCTCCTGGAGAAGGTCCCTGAGGTTCAGAGCAGTCCATGCCCAGACTCCTTTTCCCGTGCCTGCTGTGTCCCTGGGGCTGCAGAGCTCTCCTGGCTCACAGCAGACATTCAGTCCTTGATCTCAGGGTGACCCCACCCTGGACAGGCCTGTGCCCACTGAGCTCCACTCCCTGCTGCTCCCTGGCACAGCCTGTCCCCGCAGGTCCCCTGTGCTCTCCTGGCAGCTGCCAAGGCCCTCCAGACAAATATTGCCCTGCCATCAGCCCTGGCACAAGCTGGAGAGCCCCAGCAAGGTTCGGCACAGACCATTCAGCATCTGATGGACACTGGCCACCAACAAGCAAAACCTGACCCAGGCCTGAGTCCCCTGAAGGCCACACAGGGACTCTGATCTCATCCCACTGAGCCCTGGGAGAACAAGGAACCTCTTCAGAGTCTGTTCCTTGGGCCTGGTCCTGAGAGTGACTCTGGAGGAGAGTGAAGCCTTCCTGCCCTGCCCTCAGGAGATGCCCTTTGCTGATGGAGCTGCTGTGCTGGAGCCCAGCTGTGTCCCAGCAGTGTCCATGGCCTGTCCCTGCCTGTGGTCACAGCACGGACATGCAGCAGGACAGTGACCAAGCTGCCAGAGCACTGCGGCCTGACAGCCACAGAAGGGCTGGGAAGGAGAGGGTGGAGTTGGGAAGAGCAGATGTGGGAAGAGCCAGGGCCATTGTCCCTGGTTGTGCTGCTGTGCTGGGAGCCTCTTCCCTCCACCTCTGCTCACAGGAACTGCCCTGCAGAGACAAAGAAGGGTTGAGGAAGAATCCTGGACACACAGGACAGGGCAGTCACTTGTTTTTATTTACATGCACAGGGAACAGACCTCTTGCAAATCTTTGTGTTTCAAAATAAAGGTAGATATTAACGTAGAAATGCAAAGAGTAATACTATAGAATTTTTTAAGAAACATGCAACAACAGAAAAAATGGACAAATAGGGAAAAAAAAGACTGAGATTATAAAGAGTTACATTCTAAAGGCTCTGCAGCAGAAAAGAGTTTAATGTTTCTGAAAATATAGAGTCATTAATTTTTTCAAGACATGCTTGAGCTCCTGGTTCCTCAGGCTGTAGATGAGGGGGTACAGGGCTGGAGTCACCACCGAATAAAGAACTGTGACTGTGACATCCAGGGATGGGGAGGAGATGGAGGGGGCCTTCAGGCAGGCAAACACTGCAGTGCTGATAAACAGGGAGACCACGGCCAGGTGAGGGAGGCAGGTGGAGAAGGCTTTGTGCTGTCCCTGCTCAGAGGGGATCCTCAGCACAGCCCTGAAGATCTGCACATAGTGTGAGGTTTTGGAACCTCGGGGTGCTCTGAGGCACCCACACTGTCGGGTTATGTTCTTCAAAAAGCGAAGCAGCTAATAGTTGCTATAAAGTTATTTATTGTAGAAGCACATCGGTCTCAAAAGCAAAAGTCACAGACAGCAAAGTCCATATTAAGTTCTGGCTTAGAGTCCCAAAGAGAAGCAGAAGCTCCCCATGGTCCCAGCAGGGCCAGAGAAGCTGGGCAGCTCCTATCTTCTTCTTGGGTGTTGATGATGGCGGTGAGAGAGAAGGAACAAAAGCAAAGCAAAAGCAATGGCAAAAAGCACCAGCTCTCCCAGAGTATGTTCTTTTATAGAAACTTACGAGCAAGCTAAGACACGCACTCGGACTACTACCTCTTAACCCATTAGAATTCTAGTTTCTTAGCATGCCAGGCTACGTATAAACTACGTTCATGGCCTATCTTGTTCTAACTGAAAAATATAAGCAATAATCTTAACTCTAACTCTATTATGTCTGAAGCTAGGTTCTTGGAGCCTCTAAGGAAACACTGGTATGTTCTTCAACCTTCACTAGAACATGTACTACTTCTCAGGCGTCTAAGACCTTTTACTCACTAAAAGCACTTAAAACTTATTCCATTTACTTACTTACTCACTCCATCTAGTCACTTACTCACTCCTTCTACTCACTTACTCATTCCATTTACTCACTTACTTTCTCCCTCATGCTACAACCTAAACCTTCACCTCTGCTTTGTATGTGAGAGGCTTAACATACTTCAATCCATCCAAAGGCTTTAATTAAATCCCTGCATTCTGATCCCTCTCTGAGGGATTCCGAGAAACTCCTGACGTACTGACTCCAACACGTAGGAGAAAAACATGACCACAAAACATACGACTCCTAAACAGACACTAAAAGCAAGAAGCCCAAGTTACCTGAGGTAGGATTTGGAGCAAGAGAGCTTGAGGATTGGGAGGATTTCACAGAAGAACTGGCCAAGGGCATTGCCCTGGCACAAGGGCAGGGAAAATGTATTGGCTGTGTGCAGCAGAACATTGAGAAAGCCACTGGCCCAGGCAGCTGCTGCCATGTGGTCACAAGCTCTGCTGCCCAGGAGGGTCCCGTAGTACAGGGGTTTGCAGATGGACATGTAGCAGTCGTAGCACGTGGTGGTCAGGAGGGAAACCTCTACTGAAAAGAAAAAGATAAACAGAAAGAGCTGAACAGCATATCCTGCATAGGAGATGGTCCTGGTGTCCCAGAGGGAATTGTGCATGGCTTTGGGGACAGTGGTGCAGATGCAGCCCAGGTCGCTGAGGGCCAGGTTGAGCAGGAAGAAGAACATGGGGGTGTGCAGGTGGTGGCCGCAGGCTACGGCGCTGATGATGAGGCCGTTGGCCAGGAGGGCAGCCAGGGAGATGCCCAGGAAGAGGCAGAAGTGCAGGAGCTGCAGCTGCTACATGTCTGCAAATGCCAGCAGGACGAAGTGGCTGATGAAGCTGCTGTTGGACATTTCTTCACTCTGGGCATAGTGGACTGTTGGAAGAAGCCAGTGAGAGCTGGGACATATTTCCTTGAGTCAATCCTATGCTATTTTATTTCAAATGCTGTCAAAATTACTTCTAGTCCTGTGAAGGAACTTTGCTAAACTTTTTTGAGTTCAGGTCTTTGCTGCTGAGCTCCTGCCTTATCTTCAGCATCACTCTCAGCTAGAACACTGGGGAGCCCAGAGGAAAACAGGACTCCCTGTGCCCCAGTGCAGTCAGACCTGCTGGTCCCACACAGGTGCGCTTTGCTCATTACATTTCCCTCTATTTCAGGGTGATCACACTTAAAACTTGCTTGAAAACTAAAGTGGACTCTTTGAAGACTCTAGTTAAAAGTCAGTCTCTTTAAACCCTTCTCTCTTTCCCTTTGCAAATGGACAGGAAGGAGTACCAAGGGTTGATCTGACTCTCTGCTGCCTGGAGTTGTGCCTACTGGGAGCTGTTTCTCTGTATCCAAGCCTTGTCCCTGCCAGTTCTCCCAGAGCTCAGCCCAGCTCTGGGGGCTCAGCTCTGCCGGGCAGACCCCTCCCAGTGCAGGGCACTGCCCAGGGGCATCTCCCTGGCAGCAGGGTCTTAAGGGCAGCTCAGACAGAGATGCTGCAAGCCAAGGTGCTGCTGCTGCTGTCTGTAGGCACAGGAGGGTGAGGAGGCACTTTGTGAGGGAGATCTGAGGCAGATCTGCTGATGCCCAGTGGGACAGTGCAGGAGTCTCAGTGACAGACACACCTGACAGCCCCTTTCCCTTCTCTTGAGGAGAAAGCTGAGAGCAGCCCTGGCCATGCAGCACCATCTCCACAGCAGGAGGAATCTGCCCTGATGGGGGTGGCTCCTTCCACCTCCAACTTCTCCCCACAGTTCGTGAGGAGCTGCCAGGCAGGCTGAGAGCTGTCCCTGGCAGGTGGCACATCCCCTGGCCTGGCCAAGAGTCCTCGGGGCTGCAAGACCTGCTCTGCAGGACAGCCCTGGGCACCCCTGGCTGCAGCCCCAGCTTCACCCCCTGCAGCCGTCCCTGGCAGCAGGAGCCGTCCTGCCCTGTCCCTCTGACAGTGCCCAGGGCAGCTGTGGGGTGTGCTGGCTCCAGGAGATCCCTCCAGGAGCACAGGGGACACTGCCCTGCACCCACAGACTCACCATGCCGAGGGCTGTGAAGATGTTTCCTCAAGTGAAGTCTCAGCTCAATGTCTTCCCAGTCCTGATTGCCTTTAGCCTGTCTGTGCCTGGCTCCTGTCCCCTCAGTGCCTGCAGGCAGTGCCCTCAGCCCTTCTGGGCTGGGACAGGAGCTGCTCCTCAGCAGAAATGTCTTTTTGAAGATTTTCCTAGTTACCAGGAGCTGCCTCTGTGCCAGGACTCCGGCCCAGCTCAGCAGCACATACACAGCACAAGGACTTTAATGACCCTCTCAGGGCTTTGGTGTTGTTTTCATCAGACTCAGTCCCTGAGAGTGTGCTTAACAATCTTCTCAAGATCTCAAAGTTTCCATTAGGTAACAATATTCTCCAGTGTTCCATTAGGTCTGGCTCTGTCACCATGGACACTTGTTTGCATGAGCCTTGGAAATTGGCACCTGGGTTCCATTAGGCCCTCCTGTGTAGAATGCCTCAAGTAGCCCGTGGGAAGGCTTCGTGTGAACATGGAGCTTTCCCAGGAGCTGGCCTGGGAGCAGAGGTTTTCCAAGCAACAAACAAAGGCACCTGCTACTGTTTACAAAGTATGTATTTTGAGAACTCTGTTGTTTATAATGAAAACATCTGTGTAAGAGGTACTGCCTGCTCTGACCAATGGGCTATATTCTGTCCCTGGAGTAGCATTCAAGTGTATTTAAGGAGCGTGTGTTACAATAAACTTCGTCTCTCTTTCCTGTCTTGAGAAGCGACTGCGTTGCTGTGTGTTTTATTACGGCTGTCCAATAGTTAACGAGCAGCAACACTCCTGTCTCGAAAGCTTACGTGTTGTTCCAGGACATTCCATTTCCTCACAATGGTCTCCTTGGTCCCATGAGGCCCCTCTGTGTCACAGCGCAGCCTTGGTTCCTTGAGATTCCATTGCATCACAATGGTCTCCTGTGTTCCATTAGGCCCAGTTGTGCCACAATGGAC
Organism: Rhabdornis inornatus; assembly: GCA_013397075.1. Classification (NCBI taxonomy): domain Eukaryota; kingdom Metazoa; phylum Chordata; class Aves; order Passeriformes; family Rhabdornithidae; genus Rhabdornis; species Rhabdornis inornatus. Next base: position 21,286 of record VWZS01005592.1, read on the forward strand.
ACTTGGTTCCATGAGCAGTGGCAATGTCCCAGTGGCACCTGTGTTCCATGACACCCTGCTGTGTTACACCTGACAGTTTGCTCCATGAGATTCCATGCAGTCATAATGGTCACTTGGGTTCCATGAGGCCCCACTGTTTTGACAATTGACACTTGGCTCCATCAGATTCCATTGCCCCACAATGTTCTCCTGGTTTTCAAGAGGCCACACTGTGTCACAATGACCCCTTGTTTCCATGATCCATGGTATGGTCCCACTTGCCCCTGAGTGCCATGAGGCCGTGCCGTGTTCACAAGTGACACTTGCTCCCATGAGATCCCATCGCATCACAATGGTCCCCATGTTTCCATGAGGCTGTGCTGTGTCACAATGGACACTGGATTCCACTAGGCCTGGCAATGTCCCAGTGGCACCTGTGTGCCATGATGCCCCATTTGGTCAAAGTAGAGCCTTGGGTTGATGTGCGTGAGGGTCCTTAGTGACACAGAGTCCCCAGGCAGGTGCAGAGATGCTTTATTGCAAAAACCAGGCCTTTTTAAGCAGTTAGACAATTATCACTTATATAGTTTTAAAGCATAACAAATATAATTCAACCAACCACTACACACCACAATGCGAACACACGATGGTTATGTAACGTTTTCTACCCCTAATTCAGCTGAGTTCCTTTCTAACAATCCTTTTCTACTTAACTGAAGTAACAGGCCTGAGCCATGATTTTACAAGGCCTTCCTTTTTTAAGGTTTTACTTATTGGTAATAGGCTGGCAATTAACCCTTTGTTTCCTTGAGATTCCATTGCACTATAATGGTCTCCTGGGCTCCATGAGGTCACACCGTGGAACAGTGGACACTTGAATCCATGACTTTCCATTCCATCACAATGGTCTCTTGGATTCCATGAGGTCCTGCAGTGTCAGTAGGGAGTCTTTGTTCCACATTTTTCCGTTGTGTGACAACTGTCTCCCGCACTCTATGAGGCTGCAACATGAAACAGTGGTTCCATGTTTCATTGCTTCCACATGATTCCACAGTGTCACAATGGTCTCCTGGGTTCCATGAGTCCCTGCTGTGTTTGCAATTAACACTTGGTTCCCCAAGATCCCATGGTGTCACTGTGCTCTTCTGTGATTCATGAGGCTGTGCTGTGTCACAATAGACACTTGCTTCCTCCAAGGCTGGAGATGTCCCAGTGGCACTGGGTTTCCATCAGGCCACGCTTTGTCACAATGGGGCCTTGGTTCCATGGGAATCCATTTTGTCACAATGTTCTCCTTAGTTTTATGGGAGCCTGATGTGTTGACAATTGACCCTTGGTTCCTTGAGATTCCATTATATCATAGTGGTCTTCTTGGTTCCATCAGGCCCAGGTTTGTCACAACAGAGCCTTGGTTCCATGCATTCCCAGTGCATCACAATGGTCTCTTGCATTCCATGAGGCCCTTCTGGGTCACAGTGGAGCCTTTGTGGCACAATGGTTTCCAGCATTGAAGCCCCCTGTANATATCATAGTGGTCTTCTTGGTTCCATCAGGCCCAGGTTTGTCACAACAGAGCCTTGGTTCCATGCATTCCCAGTGCATCACAATGGTCTCTTGCATTCCATGAGGCCCTTCTGGGTCACAGTGGAGCCTTTGTGGCACAATGGTTTCCAGCATTGAAGCCCCCTGTAAAACAGTGGGCACTTGGTTCCATGAGTTTCCATTCCATCAGGATCATCTCTTGAATTCCATGAGGCCCTGCAGTGTCACAATGGAGCCTTTGTTCCATGTGTTCCCATTGCAACACAGTGGTCTCCAGTGCTCTATGAGGCTATGCTGTGAAACTGTGGACATTTGGTTCCATGAGATTCCATGTTGTCGCTGTCAGCAAAATCCATAAAAAACAGAGGTTTACGTCCAAGAAGGAGGCAGAGGAGTCCTTCAACTTTATTTGAATAAAAGGAGAGAGTTCCCTGGGGCACATGCCTGCGGGGTTTTCTCTCTTGAGGTTTCAGAGGGTGCAGCCTTCTTTTATCCTAAACTCCTGGCCGCATGTTGCCCTCTTCCTTTCCACACCAGCCAAGGCACTAGGAAGGTACAGCCTTCCCAACTTGTGTACTCCATACCCCCCCTTGAACCTGGCATTTCCACACGAAGTTCAGAAGTTCAGCCTTGTGCAGACCATTTTCTGTTTCAGGAGCCAAGCTGTCTGGGCCTGGTAACAAACCTGCTGCCCAAAGTCAGTAGAAATGTTACCACCCATTTCAAAGACTTTAACACCAATCCCTTCACCCATCAAATGATTTGTAAAGACATTAGCACGCATCCTTCCTCTCAGATTGATGTTTCCTGTGCTGGTGACAATCTTTGAAACCCAGTCTTAGCCTGACCTCTCTGCTGTGGTAGTTCCATGGACAGAGGTTGTTGTCTCTTACCCCTTCCATGGGCAGGCCGGTGTTCAGCCATCTCCAGGACAGCAGGGCCCCACCCCACGTCACTGTGCCCCGGGAAGACAAAAAACATCAATCCAAATATCCCCCCCTCCTCCATCTTCCCAGGCATTTGGCTGTGACTTCGGACTGGCGCTGTGCCCGAGACAGAGACACAGCACTCTATGAGCCATATGACAAAAAGCACTTTATGGTTCTCAACTTCACCTTATATACCTTTCTTAATGTTCTTGGGCAAGCACTTGTGGTTGGTTGAAACTTCAGGCTGCTCAGCTCTCTGACCAATAGCTCCTGCATCTTACACTTGGACTCATTGGGTCAGATCCCTGTCTGTTTCCAAATCTGTCCTATCACTGTTCCCTGGAGGCCTGTCTATCAGACTAAGCTGCTTCTCTCATTTATAGCCAAATCAATTGCCCAGTACAAGCCAGCTTGCACAGTGACATTTGGCCCTGCCAGTGGGGTTTGCTGCTGGTTGCCACAGGAAAAAGGAGACCACTGTGACAATGTGGGGCACATGGAACCAAGAAAACCCCTGTGACACTGTGGGGCACATGGAACCAAGGAAATACCTATGACATTGTGGGGCACCATGGAACCAAACATCCATTGTGACACTACAGAACCTCACAGAACCAAGAGTCCATGGTGGCACAGCAAGGGCTCATGGAACCAAGGGAATCCAAAGGTCTAGAACAGTTCTTGTGTGGCTCTACCTTGGGAACAGAAACCTCCTTATTGGCAGCTTGGGCTTGGCACACACTTAAGGAGGGTGTCTGTTTGTAGCTGGGAAACTCGGGAGTTTTAGGTTGCTTCAGAGAAAGAAAAGGAATAAAACCCCTGTTTGCCTGAGTGCAGCCAGTTCTCCAAGCAAAGCAGGTCCCAGGTGAGTGAGGACAGACAAGATGGGGCTGGGGAATGTGGAGCAAAGTTGTTCAGAGTGGTTCAGACCTCAAAGCACAGCTTCTCTGAGCAGGCCAGACCTCCTGAGGAGAGACCCTGGATCAATATGAATCACAGAACGCTGCAATCACCTCATCCCCAAAAGAAACAGTAATAAAATTCACTCTTTAAACTAGGAATACATATTTCTTAGAAGGTCTTTGAAATATTTCTCCATAACTGTAGAAAAACTTCCTAATGAACTGCACTGGACCCGAGGGAAATCAAGACAGAGCCATGTTTTATCAGGACTTGCTTGATCCCAATGAGCCCCATGATGCAATGGTGCTGAGACCTTGAAACTCAGGGCCTGAGACGAGACTGCTGTGATAATTCATAAAAGATTTGTGTTAATCACAAAAGCATTGGGGGTTGTATAAACCAAAATACTAAGCTCTGAAGTGAAGCGTGGACACTAAATAAAGGAAATTATATGGTATAATAATTCTGTTTAAAATCACCT
>VWZS01005593.1:0-388650 GCA_013397075.1 Rhabdornis inornatus
AAAAAGTCTTCCTTTGTATAACTCTCTATCATCTACCCAAAAAAACCAAAACAGACTGTAACTGATGAGCCAGCTCCTGAGAAAATCATGAAAGCAAACTGACAAATTCCATTTGTCAAGTAATCGATGTGGTTAAGGTTTGATGACACAAATAATTACCTAAATAAATTAAAGACTTCACATAAACATCAATCTTAGAATAATCTAACATTGACTTTCAGAATTATCTAGACTCTCTGGCATGGAGTTGAAGGATAAGATACTGAAAAACGGACAGAAAAACAGGGGTGCCAGATGAGGAGGGGAAAAAAGGCTTTTTGATTTAACTAGAAAAGATGTTTCATATATTCTTTGAAAAGAGCTTTGGTAGAGTGGAAAAGGGTGAAATACTGTAAAAACAATGGAAATCACTGCAAAATTGGGAAAGTTGAAACAGCATTCAGGAACTACTGAGAGAAAGAGTAAGGAAAAAGGGCAGCAGTCTGAGACATTATCAGGTATCAAACATATAAACAAATTTATGATATAGAATGTAAAATTATTATTATCATATAAACATTTATTTTTCTTGCAATGAAAAGAAGTCAAGGTGCTTAGAGCATGAGGACATTGCTCTGCTACCATAAGAAAATGTCCTCTACATACAGACACACAAAGGCTTTATCTGTCCTTGAAATCTGTAATGCAACAGCTGTAATAGGTACCACTCTTTCACTCTTCTTTCACTTACTCCACCAGACTAAAACCTAATATCTGGAAGTAAATATGAAAGCCAACAAAATTTCACAATTATGAACATTTAATACAGCTGATATGAATATTTTTGGCAGTAGTGGGTACTTTTAGTGATCTGTTTTGTTTCATTCACAGCACTCTTCCATGTTTCTTTGCTAGGTTACCTGATTTTTTTTATTACATGCTTGCTTTCTTTGGTCAAATAATCTAAGTGACAACACGGAACATATATAAAAGCACAAAAACAAGTAATGATTTTCTTATATTTCACTACAGCTTCTCCTAAAAAGTCCACTGACTTTTTCTTTTCCATTAATGGAAGTGAAACAGCTCCATTCAAAAGTTTTCACACATGATCGATAGACAAGTTTTAGGTGACCATGACAAGAGCTTAGCATCCATAATAAATTAATTACAAAAGGGTTTGGACAATTGCTTGGAAATGCTTAGAGATCTGAAAATCAAGGAACTTCAAAAGCAACTCTGCAGCAATATCAATATTACTTAAAGCAGATGAAAGTCTCCTCTTTGAGGACTATATAACGTTACACAGATGACAGTGACATCAGAGTCTGATGCAAATTTCACTTTGTTATTGACCTGATTTCTGTCTTAAATCATATAAGAACCATGCCAATATTCACTTCAGTAGTCCCTAAATTTCACAGAATTTCAGTAAGCAAGACATGCAGTTATACAAAGAAAACTCCTTGCTTGTATCAGACATTAGTTCACAAGAAGGGTTTTCTTAAGAGGCTGCTCTTTGCTCTAGAAGCGTCTTAATTTTATCACAGGTATTTTCAATCCTGAAAGCAAAACAAAGCACTGTGTTTCGAGTTAGTTTTATTGCAAACCAAAACATTTTGGTTTAGTTAGGTACCATTCTGCACCTGCAGTAGCCCACAGTTTGACACACAGGCTGCAGCCTCAGCAGGGACTGTATTTCCCATCAGAAAGGCCTATGCTTTGATTCACTCAACATAAGCCATTATGGAAAACGCAGCAGCACTGATGGGCAAAAGCAAATACAGAAACAGCAGCCACATGACAGCTCTCATGCAGCAATAGAGCATTTTGGGCAGGTGCTGTGTACCACTGAAGCAAAACCTTCCACTTTCAAGTATTCCGCTAATTTTGTACCACTTCTAAACAAAACATAAATGTCCCACAGGACTGGTGTTCCACTTTTTAACTCCACTCTTTTTAACTCTTTAAGGAGTGTTTTGATATATTTCAGCCCATAAGAGTTCTCTGTATAGTTTTGTGCAAGTGAAAAAAAAAAATCAGATGCCAATTAATTTGTGATTTGTGTTTGTGCTTTCCTCATGATTCTGCTGAGGCAAAGCTTCAATGACCTGCCATCAGTTCAATTTCCTGATTTCATGAAGCTTGAGTAAAGTTTGCTACTTTGATACAGGTTGTGATTTATTTAATTTTTTTATTCATTGCTTTCTATTTATGTTTAGGACTCTTATTATTATTATTATTATTATTATTATTATTATTGTGTGTGTGTGTGTGTGTATGTGTGTGTGTGTGTGTGTGTGTGTGTGTTTTAATGACTTGGGAAATTTTTTTCACTACCAAAAAAAAGATACAACTGATAAACTGATATTCAATTTTCTTTACAATTTTTTAGTGTTCAGAAGTATGCTAGGCATTTCATAGGAGGTACGAAGGGCATCAGTGAGCTTGTGAAGGTGAACTGCAGTTTCTAGGCCATTATGCATTTTATGAGATTAATTAAAGAGAGATACAAATTTCAGATAATATCTAATTTTATATCTTAATATGATTACAAATAAAATTGTCTGCTCCTCCTCAAGATATTTAAAATCAACATAATATAGCACATTTTTTTCATTCACTTTGATTTTTCTGACCACAGAAAACTAAATTAAGCCAGCCTTACACCTCAGAAGGCTTCAAGGACCAGAACAACAGTAATAATTTCGTGTTAAGGTAATTAAGTATTAAACTGAAGGGAACTTTCACATTCAGTGAGGAACTTGATAGTACTTAAGATATATTGATAATGAGGGTGTATCTGAATTCTTCTTCCATTGCTTTTCAAAGCTTGGGTACCTCTGTCCATCTGGCTCTCCCAGCATGGGTACCCTGAAGACAGGGACCTGCCACCCCTCTTGGTGAAGTGCAATGTGGTAGGGCTGTTATCCAGCTTCTGATTAACAGCCTTGTGATTAGTGGAGTCCTTTGGGAAATAGAAAAGCCTTTTCCTAAAATACCTTTGTCAACTTTACAGAGTTCAAAACCCCCATCTCCAGAGCACTGTCCACACCAAAATATATCCGGTTCTGGAATAAGGAATTTTCTCCCTCTTTCTCTTTGAGGCTATGAAACTGGAGTGGTAGAAACCCAGATTCACTGGACCAGAGAAAGTAACTGGCTAGAGGGCCTAAGTGAGCATGAGAATACTAGGAATTCTCTCAAGCACAGTTCAATACAAAATGCTAGTGCATCCAACCAGCTTGTAATATGGCCACTGGAATTTTTCTTCCAGGGACTTACGTGAAGGAAAATCCAGTTACTGCATCCCAAATGAACTTCTAGGGAATATACTCTGACAATATCAAAATATGCCTAGGTCTCAAGCATGGAAGGTAACTATTAATGCACTTGGGACTCTGGAACAGTTGTGGGGAGGTACCTCATGAAATTGACATTTGCAACACTAACCAACATCTGAACAGGGACTTTCTGGGGCACAGTTTGTGGTTTCAGATGTCTGTGTCTTATGCATGCTCCTAAGCTCAATTACTGAATCTAGCCTGAAGTGTGCTTGTGGTCACTCTTGGGGAATATTCATGTACAAAGGTGGACAGTAGCACAGCCCAGAGCTTAGTCATTCACAATGCAGTAGTGGATGTTATGTGCCAAAGGGATTTTGGATAACACTGCTCCCAACAAGTTCTGTAGCAAAAGGCTCCATTGCAGTGTGATCAGAAGCAGGTACATACTGCTTGTTATTGTCTCTAACTGCTGCCATTGAGCTGCAATTTGTGTGAAGAGGACATTGCTCCAGAAATATAAACATATGAGAAATCCATCCAAACATTTCCACCCTTGACATTATTACTTTGTATCACCAAACCCTTCCTTGAAATAATCTATTTTCATACCCTTCTACAGCTTTTCACCAATCCTTTATCCACTGCTGCACAACAAACAGCCTTAAACTTTAATGGGTTGCGTGACTTTTATTTCCTCCCTGTTCATTGCATTTAGTCTCCAAAGTTGCCACATATTTTATATTTTTAACACAAAGACATTTGGAGATGTGTTTGTGCCTGGAAGATTGGAAAATATCTAGCTTTAGGCTATATTATATGCATATGAGGACCTAATACTATTTAAATAACAGTTAAAACCACAACCTTCAAATACAAAGCCAGCTATTAAAATATTGCTGGAGGCAATGTGGCAAGGTTTTATACTAGTTTTGTGCAAGATACAGGAACAGGAGAGAAGGTTGTGTCATTTGAATGACTACACTGTATTCCTCTCTATTTTCTAATTATCACAGATTTAATCAACCTGTTTTGTTTGTATATTTTGTAATAACCTTTCCTCTTCCCCTTTTATTCAGGGGAGGAGAAGGAGAGGAATTTATATAACATCGTAAGTTTAAAAAATATGAGCTACATGGAAGACAGAACAGCAACTAAGATACTGTGATTAATTTCATAGACTTCCAGTAGGAAGTATTTAGTTTATCGGCACATAGTAAATGAATATTAAAATATGCATACCCCAAGGCTACAAGTGAAAGTAGATAACAGCTGTTGGTCTAAAATGTGGTTCCATAATGCAGAGATTGGAATAAGCTTGTAATTATGAATTAAAGCTAGAACAGTAAAAAAAAAAATTACAAACACATTATGAAGATATTCTTTAGCTCATACCATTTAAAACTAGTTCTCTTCATTTACAAAATGGAGCGGAAGGAAATGGATTGCTCTTATCAGATTCAGAAAAAAACATTTGAGAAAAATCAGTAATGACCACCTGCTTTTTTTTAAGCTCATGTTCTTAAAAACAAAAGTAACTCAGTTTTAGATCAACAAAATTTCATTTCAGACAGTTGAAAAAAAATACCACTATTTACTACTTTAATGAAAAATCTAGCTTTGTATAGCAAGTATGTTACTACCCCTAAACAAGACATCACAGACCTGGAAAAGATGGGGAAAAAAAAAGAGCCAAATAATCTGCTTCCCTGCATTAAGTATACTCTCAGCCAGTCTGTTATTTGTTTTACTCAGTGTATTGTCATTATGCAAGAAAGATGCATGCCAATCTGAAGGACAAAATTGTGCCTGGCATTAAAAAAAAAATTATAAACTCTATTTTTACCTCATGTACATATTATAGATACTATTTTTAGCTTATGCCTCAACATTTTCAAATCTCTTATCCTACAAGAAGTCATTAAGAGTGCAATTAAAGTGGTGTTTCATGGAAGAAAATAAAGAGGACAGCATTTTATAAACAAAGTCTAAGTGAAACCCACCAGACAGTAATCCCACCAGACAGTAGTTCTACAAAAACACACACACACACAAAAAATTACTCCTTTGACAGATTTGCTAGCTGGATTTCACTAGCAGAAATAAGCCCTTGAGTGTCACAGACAGAAAACAGAAAGCACAATTTGAAGGTTTATCCAAAACATGGAGGTGAAAGAGGAGAAGATTCATAAAATCTGGTTCCAGTGCACAAATTATAAGGCGAATCTCTTCGCATGCTTGATGGAAAATGCTTAACTTCCCCAGGGTATAATTCCGACCAGCCTCATTGCTCTGAATCACCTTAGGGTTTTCTTTCTGTGTTGCCTAAACCTGACACAGGCATAGGTTTAACTTGCTCATCAGTGACTTGTTTGAGGGGCAGATGCCTCCTCAGAAACTTTGCTGATGATACAAAGCACGGAGGAGTGGCTGATACCTCAGAGGGTTGTGCTGCCTTTCAGAGGGACCTCAGCAGGTTGGAGAGATGGGCAGAGAAGAACCTTCTGAAATTCAACAAAGGCAAATGAAGGGTCCTACACCTGCCGAAGAACAACTCCATGCACCAGGTTGGGAGCTGACCTGCTGGAAAGCATTCTGCAGAGAAGGACCTCAGGATTCTGATGGACATCAAGCTGTCCATGAGCCAGCAGTGTGTCCTTGTGTGTCCCAAGAGGGCCAATGGAATCCTGGGGTACATTTGGAAAAGCATTTCCAGCAGGTCAAGGGAGGTGATCTGCCCCTCTACTCAGCCCTGGTGAGGCTGTACCTGGACTGCTGTGCCCAGCTCTGGTCTATACAGTGCAAGACAGACATGGAGCTCTTGGAGTGGGTCCAGCAAAGAGCTACTAAGCTGGTGAATTCTGCTCAAGAACCTCTCTTAGGATGAAAGGTTGAGGGAGCTGGTTCTGTTCAGTCTCAGGAAGAGAAAACTGAGAATACACCTCATCAATGTCTATCAGTATCTTAAGGGAGGGTAACAAGAGGATGGAGCCAGGCTCTTCTCATTGGTGCCAAGCAGTAGGACAAGAGGAAATGGGCAGAAACTGATGCACAGGAAATTCCACCTGAACAGGAGCAAGTTCTTTATTGTGTGGGTAACTATGCACTGGGACAGATTGCCCAGAAAGGTTGCAGAGTCTCCCTCACTGAAGATATTCCAGAACAATCTGAATGCAATCCTGTGCCATGTGCTCTGGGATGACACTGCTTGGACAGAGAAGTTGGACTGGATGACCCACTATGGTCTCTTTCAACCTGACCCATTCTGTGTTTCTGTGATATCTTGGGCATAAGATGGGTACAAACAATCTAAAATTTATAGCAAACCTACATGATCCTAGGAATGCCTGTTAAAAAAATAAAAAGGTACTCAGTCCTACTTCATTCAAACTACTTTCTGCAAGCTAAGAGACTTGTGTGTGTGACTCCTGACACACTATACATTTTAATTTTAAAATCACAAGTAATTAGAAACACTCATGGTCAAGGGTAACACAATATTCATTCTAACTTGAAAAGCAGTTTTGAGTTGACCTAACAGGTAGGCCCTTGCACTGATAAATAGTTCTGACTTTATCATGTCTATGCACCTGGGATATGCTCTTCCTTTTTGAAGTCTACATAGGTAACTTTTAATAACTTCTTCATATTTACTTTTTCACTCTGCCCCCCACCCCTCCATCCTGTCATATATATTTCTATACATGTGATGCTTCCCTAAATGACAGAGACTGTGAAGAGACTCAAATACCCATTGACTAGTAAAATGCAAGAAAATGTAACAGTCCTTAGGAAATCAATGAGCTTTAAAAGACTATTGCTAAAATGTTAAAGTTATTCTGTCTTACATGATTTTATTCCAAAAATCACTACGGATCCTCTATGAATAACTACATCATAGTTTGTTTTTTTTCATGTCATCATAAAGACAAAGCTTTTTTATGGTAACAGGAATCATCACTTAGAAGAGCCATAGAAGTTTTTAGTCTCTCTCCTTTTGTATTTATCCTCTTAGGATTTCCAATAAATATCTAATTTTTAGAGAACTCTTACATTCAGTGTCTCCTTTAGAGAAGAATTTTGTGAGAATGAATGAAATTTTTAACCATTTTTGCTTATGACACAGCTAATAAAAATGAATGAGTTTTATATGAGGCAGAGAGTGTGCACCACTTGCTATGTATTGGCAAGCAAGATCAATTAGCCCCTTGCTCTTTAGGACCAGGAGGTTTAGTCTGTCAGATTGTCCTTTCCAAACAAATGTTTAAGTTTTCCGCAAAGAAAAGAAAATACAGCGGCAGAAATTAAATTACAGAAATTTAGTAAATCTTTGCGAGTATTTTACAAAATACCATTCTTTACTTAATAACAGGCAAGCAACATATTTTATGATTTCCCATTCGTTCGACAAAGCTATGGTGTTTGTAATTGTGTATATAAAGCCATCAGTCTTGCAGAGCCGTCTTTAGCTGAGCAAGCCCCAAAGCATCCCGTCCATTCTGCTCAGATCTGATCAGCATCTTTATAGTTTATCAGCCTTGGGGTTCAATTTTGTTTTGGATGCTTTTATAAATGAGCACAATCACTGGTGAATCTGTTCTTCCAGATTGCAAAGAGAAAAATCGAGAGAAGAACTTTAGTAGATTACTGTGTCACTGAGGATAAAGTACAAGCACAAATGCACCTAAAGTAGTCTCAGAGATTATTTCATTGGGTGTACATTTTCAGTTTTATTTCAGTAAAATTAGATGATTGTCTTAGTTATTATTGTTTTTGAAGCTATATTCTATCCCCAGGCAAGGTGCATGATCAATGCACTATCTAGCAAAATCAATTTGTTGCAAAGTACTATTTATTTAAGAAAAGGAAAGAGGGGGAGAGAAGAAGAGAGTAATGCATAGCAAATGTGAAGATGATTATAAGACTTTCTTCTAGTAAAGCTGAATTTTATCACTGAAGCATGGATGTTAAGAAATAATATAGCTGATTTCACAAATCCTGTACAAAACTACTTCTATATACATATTTAAACTCTAAGGTAACCAGTGAAAAGTTACCCTCAAGTTTTGTGGTTCCTATTTTTCCTACAAGAAATGAGTTTCCAGCAATAAATTAATGTGACCAATGATACTTTTCTGACGTACAGATCAACTGCAGAAGTGTTTCCACTTCTACATAAACAGGACACATGAAATAATACATACATTATAATATAAAAGAGGATTTGGTTTCTTTTCTACAGCAATAAAAAGTCTGTACTTGCTATGCTTTCTTATTCAAGAGATCATCAATATCACTGAATATCTTATGGGTTAGGGGAATGTGATTTTCTCAGATAGCAGGAAGGCTGCACTCTCATGACAGATAGGGTCAATTTTGTTTTCAGAAGCTGTTCATGCTCTTGCGTTATCTCTGTCATGGCCACCATATTAGAAGAGTAGTGAAAATCCATTATCTGCAATCTCAGTCAAAACATTGGCCACTCTGAATAGTTACAGGCAACACAAACTTCCCGTCAGTTGGAAACTGAATATTCGTACGTTCAATGAGAAAACTTCACCAAAAATGTTTAACTGCAGTTGGTCAGAGTTGCTATCATCTCCTCATTCAGGGTCATCATAAGGATATTTTTTAAAGTTCCAGAAATTATGATGCTGTAAAGAAATTGGATTCCTAAATTGTATTAGGAATCCAAACTGTGACACCAGTTTAGATCCCCATCTATCAGTAACTACAGCATGTGTTGTACAGAAACCACTGATACACTGATACAGGTGTGAATATAACCATTTCATTTCAGAACTTCAGCAACAAGAGAGCTGAAATCAGGAGAAAGAAAACAGCTACCTGAAAATGATAGTGAATCCGGGTGGTTTTCCATCTCATAGAAAACAGTGCTATCAGTACTGAATTTTAAGGTGGATAGTTTCTCTTCTAGCAGATTAGTAGAAAAGGGGTTACTTGGAATGCAGCAACTATCTCTAATGGCACCACTTAAGTTTTCCTTGCTCTCTACTTAATTACCCTACACTTTAACTGGAAAAAAGAGGAGGAGGACCCATATTGTTGTACAACAGCATGACCAGTTAATCTATCTGGCATTTACTTTTAATAATGCATGTTTTCAAGCAGCAGGGCTACACAATAATTCTTTCTTGGTTTACATTATCAAATGATAGGTAGCACTGCTGAAGTAGATCCTCTTGAGGCCACAGTGGTGAGAGATTTGAATAAACTATTTTCAAAGGGTGATATGGTACATATTACCCAGAGCTACTTAATGAAGCAACTGTGTGTTTGGTACTGCTGCAGGAGAAAGAGACTTGGCAAGTGAGTTAAAGCAGCCTCATAGGAATTAGGACAATGCTGACAGCCCCATGGATGGCACAAGTCAAAGCAGTGGATGGGAAAGACAGCAAGACAGCTAGCAATGTCTGTGTCATACCTATATGCTTGTTTTAATTCTCCCTTTAGAAGTCCCCAACACTCTGCAGAAACAGATGCAACCTTGGCTGAGTGCGTGGGTAGATATCACAATAAAGGCAACTCAGGGAGCATGTACAGCCCCAAGGTAAAGGTATTTTTATGACCTGTCTGCTCTTTTACCCCATCTTGTATTCCTGATAAATGTTATTGTTTTTTAATATTTTTTTGAAAATATTTTAATTGTTAAGGGAGAGGGAAAAATCACTGGAGTTAAAAATCAGAACTAGGTTTCCACTGAAATCCCAAATACAACTCCTTCCTCTCCCCTACCCGAATGTTTGAGTTTCTGTCATTCAGATTTTAAATTACTTTGTGTATACATGTAGTTATGGGCACAAAGTATACACATAAACATTTATATACAAATCCAGACATGAATACACACCTAGAAAAGATGTGTTGTTCTGCAAATAAATAGCCTGGCAAATTATGGTGACTAAAAAGAAAATTTCTCCATGGATACATCATTTCCAGGAAGCCACTTGAAGCTGCTTGCATTTTCCTCTGGAATGTGTGGGAAGGTCACTGTTGAAAGGGACATATGAGGCCAGACCTTTCATGGGTGAGACACAGCATGGAGACACCTTGTGTTCCTGAGACTGAGGCTGCAGACAAACCCACCCCTTTCTGAGGTCCTGTTTCAGGTTAGAACAGGCAGACTCGAGGACCCTCAAAGACCAGAAAGTAAAAGTTCTGGGGAGGAGTCCCATCTGCATATGGCACACTCCTGCACATAGAGGAAGAGAGAATTAACAGTTCACAATCTGTTGTATGTGATGGTATCATCCTGGCCTGACAGTTTTGGGTCAAGGACACAGAAATCAAAATGTAAATTAACACACAGTGAATGATAAGGGGGAAAAATGCTACACAGGAATTATTAGATGAAGAGATTATGACAAAGGAGTCAGATTCCATTAGGACATTCACAGTAATGCTCTCAAAAGATGCAATACACTTTTTTTTTTGAGGAATACACAGCGGTGAAGCTGAAGAGATTTCAGTATAAATATTTTCTTTCATTTCAATCCACATATCACCTTTTCAATTATATTCCATTGTGAGTTTTATGTTTAAGTAGACTTCAAATATTGAAGCTGAAGAGACAATCAAAACAGACAGCATTTTTATGAGTTTTATGTGCATTCAATGACAAGTTTGTAGTATTCATGTATTTCTTATGCCTACTATCAAAGTGGACTCAAACTTCAGCATATTTCCAGATAAAAAATGTAAGGCTCAGTTTTGCTATGTCTCTTATTTATCTCATGTATTAAAATACACTTCTTTTTTTTTGTTTAAGGGCTTCAGCAGCTGTAATGTATAGATTGCATTAGAAATAGATTCCAATTAGAGGGAAAAAAAAAACAAGCACAGATATTAATTCAAATTCTGTTGATGAAATTGTGGAAAATATGCTTAGATGGTTACATTCTCAGCTCAAAAACAAACAAACAAAAAAAAACCTGCAAATATTTTAAGGGTCCTACTGGTAACTTGTTAATAGTTTCATCAATACTAAAGGTAATTTGGAAAACAAATGAAATTAAGTAGCAGATACAGAAGTAAAGTAGCCATAATGAGATTGTTCAACAATATTTAAACACATTTAGGATCAAAAGAGACAGTTAACAGTCAAACAACAAAGAAAATATTTCATGATATAAGGAGAAGAACTCATGCACAATCATGAGTAGTTAAAAAAATATATTGTTTTAAGTCATTAGTTAAAATATTGAAAGATTTAACTATGGTAGAAATTAAAACATTTATTTGTATGTTTTGAAATTAACATGGTAAACTGCAGCATTGCCTTCTCAGGAAATGAAGCAAGTTCACTAGCTTTTTCCCTAGTTCAGATTTTCATGATTGGTTATTCAAACAACAACTGGAACACACCTAGTTATACAGCCATAGAAGCTTTTAACAGCTTGTACAACTTCTGGTCATGACTGACTCAAGGCTGAAAAGCTTAAGAAGCCTAAATTTTTCTAGGAGTTCTTGTGGAAGAACATGTGTTTTGTTACCTTCTAAGAGCAAAAGATGAGAAAACTAAGCCAACGCTGGAGAATGAATGAAGGCTCAATGTATATTTGGAAAGGCACCTGAAAGGTGGCATCCATTTCCAAAGCTTAATAGTTGAGAATGCATGTTTCTTTCTTTCAGCAGGAATCCTGCAATGCCATTCTTAATTTTCTTTGTTTCATTTGGCCACAGTAACTTCCTGCTTCTCAAAGAACAAATTTTCACTCTCTGTTTTTTTTCAGTACTGTCCTTGTTTGTAATTGTGTTCTAGTCTAACTCTAAATCCAGACGCTGTATTTAGGAAAGCCATCTGTACCCTGATAGAAGAATTTACTCGTTGCTGTTGCAACAAACTAAGACTAGAATTTGTCCAATATCTCAGGCCTGTATGTTAAAAAATTTGTTACTACCACAGGTTCATCTATAGATGCAGCACTCCAATTTTGAAGTGGTTACACCTACAGTAGAGAGGATTACTCACTGTTTTAATTATATAATTAAATTATGTCAATATGTAATTTATATAGGTAGGAAAATCTTTATTGTACCATTTTGAAGCTGTGACAAGAATGAAGGGGCAAATCAAACAAGGGGAAATACAGGATTTGCCTTAACCAGGATACATCAGGACAAAAAGTAGGCACAGATGAAATTCTACACTTTAATTGCCACAGATTAAAGTAAAGAAAAGGTTCAAAGAAATGCAGAAACATTTTTGCAGTCTGTCAGAAACATCTAACATTTACAAGAGCCAGCTGTATCTTTCCAGGATGTTTTTCTCCCCTTCCAAGACTTTAGCCCTCAACGTTGACAGATTTACCCCCAACATCATGGCCATGCTTCCTCTTTTACATGCAGAAAGGAAACAAGCTGATGTACCAGCTTAGACTGAGCTAGAAGTCAGGAAATAAAACTTCTGTAAAGTATTCCGTTGTAATCAGATACAGTCATGCTATCCAAATAGGAAGAAATTTGCTATAAATTAGGCATTTTCCTCCTCTATTAACAGTCAGAGAAGAATAATTGCATTTTGCAACCTTTCACACTATTGGTTTTGGGTTTTTGCCAGGTTGGAGACCTGTGTCAAAGAATTGCACTCCAACTACAGTACACCAGTTCAATCCTAATAAGCACTGGGTGCAAGACAGGAGTTCCTCGTTCCTCTATCAAAGTGCTTTGTGCTTAGGCTATTACAAAACCCCATGAGGAGTTCAGAGAAAAAGTCCAACATGGCTGTTGGAGAAAGGCTGTTCCAAACTCACACAGAGCCGTGACAACAGAAAACAACTCATTGTGGGAATTCACTGGTTGTAGACAAAGGACTACTGAAGGACTACTACCAGAAGTATCTTTGATGCTCAGAAGTCTATTTCTAAAACTCATTGTTTTCAAAACCATGCAAGTTGTCAGGAATTCTCAAAGAGTACGCTCTAAGTTTGTTCTAAATACATACTGAGGCATGTCCTGAAGATAATTGATTTCCATTTGTGATCTGCCCACCACTGTTATTAAAAAAACCACCACAAAAGTTCCAATGAAATCATTTTAGTTACTTATAAGCAATATTTTCTAGAAGTTAATCATGTAACATAGGAACTAGGTCACATCTACAGCTCACCTGAGCCTGTATCTGGTCAAACACACATCACTAATGGCTGCTCTGTGAAAGAAATAGCAAACATAGACTAACATCTTTTTCTAGCATACCTTACATATCATAGTTATCTGTGGCTTTACAAGCTTCCCTGAGACGGATGTTAAATCACCTTCATGCTATAAAAGAGGCCCTATCTAAGTCACAAATGTACCAGGAACAGAAACCTTCTTAGACCCCCTTTGACCTTGTGGCAAATTTTGATCTGTCTTGACTGCATTGGCATCTCCTCCTCATGTGGCACAGATGCATCACTGAAGTCAAAACGAGCATCTCAACAGAACATCATGCAGTCACAGTAGTCTACTAATGTGATGCCAATCATAAAATTAAGACAGACTTCCTTCCCTTGTTTAACCTAAGATTTTTATACCTTTATTACCAGAAGAAATTCTGGTTGAGGCTTTAACCTGTGTCATAGTCAGGGTGAGATTTAGTTTGCTGCAAACAGATCCCCTTATTTAGTTCATTACCTATGTCCTACACACTGTATCTGACAGTGCAGGGGCTGAGGATTCCCCCCACTACCCACCCCATACACTCTCCAATCTGCTCTCAAAACTTGGTTGTCTCTGTACACACACCAAAATCTGCAATAAGCTGTTCACTATCAGTGAAGGGACAGCACAGCCTGTAGCCATGTAGGTGGTCATTAAGGGAGTAAACAAAACCCCTGAAACTCCAGAGAAGAAAATGCATCCAGACACCATTTTCCAACTTAGCAGGTAATTTTAGAAATACAAAAGAACATTCACAGCATAGATATTTGCTTTAACACCGCTCCTGTGTAAGTAAGGAACAATTTTGGTTCATAACAAATGATTAAAGCACCAATTATTTTGACTAAACATGTATTTGAAGCCCTCAGGCTGCCATGGACTTTAGAGCCATTAATTCATTATTTAGCTGTCAGTGTGGAAAAATGTCACAAGCTTAAAGGTTTAACAAACACTTTGCAATATTAAAGCAAATGATCACATTTGAAATTTCAAACTGTTACACGATTTTATTTATTAGATAATGTAGATTACCTTTTGTACACACATTTCTTGCAATGTATTCTAGAACAATTTTGTGTTGAGCAGAAGCTAATCATATTTTAAGCATAAATTTAGATGAAGAAAGAGAGAAAAGACCCCCTCAAGAGCTTCTGGGAAATAATTTACAAAAATCTTTGAGGCTCAGGTGAAACAAGTTGTGCTGTGGGATTTGAAAGATCTGTGGAAGTGTAAGCTATAAAATCACTTCATCTTGGATGCTTAGAAAGGTGGTTTGGGAAAGAAACTCCACTTTTTCAATGCCTCAGTGATATATGGCACTGACACTAATGGCTATAAAACCTTATTAGGGAGTGCTGTGAAACTCATATATTTGAGTTTCTTATGTGGAAAGATTTGAGTATTCACATTACTGTGGAAAAGAGGACATGTCCACGTTCATCTCTGGAAAGTGGATTGATTCTGGCAATCTATTCGGGTATATACAAATATCTTAGCTCTCCAGGACTGTGACAGAGACAAGCAAATGGCACAGCTCTCACTCCTAAAGCTCTGGCAAGACTTTCTGATGATTTGATACAAAACCTAACTTTCACTGAATCTCAGCTGCGTAGCCATCTAAAATAAAACTATGGCACAAACCAAGGTTTGGGTACTACAAACTTCAGCAATGAAGTGAGAACAGTGAATCATTTACAGCTTAGCTAATCTCAGGATTAAACTTTGCATTATATAAAGCAAAGTGCTGGCTGTAAATTAGCAGACCCAACACTTAAGAGCTGGGGATGAAGCTGAGCCGGGAAATCAAGCCAGCAGGTTGGGACATCAAGGCACAAGGCTCTCTAGCCTCAGGGTGGGGGATTCCAAGGAGGCTCCTCACAGGTCTGACACAAGGTTGTAAGGCTATATCGCACTGAGGCAGACCTTAATCACAGGCAATCGAAGCCCTTGGGGATGGGTTGTGAGTCCTCTCCAGATGCTGGCAGGCAGAGGTCCAAATGGGATTTGGTTTTTAGTGCGCTGCTTTGATTAAAGGAGAAGATTATTCAGCCCCAGTTCTGCTTAAGTGGACATCAGTAGGACGTGTCTGACAATCAGTGCACTGTTAGATGATCCCACTTGCCATCAGCTTCCTCCTCTGCACTCTTCACTACACGCTGTGGAACTGCATCACCAGATAGTGTGGACACTGCTGTGCTTGCCCTGTCATCAACCACAACTCCTGGCTTTACTAAGCACCTGCCCTAGGAGAAGTGGAGAACCAGAATTACAGCAAGAATCAGATAACTCTGTCTTGGGAAAAGGAGTACACCTTGCACTGAATTAATATGTCTATCTCTGTCTGCAGAAAAGACTACCCAGGAAGACCAGAGAGAAGAAAAATATATAAGAATTTTTCCTTGGATTGGAGGAAAGAGAGAGCCATAGCCTGAATGCCAGAAGAGGAAGCCTTGAAAGGAAAAGGAGATGGTTAAGTCCTGAAGGGTTTACAGGAGCTCTGTGTTTAAAAGGATGCCAAAGTACATTCCAGAAAAAATAATGCAAGTTCGTAAGTTCCTGATTGTAAGTCAGTCCTGGAGAGAATCAACAACGAGAAAAAAAATCACATCATGAGCCACGTTTAGAAATGGTGCTGTGCAAGACACTAACTCAAAAAAGAGAGAAGAATTAAATCGATAAATCCTAGGTGGTTTTAGATATGAGATTTTCCAGGTGAAACTCCTAGTAATTTAGTTACCATATCCCACAGGACAGACAGAAATCTGAATTACAGATGTATTTAAGAGACCCAAATTCAACAAATATAAACAAGTCTCCCATATTAATTTTCCAATCCAAACAATATCTTTTTAAGGTCTTTATCTTTTAAGGTCTAATATATTTTGCTCTTATTTTCCTTTCACTTTCTAAACAATGGGAGACCCAATTTTGTTTACCACCACTAGCATTTCCAGTATCTCAAATGCAGATCTGTCATTATGGAATCTAAGCTCACTGTTAATGTCAGTGCAGATTCCTCTGAGTGGCAGGGACCATTCCCTGTCAGCGAGCCTGCACACAAACATCATGTGCACAAGGAATATTAACACTAAAAATTGCCCTCACCAAAGAAGAAGAGAACACTTCCTCTCCATGTGAAAGCCAAGAGGCTCCAGAGGGCTTGGAAGAAATTCTGAAGCTGTTTTCACTGTTCTTCCAGAAGACACATATATTCCCTCCAAACGCCCACCACTGGGAAGAATGCACTTTGAAAAGCACAGAGGGCAAATACACCTTCACCAATAGGCTGATAGTGCAGAAATGTATGGTTAGATCTCATTTAAAGTACCAAAAAAGGATCTATCTCAGCGGTCTGCAAAATGTAGACAATGGATATTCCTTCCCGTTTTTGTCAACCAGGGAGAATTCTGCCTTTAGCTGGGCTGCACATAACATGGTCATTTTAAGGTGTGTCAATATCTTCCACAAGACAGTTACCTAAGCCTGCCTTGTCCATCTAATCTCATCACAATTTCTGCTACTAATAAATGCTACATTCCTCAGCCTGGAATCATCTCAGTGGCAAAAGGAACTGTGTGTCATTGCTGAAGCCCCCCAGCCATTGTCCAATCACTTTTTAACTTAAGGTTAAAAAATTAGTTTTCAGTGAAATTAGATACTGTGTGCATCTTAGGACAGCAGAGACACGGAAAAACCATTTTTTATGTCATCTCCAAAGCAAAGAAAATGCTGTGAGCAATATTGTGTTAAAAATTTAAGTCCTGGAAAAACAAAAGCCTTAAAAATGCAAGATGTTACTAATATCAATTGGAGAAACAATTTTAAAATATTTAACAGGTTCCTGCTTTTCCATTTAGACAAAGAAAGGAAGATGGCAAAGACTTAGTAATTATACTACATGCCACAGACTCACAGTTACAGAAAATATATGGTCATGGGCATATGAATTTGCAGTTGTTGTTTAATATGCTGAATGTAATGAATAACTGAAAGACATTGTCTATTTATATGTTTAGAGACATTTGTCTGAGTGTATTTTTTGCTGTCACACAGTATAAGCATATGAACAAAAGCTTGGTCCCACTGCAGTCAGTGGTAAAACACCATTGCCTCCAATGGAGCCAGACTTAAGTATTTACATATGTACACCCATACAGTAAATATCTTTTATTCTTATGTGTTGAAGCTTTACCCATTAAGTTGAAGTTTGAGAGAATATTAGGTTTCTGGGCCTCTGAAAATGTATATCAAGTAATTTGATGCAAAGATGTTTCCAAAATCATATCACTGTGATAGATCTTCTGGATTCATAGTTCTGCATCAGTTCTGGTGTAAACACTAGTTATTGCCTGAAGGTACAATAAACAATGCGAGTTAGTAAGAGGGGCCTTGAATTTTTGTTTCAAACAAGCATTTCATTTCTAACAGCAGAAATATATATGAACAAAGAGAAAAACAGGACAGTACAAGTTTAGACAAGAGAGATGGGTCTTTTACCTGAATTTAATCCTTCCCCTGCAGAGACAGCAAAAAAAACCCAATTTCTTTTGTTTGATCCTGTCCAAAAATTAAATAGAAGTCCTGGCATCACTGGATTTTGGAGCATGTTGGCTGGGAATGTGTTCATGCTCATGTGAACAAATAAAAATAATTTTAATTTTTAAAGGTTCAGAGAATAATACAAAGAAAAAAAATCTATCATATTGAGAAACCTGGCTCCATCAAAATAACTAGGACATTTGGAGCGTGTTCCACCCTGAACTCGGAAGATGCTAAACAGCTTCACAGGAATCAAAGTGTTTGAAAACTGTTGTAGCAAGAATTAACCCAGTAAAAACCATTGGACAAATATTGTCGATCACCTATTTGACCAAAACTCTGTTCAAAATATTGCTTGTTTTACAGAATTTATTAGGAATAAATGAATGATAGAGATATCTTTTGTCACCAAAACCAAGCCCTCTTAGGCTAAGTAATTCATTCCTGTACTTATGTTTGTGTATTTTACAATGAAATAAGTAAGTTTCTTGTCCTTACCACTCAAAACCTAAATTGCCCTAATGGCTAAAAAATCTTTAAAAATCCATCATAATGCATTTATACTTATATCTTCTGCTAACATGCCTATTGAATTTTTTAATCTCTTCTCCATACTTAATATCTTTACATTTTCATATATTCATGCAGAAATAGCTCATTTTTCCAGTTTTCCAAAATTATGAAATAATCATATTGTTTCTCCACAAAAATAAGGCAATTTATCCTCAAAATATGATTTCCCTTTTGTCTTGATGTTTTCTCAAATAAAATGTAAGCTTGAATCTTGACTAGACATAGATATTAGATACTCAAATTTCCACATACAAGAAATTTAAATGAACATAGGAGAAAATTACTAATTAGAAAAGTTAATAATTCATTCATTTTGCAAAGTATTTTTAAGTATATTTCATAGCAGGAATACCAAATGCATCTTCTAGTTCTAGTAGTAAAAATTGTCAAGAAATACACATTATAGAGACTCAGTATTGACAAGGAGCAAGGTATCAGTAGATCAGTATCTTAGCATTAATATTTCATTAATATTTAATTAATATTTCATATTAAGTCTTTTCAAGAATTCCAGATGTTCATCTCCTTTGAGCTGGCATTGAAAACTATATCCTCTTTGCTGTTACACATGCAGGATGCTTCTCTTGCACTAAACAAAATACAAAGTTAACTCAATTTACACAACTTAGCTAAGAAAGCAACACAAAGCTGCATAAAAGTTTCCAAAAATGCAATCACTACTGGAGAGAAAAGCAAATAATCAAAAACAGTTTTGTAAATTGGCTCTTCGTTTTAAACTAATAGTCTTTGACACTTCTCTCTTACAAAAACAGCTTTCTCTTCTTGTTTCTGTAGAACTACAGAAACTTCAGATTCTTAACTTGATAGCTAAAGAGCTACAAGTACAAGGCTTTGCCCAAATGCCCACCTTAGTAAACCTAATGCTACAAGAGACTGTTGGATATTTGCTAGTAAATTATAACACAGAAGTTAGTTAACAAAAAATAAGCCTGTGAGATCAGTTGCAGACCTAAAGACAGAACATCTGATGCTCCTTTGTTGTGTTTTCACAGGATTTAGCCCAGTGGGATTTAAATTATCTCTATTAGCAGCTATTACAGTATCAGAATTGAATAACAGTCAATGATAACAAATGGAAAACACTGTCAATTTTAGGGGGAGGTATGAAATTTTAATTGAGAACTCTAACACCAGATAAAGCAACTTGCTAGAAAAAATCCTAAGGAGATGCTGATGAATATCCTTTACTTTATCAGAGGCAAGCAGGCCTAAAGGTAAGGCTCCAATATATGGAGAGGAGAAAAACTTATATATATAAAAGATTTAAGTTCTGTGAGCAGCAGAATCAAGAATGCCTGGTCTCACAGGAGTCTGTGTTTTATGACTGGGATTTTCTAGTGCCTAATAAGATGTGACTTCCAACTACGGTTCTTCTAACAGTTAGGGCATTTATAATTTCTCCCTCTTGCACAGATTCACTTTTGGTAATAAACATGCTTCCAATATCAATTCTTTTCTGCAGAGCCATTAATAAATGTTTTTTCTCTACCCAGATGCTTTGCAAGAAATGTCCACAAAATTATCATCTTTGACTCCTCTAGGTTTTTTGTCAAATTTCACGGTTGAAATCAGGCAAATAGTTAAAAATTTAACCCTGCAGAACGAATGTTTGCAGAGATAAGTCTTATTTCCTTCTGAAGCCGTGCTAAGCTATAGTAGGAAAGGTTTTTCAGTTTTCTTCAATTAATAAATATCAGACCATTTACAAAGACTTACTTATACTGGTATTTAGGGATAGGTCTATGATCCTAGAATCTAGACCTCTGAGGTCAGCTGAAAACACTGAAACACAAACTCCAGATCTAATAATGTGGCTAAGGATTCTCTCCTTCAGTGCAGATGTCTCACAAACTTATTTTTGAAGCTGCCTTCTGTAGACTTCAGTGTAAGCCCAAACTGACAGGACATAGATTAAAAAAGAAGAGCAGGTCAGCTGGCAGGTCAGCCAAAGGGATGGAGTTACTTAGACAGGCCTTCAGGCTGCCTCTACTTAGTAGTGTCTCAATGACCTCTGGAATAAGCCACGCTGTAAAGGTGCAAAGGTGCTTTAAAATTCCCTTAGCTGTTCCCCTCATGGGCTAGATTTGCTGTTCAGCCCTACAAAGGTGCTCTCCCAATGTAACATTTGCTCATGTTGAGTAGTCTGATATAATGCTTGGTTTATTTATCTACTTTGGATGAGAACCAATCCCAAGGCCCTCAGCACATTGCTAATTAATTCCTTTCCCATGAGAAGAAAATTATTTCTTTCCTTATTTTTAACAGCCTTCGAACAACGTGAGGGTCTTTCTGGCTGCAAGGTAATTACAGAGCTGCTGCTTCTCACCTAAATCCTCTCACTATTTGCACAGAACATTTTTAGTATGCACTACATCCTTGTCATCCTTTAAATGCTTCTGTAATTAAAGGCAATGCTGCCAAAAAGATGTTCCAAGTTGAATAAAAAAATATTTATTTGCATGACTAAACTGGCTAATTACTTGGGCGATCTCACAAATATTTTTCCCGTAAGTTGTGTTTAGGAATAGAAAAAGTAACCATCAACTCGAGCATGCAGTGAGGGAAAAAAAACAGTGTTAAACCACAGTCATCAATTTAAACTTGGTGTAAACCTCTATACTTGATTTTCCAAGAAAAAAAAATTGTTGCAAACACACAGTCCTGCACATGCATTGACTGTTACTGCAAGATTACAACTCTGCTGCTCAGTAGAACTGAAAACATGTTCACATGCAGATATGCTCTTTGAAACAAAATAAAAACCAAATAAACAGATCCAGACTGTGCCATTAAGCCACTCACCATCCCCAACAAGAACTCCTGGTGCTATTGTGCTCTGTAGGTTCCACTGTATCACTTCATCAGAGATTTAGGAAACTCTCATTTCTACAAACAACTAACTCTGCAGGCTGGTGTTATCAGGACAGTCACACAGCTCCTTCTCCCTCTATCACATTTACTTGTTATAAATTATTTGGCTAGATTTTGATTTAGAGTAATTCAAACCAGGATGGTGAGCAAAGAGAGAAGGCAGAGGCTTCCATTAAAGAAGGCTGTTAAAGCATGATTTGTAACAGTAATAGTGCCCTTCCATGCAAAGATACCTGCTTCTTTTACATGCCCTAGGTCAAGTCCAAAACATGAAAGATATGTGAAAACATTAGCCCTAGTTATGCAAGCCATAAGTTTTACTGAGTACTTTACATTTGATTATGTTTTCATGCATAACTTCAAATGAGTCATTTCATCTTACCACCTGGTTTCCAGATACTTCATCCCCCGACTTGGTTAGCTTAAGGAGCTCTTCTTGTTCATCTGAATGTTTTGGGTACTAATTGGTAGAGGATTTCCCTTCCACTGTTTTTCATTCTGTATTTTCACGGTGGTCCTTTATCTAAGTCCATTCAAAGACAGTTCTGCTTGCCAGGTACTGATTGCCCTTGAGCTGTGTTACATCACTCACAACTGCAAATAGTTTGCAGTGATCTCTCTTGGCCCAACTTTAATAAGAATGTTGTAGAAAGGGCTGGTGATTCTGTTTCAGATTTTAGTGTTTGGGTTACTCATGTTTCCATAAAACTGCATGGGGGTCACAGAGCAACCACTGAACTGGATTTATAACCTTTATGTGGGAAGTTCATCTTCCCTGAGATAGGATTCCTGCTATGCCTGAACTCAGCTGCAAAGCACTGTCAAGGCCTCGAGCCCTTCAATGGTAAATATTTATTTCAAAAATGGTTTTATTCTTTAGTAAATCTCAATTAAGGATTAGGGTGGGCAGTAACATTCACCTCTACAAAATCATCCTCCAAAAATACAGCAAAGAGTTTTTTTTTTCCCCAGAGGTCTAGACCTCACTGCTGCTGATAGTATGTAACATCTCAGAGCAACTCATAAAAAAAAGAGATGTCACAATAGTAAAGAAGGAAAAAGAGTTAAGTTTGGTTTGAGGTAACAGAAAAAAGGGGAGAAAAACAAACAACATTTGGATGCTCATGACTGATTCTCAGACACATTTTATATCCAGCATTAACAAGCTCAAGTCATCTACACACTGAGCCAAAAGAATAAGACTTAACCATAACTAGGCTGCAGAAAAGACATGAAAGTAAGACTTAGAAAAATACCTCAAGCTTTAAAAAATTAAATTGTCTCTGGGAAACAATTTCTGGTAACAGCAATGTTATGCTTAATTCCTTTGAGTCTTTTAGCAGCTACATGATGCAGGAAAAAATAAACAGAATGGGCCACTATGCTTTTGAAAGGAACAAAACTATGCTAGTAATGACTCTGGAAAATGTACATCAGTTATTTGGTCCTAGAATTAAAACAGCATAATTTTTCAGATAGTCTGAACTTCCACAATAAGCTTAACCCTGCTTAAATTTCTGAGATGACTGTACAGTGAAATTATGAGAAAAGAAGAAAGAGGGACAAGAGACTGTAGTCTGGACAGTACATTTCCAGAAGAGAGTTAAAGGTTTAAACCTGTGATCAAGTCAATATTATTTGTTCGAAAGAAGAAAGCACATCAAGAACATCTGGGGGTGTACCTGTGAGATCTCTGTGCAGACTCTTTTAGCCAGTATTTCATATATTATGTCTTACAAAAATCACATACAGTTTGCGAATGCTACATGTCAAAAGAAAAACAAAGACAGAACCTGGTTCCCCTTAGATTATTATCTGTATTAAATAATGGCCAAATGCTCTCCTGGCTTAATTCCATTAAGTGCAATGGTGTCATGCCAGAAAAGTATTTGGCCCTAAGCATTTAATGAGCATGTTACTTGAAAGATTAGGGGCCAGTTCATCCTCGGTTATAAGCTGGTGTAATTTCATTGCCTTACATGGAACTATGCCAGCTAACAATAGCTGAAGATCTAGACTCACAAGTAAGTGAAGTTACTTTTGCCCTAACAAATGCATGTGGCTCATATCCTCATGTATGCTCAACTTGTCAAATACTCTTGCAAAGATCAAGCCTGGCCTGCAAAGCTTCCCCACCCCAGAAAATGCCTAAGTGGTAATTTTTTCAATTTTTATATATCAGTTTAACAACACGAGATTCTCCCCTCCTAAGCCTTCAAGTAAGGATTCTGCTAAATGCATACCTCTTCAGTCATATCTAATTTGGCTCTGACTACTATGAAGTTATATTAAGGCAAACATTATTTCATGTAAGATTGTCAATTATGTAAAAGTCATAAGCCATTTTTACAACCTACATCTACATATCTCAGCCTTCTTTCTTTAAGATAATACCATCTTGCCTCAAAATAATGCTGGAAAGCAAAACTAATAATGCACAAAACTCCCATTCTCTGATGAAGGGTTATTATTCTTCATGCAATGACATTCAAAACCAATCTTCTCCTTCTTTTTCCTATTACTAAATACAGATACACTTAGGTATGTTTATCAATTTTTGCTCATGGTTATGAATTCTAAATCATTAGGGCAAAAGCTAACTTCAGTCAAAGATCTTAAATTAACGATTACAAAATACAGTAAGCATCCGTCATACTTTCTTCCATCTCAGCTGTCGGAATTAATATGAGTAAAACATTTCTAATCCTACTAAATGTGCTGGAAAGCAAAGAGCTGGACTATCAGCTGATGTAAAACAGCTTAACTCCATTACAGTTGATTTACAACACTAAAAATCTCCCTCCTTAAGAAGGACTAAAATGGCTATGACTAAACAGTGTCAGAGGTTTAGGACAACATCATTTTAGTAAAATCCTCTAGGATTTTAATGGGACTGGAGATATGACCAGTTCCTCTGCCAGATTTATGATGTGGAGTGGATTCTAGACAAACAAGTGGGGTAGCTTCAAGATAAAAACAGAAATAGAACAGCATTCCTTTCAAATTCTTTAGGTAGACTTTAGAAAATTCTCAGTAACTGAAAGGAAACACACTGACTTAACATATAACCACACTTACAGGATTTGGCATCTGGACAGTCTGTAAAGTTCTAGGCACAATATATTGCATTGGTTGATTGACAATATCTCAAATAATCATTTTAATCACTTCAAAATATGCTGAAGAAAACTCTGAATAAGAATTGTCATATGGTCTTCACTTAATTGAAGATTTTTCTGAAATATAAGAAGGAAGTATGCAAAGAGAGCATTTATGTAATAGGAATGGTTAGCAATATAGCATTAGGGCACTCTAGGGCATGTTTTATTGGTTCATTAAATCTTGCCTCAGGTGTGTTCTACCACTCGAGGCAAGTATTAATGGACCAATAAAAAAGACCCTGGGGTCTTTTAATGCCATAATACTATGTCTGTCTACATTTAAATTAATTTTTTAAATAGCTTTTAAAAATAATTTTCCTTGGTATTTAATATATCCTTCCACTATTTAAAATTTTGTAGTAGAAATATGAAATGGCTAGAAAACAAAGACAGAAAAGTCTACTGTCTAATAAAAATGTAAGTACTTTCTGAACAGTAAAAATGTTAACCTCTTGTACTTAAATGCCTCCCCCATTTTATACACTCACTTTTTCTTGTTTACTGATTCATTTTTATATCATAAGACCAATATGAAAGACAGCTATGTAGACCTGGTTTTTTACATTATTAGAATCCATCAGAATCAAGCTGCTCTTCAAAGCAGCTTGATTTCAACAACCTTAAAACTTAGGCTGAATTCCCTAGACAGCAGCTAAGTGATAGAAGAATCCTGTCTGTTTTTCTAGAGATGGACAAGCTGATAGTCTGTAATAAAAACTGCAAGACCATTTTCTGCCAGTAGCAGACGCAGAACAGGAAAGCACACAGCTTGGAGATAGATTGTTTTGGGGAGGAAGAAAAAGAGGAGTAATAGCCAGCTCAATATATGAAATATCCTGTTTCACAACTTCTGCAACAAAGAGCATTTCCCCTCACCTTTCAGAATAGCAAAACTCTTGAAATCTCAAACTTCTGCAGAACTGGGGCTTTTGTCAACACCCTGGAATCAGTCAGTAGACACCGCAATGTTGTAGAAAACAACTTGACTGAGAATGGTTAACCTAAGGATAATAAACTAAAATAATTTTGAAATATACATGCCTATTTGATTGGAGAAAAATGACATGATATACAAGTGTCTCATAACACAGCATTCCCCTTCACTCCAAAGTGTTTTGTATAAAGCAGTGATACTCCAACGTCTTTTTGGGTTTTTTTTCCCCGAAGTAATCATTATAATTTCCAGTGCTGCAAGTGAGGTTGCAGAGTTGACGGTATAGACTGGTTACACAAGACTAACGATGAAGGCCCTGTTGAGAATAAGAAATATCTGAATGGATTCAACTGCTGCTGGTGTAAAATTTCCTGGGAAGTTAGTCACCCACTGTCTGACAAATTCTGCTCACACTGCAAGTTTGTATTCCTTTCATTAGACAAACTACCAGGGACTAGAAGCTGTTGAAGGGACGTGTATATGCCCCACTCAGAGCATTGCCTTTTCCCCTCAGGCACCCTTAGATCCACAGTGATTGCCAATAGGGCAAACTGTGCCCCAAATCAGCTTAACAGCATTTAAGAAACACTTAATGTGGTTAATTCCAACTATAAAAACTGCTAGTAACTAGTTCAGTGATCTCCTTTGAGTTATGCAACAGCAACTGCATATTGCTTGTCCTGCTAGACAAGAATTTCACCATCATTTTGGGACCAGAACATGACATTGTCTCACATGTTGTATGCTACCTTCCTAGAACTTCCATGGAAACACATGACACCATGCATACTAGTCCAGTATGGGAAGGCATACAACGACTTCCCTTTAAGAGCAAAGTGACTGTGTCCTACAGCAAGCCCTTATTTATCCCCCCAAATTAGGTACCAATCCTGCCATGTAAATTATTTAAGTGGGTTAGAGGAGAGAAGAGGTGACAATGTACTAAAGGATGTACTACATATTTTTAATGATTATTTCTCTTCTTGTGAGCAAGATATGTTCTCGCAACGTACAGAAGCATGAACAACAGAATCCAAAATATATCAAGGTTTTCCTGTGTCAGCCAGTGACTGATGGTTATCTTCAGCCTGGTTCCGAAGCAGATATTATGGTTTTCATGCAAGAAATGTCCTTCTAAACTATCAGTAAGTAGCAAGATCTGCCTGCCAAGTCCCCTTGATCTACAAAGAAATTGATTGTGTCACTATTCCATTGTGTGAAAATTGATTCCAGGATTGGATAAAACTCTAAGTTTCTTTCTACATCAAGAGGTATAAATATTTTCCAAGTAATGACCAAGAGACTTTGTCACCAATACACAGTCCATATGTAAATACTCAGGCATTACAGGTATGTAGATATTAGAAAGCTCTGTAAGATATCAGCATTGCTTATTGTAAATGAGGTGGTTTTAAAAGGAAATTCAGGAGTAGAGCTGCCATTTTTCCCCTCTAATTCTGCTAGCTAAACCCACTAGAGATCTCACCTAGAGCTGTATTTCTAGTGCAACCACTTGAATTCACATTAGATTTATCTCACCCTATAAAAGCACAATTCATTAAACAGACTGATAAAACTGGTCTGTTTAAACTAAGGCAATTTTATCACAGTCATTTCAATTATTTAACACTGCTTTCTTAAATCAGTACTTAAAGCTTTCCTTTGACAAGTATTCTTTAAATAAATGAGCTGCAATTTAAACAATGAGAAAATAATGACTCAGAACAATATATACAATTAGGGAGATATTTTCCAAATATAAATGCTCAGTATATTTTAAAAGTGATGCACAACGTCTCAGGCAATGCATACTTCACACACTGAAGTGACTTTTACAGTTGATAGTGGGATCATTCAAAGAACTTCTAACCCAAAGACTCACTCCTAATCCCAAATTTTGACAAAGTTTTACTACAACAACGTTTTTGACAATTTAAGATTTTCCAACTCAATCTGTCCAGTTCTCACCACAGGACATAAACCATGGAAATGCTACAGTGTTTCCAGGAAGCCAATGACATATTTAACAGAGTTCTTCATTGAGCTATAGTAGCATACAGGAATTTGAACCAGGGTGACCAAGTCAGAGGTTATAAACCAAGTGTGACAGACAGCAAGCAAAATTGATATGAGCTCTACAAGCACTTTTGTATGCTTCTGGTAAACTATTTTTTGCTTTTTCTTTTACATAGAAAACATTTCTTAAACAAAAGACCTGCCCAAGCACTGCATCATTCCATTTTTTATATCACACAACTATGGAAATCACTGAAAGAGTGTAAGTTTGAATTTTTAAAGACACATTAATCAAGGGAACCACTACAGTACCTTTGAAACATTCTGGATATACCTTCCCAACACTACTTTTATTCCAGCTGCCATCTCCACCATGATGACTTTTAAAACAAATCTAGATCTCAGAACATAAGCTGCATACCTAATTTGCCTAACTCTGCATCAATGACAACAAAATGCATCATGGATTTTGGTTTTAAGACTATCTGCAATATAGCTAGATAAGACCCTGAAGTAAAATTCATTCGTTCCTTATTGAAGCAATTTCCTATACTGAATTCACAGTCACACATACCAACAACGAAATGCTGAATCAAATTTTAGCCACAAGAGGAATGCATTGCATAAAGTCCATCATAAATAAGTTTACAGACTTTTAAAATGAAACAGTCTTTCCTATAGGTACTCCTTTGACTTAAGCATGGATTACTAAGCATTCACCATGCTGTAACAATTCAAATTTAAGCTTTCCTTGTTCAAAGATAGAGCAATTAGCCTTCAGGTTATTACAAAGGGAGCAACAGCCCTCATCCAGCCCTGAGGAAAGGAAATGGTTCAGAGGGAAAGAGTTGTAAAACCAAATATTTAAATTTTCCTACTTTGTCATGCTTATCAGCAGTACTCCTGTTTGGGAAACACTGCAAGCTCTGACAAATGACAGTGGTACAGGGGCCCCTCACTACAAGAAAGATATTGAGGTGCTGGAGTGTGTCCAAAAAGAGGCAGTGGAGCTGGTGAAAGGATGAGAACAGAAGTGTGATGAGGAGCAGCTGAGTGAGCTGGGGTTGTTTAGCCTGAAAAAAGGGTCCTCAGGAGACCCTACAACTACCTGGAAAGAGGTTTTAATGAGATGGAGGTCAGTCCCCCAGGTCTGAC
This sequence comes from Rhabdornis inornatus, assembly GCA_013397075.1. Classification (NCBI taxonomy): domain Eukaryota; kingdom Metazoa; phylum Chordata; class Aves; order Passeriformes; family Rhabdornithidae; genus Rhabdornis; species Rhabdornis inornatus. Next base: position 28,698 of record VWZS01005593.1, read on the forward strand.
CTGTGGAAGGATGAGAGGAAATAGCCTCAAGTTGTGCCAGGGGAGGTTTAGATTGAATATTAAGATTTTTTTTTTCACTGAAAGGGTTGTCAGGCATTGCAACACCTGCTAAATGAAGTGATGGCTTCACCATCCCTAGAAGCATTCAAAACATGTTTGAATGTGGCCCTTGAGAACACCATTTAGCAGTGAACATGGCAGTCCTGGGGTAATGGGTGGACTCCATGTTCTTAGAGGTCTTTTCAAAGACAATTCAATGATTATACATTCACAGGTACCACACTAATCACTTCCCCCTGACCGTACCCATTCACTCACTGCCACATTTGGCTTGAAGTTGATCATCATGATAAAACTTCATGTAGTCTTACATTATACCTGAATCTGGAGGGTAGTGAGCCCTCAGGACATAATGTAGGTAAAACTCAAACTTCATAATACATAAACACCTCATTTGAAACCTGAATCAAAATTGCGTCCCAACGCAAGAACAGAAGCCTTCTTTCAGTGAAGCAAATAATCAAAACAACCTCTATGGTCATGTCACATCATTATAAAGATTCCAAGTGCAACCACCACCAAGTCACAATAACATTTTACTCTCCCAAGAGTTTGGTTGAAGTCTGTGGAGCTGCTCCTGCTGTTAAATCCTGCTCTGTCTGATGGTGAGACTGACAGAGCCTGATTCTCATAGATGTTTAGATCATCACTGCTGCTTGCTGTTGTCAGATATGAAAATGGGCTGTTTCCATCACTGTTTGTCTTTTTAAGCTTATGAGAAAAAAGAACTTCTTGGTATGAACGAATTTCAAAATTTGTAGACTTCTCAGATCAGACCATTCTGAGCACAAGTCTACAACTCCTTTTCACACTAAAAAATTTATAATATTGGCAAGAGATGCATAAATAGTGATGAGATTAAAAAGAAAGAATATTAGTATATTTTAGCTTACACAGACCATTCCTATATCACCAGTTGCTGACATGTAGCCTTTGAAAAATAAACATATTTATGCAATTGCTACATAGCCCTCCTGTGTGGTATAAATATATACTCTGATAAATATAAAAAACAGCAGGCATGCACAAAAGTATACATGCACTAAGGATTAGTTACAAGGGAGCTAACAGAAAGACAATGCCTCCTGGGTTTATAGGGCAAATGTAATTTCTATAATGAACCTTTTTTTTTAAATTTCTGATAGTTTTAGACCCAGGCAATAAGGTAGAAGTTTTGTAAGAGAAGCAGTGTGCTGACAATATAATGAAATAGAGAATTGATTCCAAACAAATGAATATTAAATAGCTAGACATCAAAGGAAAGTACACAGTTGTTGCTTTAGGAAGGAGAGAGGAAAAGCCACACCATTTTCAACAGTCATCAGTAGCCAAAAAACAACACGAACCTACCATTAGTGTTTGCTGATGATAACTAGATATGCTTCTGTTAGTATTCCAGAGCCAGCCCTGCCATAGTAATGTTTATTATTACTCTTTGTAGCTGTAGGCAGCCAGAGGCTTACTGTGTCTATCCCTTTCTCATCATTTTAAAAAGATTAATCTTTAGACAATGATCTTCTGATATCATTAATCTTAGTCTTGAACTTCTTTGTTGTTCTTTCCCAGTAATGAACAGTAACACAAAAACTGCCTTTCCTTCAAAAACAACAGGGGCCTGATTTGTTGGGACTCTGGACTCGGAGTAATTTTTCACTGCAGCACACTATCAATGTAAGATGGCAACCTAGGTGAGACATCCTTATTATCTGCATCACTGCCCATTTTTGTACCAAGCCAAATCTGTTTATGTTAATATAGCTGCTGCCAGAGTAGAAAACAGTGCCAGGGTTTCACATGCACTCTCATGACACAGATGGCTCTGCAGTCCAGCACTGTGCCACAAATACATTCCTCTTGGTATTACAGAAAGACAGAGTCTTTCTGTGGCAAGGGGTAATAAGTTTTTCTAGAATCACTACTCAAATGTTCACCTGCTCACATATTTTCCCCTCAATAAAAACTCCAGAACTCACCTCTCCATGAAACTTGTCACTTACATACTTTCATTTCCCCAGCTTTAAAATAATGCTTGATGGAAATAAGAAAAAAATATTCCTTGCTCCAGAAACATTGCATCTTCCATTAAAAAAAATCTTATTCTTATCAGAAATTTAAACACACTAAAAATTGGAAAGTTTCATTTTCAATTTTTTCCCTTTTTCTTTCATATAGAATATTTTCCATTAACCAAATTCACTGGAAAATCCACTTCTCCAAACAGCAATACTGTTTCACACCATTTAACCCATGTCTAGCAGGGGACTATTCACTCAGATAAAAGCCAGCTATATGGCTTCCAAATCTAAGCTTTTTCTGTGAGCTAGTGTAGTGTTCTCTTCCTCAGAACTGCTGGAAAAACAGTGTTAATATATTTAAGCTTGTGCGTGACAAAGGTATTAACTGTGTTCTTCTTCTATTCAGTATATCATGGTTCCTTAGAGTTCCAAGCATTGCAAAAATGAATTTAATATATATGTCAGATGGGCATGGATCCTCTCCAGTACATTCAATAAAACACAAAATTCAAAAAATAAAAAGAAAAAGGTTATAAAAATAATGAAACTTTGATGCAGCAAAAAAAAACTTTCAAAACTTGTGTTTGTGGGAAGTGTTACCATTTTCACTCATCAATTTCACCTTTCACAGCCCCTCTTCCCAATCAATGTAAATTTCCGTACATAACTTCCTGATTAGATCCATTCTTTCACATTCAGGTAAGTTCTCATAGTGTGCCACCCACACAGGTATTACATTCTTCTTCTTATGTGTAGAGTCAATGCAAACATGTATGCAGATTATTTTTTCCTTCTCTCCTCACCAGCAACCCCATACTTCCCGGGAAAAAGTGAAATGAGCAACGTGCTCAAGATAAAGTATTTATAGGAGTCACACCTGACATTTTTTGTCAGTATCACAAATGAAAACTACTGCTTCTCAAATTATGCAGACCAGGTAAAATCTTGGAGCAAGGTCTTCTCTTTGTCACTTTTATTGTCCATTTAATCAGTAAAATATAGGAGAGTTGCCCAGAGTTATGCAAGAGCAGAATCTGTACCAAATTTGCCCCATGATCTCCATGCTGTAAAAAGCTAATTCTGTACTCTGTGTGTAGCTCCAAGACAAGCCAATATTCTACCAGCTAGTCAGTTATGGCTGCCCTAATCCAGAAAACATGCTCTCTAATTAGCTATTTTTTGGGGTAAATCTTCCATCCTAAGTCTTCACCCCATGCAGAAATATTTTAACATTTGATTAAATTCCCTTCAGACACTTATTTGTCGGAAGGTAAAATAAAAAGTATTCCAAATTGGTAAGAGAAAATCTACCCAGATCTTTCACCACAGCTAAAATGACTGAAGCTGAGGATGTTTAAACTATGTGCATGAGAGTATGATTTAAATATGCATAGGCATTTCTACCTCAATTGCAATTTGCAAAGAACACAAAGAATTCTAAGCCATAAGGAAGAATAAAGTGCAAAAGAAAAACAAAACAAAACAACAAAAAGTCAAGTCTGTTCTAGGTTTTTAGTAAAATAATTAAAGGTAATTTCTGCATAGACACAAAAGATAATAATGGGGTCTTATTCTATCACCATTAAATTTTATGGAAAAATTCCTATTCACTTGACACGGGATAATGCTAAGGAAGAAAAAGGAAGAGGCAACAGAATTCAGTCCTTCTAAATGCAGATTCCAGTGCTGTCCCTGCAATAAATTACCTGTGCAACCTGCAAGTCAAATACTCAGAGCTTGATTCAACTCACTGATGTGCTATCTGGAAGTGAGGTCTCTTCATGCACATAGAAGGGTGAGAAAGAAGAGTCTGAATGGCAGAAGAAACAGAAATCCATATTTCTCCACAAAGTGCAAAAGAACAGTGAGTAACTTCCCAAGTTCTCCTGTCTCCATTCATTTGGAGATCCAACACAGCTGGCCTTCATTCCCTACAAAGTAGTTCCTGGTGCTCTTCGGGTTGTCCGAAAGAAGTAAAGGTAATTCCTGTGTCAGAATGCGCATGGGAACACATAGCTTCTAACTTCTCTGACTCTGATTCCCAACTGTAAAGGAAAGGGGTACTGAATTACCTTTCAATTGTACAGCAGTAGAGAATTCACAAAGTTTAACTACAGATAAATAAAGCAATTGTCAAATTTTGAAAACTTGACATGGAAAACATAGCAGACTCTAGAAGCAACAATTCAGCTTTTTTTGTGGACATCTTGACTCAATGTTCTTGTTTATTCTCTGTAAAGCATAAAGCGACCTTATCATGTGATACAATGGTCTCATACCTGATATGCAGTTTCTCCTTGTTTTTCCTTTCTTGATATTATTCTTTATAGCAGCAGAATATTTACATATTCTCTGACAATAAAATCTCTTGAGAAGGTATTTTCAAGGTTTTATTCAAAATTACCTGAACCTGAAAAACCTCACATATATATTTAGTTTACATCAGTGAAGTTTCTTTAAAACATCAGGTTTGTGCATGACTCTTTACAGTTTAGGGGCCTAGAAGAACTGGGATGAAAGAGGAGAAGCAGCAAAAAGTTAGAGCATTAAACAAAGTACAAATAAAGCAGAAAAAACAACACAAATGATACCAGAACAAACATCAGAAAAAAACAATCATCCATTCTACTGCAGCAAAGGAGCTATCCAGCAAAATCTGACCAAACACCTTGTTTCCAGGGTTTGTTTGGTTTTGGTTTTTTTTTTATTTTTAGACCCTGTTAAAACATTTCTAAAATATGCAAGAAATTACTTCGAAAAGCAGTAATTGCAATATTAAAATTTGCTTAAATTTCTTGGCCACTGATTTGTGTACAGGCTTTTATCCTAGGTTCCCACGAAGCCATAAAACGTTTAAAATACTGTCTGTGCAAATGCAAAATTTATGAATTCACACATCTCTGGTTGATTTATGTGAAATAATAATGCACTATTTAATGCTTAAACATGGCTAGAAGCAATGCTAGGCTATCAAGATGTACAATGAAATAATAGATTTATAAGACGGATAACCTTCCTGCCGAGAGAAGCTTGTTTAAAGGTGTTGTACAGATATATTAAACTATATGTAATTTTATACTAACTTAATGCTGTAGGCCTATACTGCGAGCAATAAAAGATTACTGCCACAGTATTTTCAATAATAAAATGATCTGGCTATACAACATAAGGTATCAGAGGAGTGAAAAAAAATTCTTTATGATTTCAAACTTTTTACTCCTCTCTTTTGATTTAATTTGAATATTTAACTGTTATCTTCACCTTTTACAGCTCACTGTCATCAACTCTCATCTGATTTATCAAAATTACTTTTATTTCACCCTTCAAGGGTGCCAGTTTCTCTCTTTTACTGTGACACTAAATATCAACATATTCAAAGATGTTTGCATTAAAATAAAAGGGACTTTATGTGGGACATGGTGCCTCTTATAGGAACAGATTTCTGCTGAGGTGGAAAATACCACTATCACCCTGTGATGAGCAGCAGCTTCCATCAGCTGCGCGTTCCTGGCAGGGATACAAAGGTAGCAGGATCTAGCCCTTAAGTAGACCAGCAGGATAAATTATTGCATAGCGACTCACAACATTGACTGACATTAGCTGGGCTACTTCTAAAAGACAATGTGGAAAAAACAAATCTTAGCATCACATATTTAAGAACTTGTACCATTAGTTCAATGACAGGCATCCTCTCAAATATGTGCTGGAGCAGCACCCATGGAGCCTATATGTTCACATATGTTTTTCTCAGAAGAGCTCACAGTTTGTTTGACTGTTTTTAAATTCAGTGCTAAACAAAAGGCTTTTAAATAAAAGGCCCTTTCAGGCAACTTTCCCACTATAAGGATATTTTCACAGAAATTCTGATTAGGAGCCTACCCTTGGAAAAAAAATCATATTAAAATCTGACAGTGAATAATTCTTCCTATGTTTTTCTCTTTTTTGTTTTTACTTTCTTCTGCTGATTTTTCAGCTGTTCAAGTGAGAGTGTTTTCTTAAGTCAACCAATGAAAAAGAAAGATTAAATGGAGTTCAAATATACTTAGCAGGCAATTTTATTTAGTAGACAAAAAAATAATGCATTTTTCTTAGTGTATCTCTTACCAAGATTGTCGTAGAATGAATCCTGTTCTTCTTTGATAGTCTCAAGCCATGAGAGAGATCAGAGCCCACATTGAATATTGCTGAAAGTTTTCAAGTGAATCTAGATTTTGATATGCAGCTAGTGGCTCATAAATATGAAGGAAAAGCAAAGTGGTCTAAAGCCAGTGCAAATTGTAGACAGGTAGCACAAAAACCTTAAAGTTGAAATAAAAATTTAAGTTGAAATAACTTCTCAGTCAACCAGTTAACTAGCCAAACCCAGCAAACCATCCTGGCTTTGGCTTTGAAGCTCTCTGGACAAGTGGAATTCTCCTCTTGCAGATGGACGAGCCAGTCTGTGCAAGGGAACATTCATGTTGTACCTGAGCCCAGCTGAGGTGTGTGAATCTGCCAGCTCTCCAGTGGTCAGCCTTAGGGGATTCCCAGAAAGCAATGGCAGGATGCATCTTTTCAGACATTCAGAAGGTAGATGCCTGCTCATGACCCCAGCACTGGTCGTTCTACATTAAATCTATCACTTATCTAAGATGGTCAAAATTAATCATATCCCAGGTGCTAATTTCTTTACATTGACTAAGAGCAGACACTACAGGAGCAGGTTCAGCATTCTACTCTGTATCCTAAAGACAAGATGAATTCCCCACAAAGGTCTTAAGGAAGTTTCGACTGTGGTCAATACTTTCTTTCACTCAATCTTAATGTAAATTAATAAAGAATTTTGTAATAAAGAAGCTATATGATAAGTTTGTTATACAGAATAACTGGAGGTAACAGTGTCTCCAAGGAAGAGGGGAAGGAATCCGGAATTCATTGCAGAGATTTCCCCTCATTCAGTGGCTATACTGGGCATCTGGATTGAGGCACATTATTACACATTCCCATTCTCCTCAGAGCTTGCAAAACTGAACACAGAAGAGGAAGAAGACCCTCATTTCTCTGTCTCCAGCAAGCAGGTTACAATTGATTCTGGCTTATATTAAATTGGTCTTTGATGATGTTCTACATTTTCAAAGTATCCTAGAGACTTTCAACTAAACCTTTTAACACCCTAATGAGACAGGGGAATTGCTGTTCTGCCTCCTTGTAAATGAAGAAACTGAAAGACAGATATCACAGGCTATGCATTTAAAACCGTTTGCTAAATTTGAGTAATTCAGTATCTGGATTCTCATTTTGGGACTCCCAAAGCATAACTTTTAAAGGTAATCAGTACCCACTGCTCTGAGCTCAACAGCAGCTGAGATCATTCACCTCCTTCGAAAAATCACACTGAAGACCTTACAAAGCAGGCATACAAGAAGCAGAGCATGCAAAATAGTGGACCTTTCTCAACATGTTTTGCTGAATTACTGGCTTGAAATGATGAAAAAAAAATTTAGCCACTCTAACATTAATTAACAGCACAGAAAAGGAAGCAAATACTATGCTTGAGCATGTAAATCATACATCTGCATATTGCACAACTGCTTATGCATGTTAATTTCCAATTCCATTATTAGTCACTGTTTCTTATTTGAAACAGAAAAGCAAAACTCACACAACCATAAATACTCTGGTTTACTAGCTCTTTTTTTCTTCTGTATTTATTCCATTCTCAGCAGTGGTTAGCATATAACAAGCATTCTATGAAGGAAGAAGTTTGTTTTGTGCTAATGACACTTCTAATAGCCATTTAAAACCAGATGAAGTAGAGTGTAGACAGCTTTATATACAGCTAGGTGTTGAGTCTTCTTTTTAACCAGCAAAACCACTTTTGCAAAGTTTAGAAAAAAACTAATCCAAACTATGTAATATTTTACTTCCACAAATGCTAGCCACAGGTGAAGAATATTTCCTGCATTTTCAGAACCTAAGCAAATATTATTTCAAGCCGGTGTGGTACTGAGTATTTACGGCTAAATGTGCTGCAGAGGCACACACAAGATGGTGAAGGGAGGTGATGGTTACTGAGGCTTCATGAATCACGACATCTCGTCGGCTCAAAATTTATTCTACAGCTCCCCACTTGGGAAAAAAACAGCTTGAAAAGAGAGGTAAAACAATCCCCACTGGATGCACAGTTACTCTCTCCACTCCTAAACTTTGCGCAAATCCACTTTTAACTCCGCCAATAAATACTGACAACTCTGACTCTAAATCCTCCATTACCTAAACTTGCAAAAATGCCCAATAAAAGTGTTGCAACTAGAGTTCTACAGCCATGAGAGAGAAATACAAAATTAACTATATATTATCGTATGTGTATTTAACAACTACAATTACAGAAATTTAGAGCAAAATTCTCTCTTCCATTAACTAGAGATTTGACACCAAGATTTGATGCAGGATACACGACAAAACTTGCCTTAGGTAACCACAAGAGGACAAAAAAAAAAAAAAAAACTAGCTTCCTCCAAGGTCATTTTTAACTAAGTTGTAGCAAAATTACTGTGAAAACTTCCAAAGTAGATAATAAAAATTATTCCATATGGGCATACTCTCTGGGGATGAAATATATAATACCAAAAAATAAACTCTGATATAATACACCACAAATAGTGGATCTTTTACATACTATCATGGTCTCTAGTTTCATAATATCCTGCTTAGAAAAGATTAGTTCACCATTAAAAGTATTCAACGTATTTAAAACTCTACTTCAATTCACAACACAAAACATTGCAAAGTGTTATAAAAGTAATAGAAGAGTAAAAATATTAATTAAACGCAGCATTAAAAGGTGAGAAACATTTCAATTTAGATGCTGAAAATATCCTACGAAGTCCAAATATAACATGCTAACATACATCTCAGCCTGATCAGTTTTTGCAAAATCACTCACATAATACTTTTTAGAAAATTGAGTAGTTCTGTGACAAAGAAATTCTAGAAAGGAATGTTTGTTAAATATGCAGATTTCCAGCTAAAGAAAATAATGACAAAATAAGATTCATCAGGAAATAACCACAACTTTATTTCCAGTGTGTTATAAACTGAAAATGGATCATAGGTCAGTGAAGGGCCAGGCAGAGACCATACTTCAATGCAAGGTCACTATCAGTGTATTCTCATAAACAAATACCATCATCTGAACATTCCAACAATCTGCCTATTGCACACAAGGTGTGCTTGTCCACTCAGTAACTTTCTTCAGGAAAAACTTCCCAATATTTTCTTAAAGTATCTTGTGAATGCTACATGCTTATACTGCTTAAATAAGAATATTCTAAATATTTTAAGTTGTTCTATGAGACAGGGAGTGCAAATTCCAGTGCACAGTTGAACATATGCCATATTAATGCTATGAGAAGTCACTGGAGCTACAAACCTTTACAGCACAGATTATGTGTTTATTTATACAAATCTATTTATTATGTTTCTTTCTCCCCAAAATTATACCAAATGACATCAATTTATTTCAACCAAAACCAATAAAAAACAAAATATCACCCAAACAAAATAAACTTAATTCTGATGTCTACTTGTCTCATGTAAATCTAAAGTTTTTATTGTCAGCTTGAACCATCTTTAGCTAAATCCCCCAAAATTGTTTTTATTCCCACATGTATAACTAAAAACAATTAGCTGAACTTTCTAAGAAAATGCTCTGTTAGGCTATGACTAAGCATGTAAAGTTTCAGAGCCCAGGAGGGAATTTTCTGCAAAATTACAAGCAATTGAACATTTCCACTACAATTAATCGTACGCCTTAGGAAACATACATCTTGGACAATTAAATTTTCTCCCACTTATGCTCAGTACAGCATCTTCAGTTGGTCATAACCTTTTCTTGACTCCATTTTCTTAAAGTGGATGGTCCTTCTAAGAGTATTTCTATGTCACATTTTAATGTTACGTCTATCAGTATGTTTTACAGTTTTACAACTAGATTCTTAAAGCAATACTTCTACACTCATATTTAAGAACCTGAGAGTCATTTTATTCCCCTGAATGCGAGGTATTGCAGCTCCAGCTGACTTCAGTAAATATACACAGATTTAGTCACTGCAAACAAAAAATTAAATTTCTCTAAAAATAAGTTTGATAATTTTGGCATACTATGAACAATATCTGAAGTTGAATGACAAAACCTCAGTCCAAAGACAAACTATTCCCAGAATTTGAGATCTTTTGATGCAATGAATGCAATGGTGAAATTTCATCAGCCAACAATCCACTCTATTTGCTTTCAGCTCAGAGCCATTGACTCTAAGAAACAGAAGATCAGTCAAATTCTGTATTTGAGTGTTGATCACCTCTCATCATTACCAGCAATTTTAATTTAGTTGAGACAAACTAATAAACAGAAGCCCAAAACCAAAACTAAAAGCAAAAGGTACCTTGACATAACACACTAATGCACTCCAGTGTCATCCAATACGCAAAGCCTTGCTGTCCTGAGGGCACAATGCACAAGGGCTTCTGCAACTAATCTCAGACCAAAGTGGCATCCTGACAAGTGAATAATCCCAGCAACACAATGAGACTCAACAAGTAAAGACCAGTTCAAAGCTGACTGATAATTTTTTTAACAGAATTACCTTGTTTTTTAGGCACTAGCATTACTTACGTTGTGGATGAAGGCTAGAAAGCATACAAAATACTCTACCATGGCAAAGTCTTGCTTCCCAGGTGCCAAAGCCACTTTGCACAGTGTCTTGGGCTTTTGGGAAAAAGAGTAAGGAAACAATATTTTATCCCTCTGCCTACCTGCAAGTTACATCCTTCCCCAGCTGAGGAAAAACTGACCTATGAATTCATTTTCCCTCCGCTCATCTGCTTGCAGAAAAGGAGCTGTAACAGTGTCAGGCAGCTGAAGGATGCCTAAGAATTATACCTGGTGTTGTTCTGCCTGCCAATCTCATAACAACTGCAGGAACTGGACAGAGGTCCCCAGTGACAAAACTCAAGCAAAGTAAATGAGATTCCAATATATTTTTAAAATAATGCTTGTGTGCTGAGGGAAAACACAATTCTTGCCCCTTTCCAATCAATGAAGCCCAGTGTCTGCAATTATTTACAGGGAGGTTTCTATGCAGTGAGGAGGAATTACTTGTTTCTGGCAGCAACCTTCCCAGGCTTAAAGCCCCTAACTCTATCATTCCTAAGTACTTTATATTCTCTGCAATCTAGAAACCCTCTGGATGTGTGGACTAGTTGTGTAACAAAAACCTCACTAATACACATCCCAGATTACTCAAATTCTCATATTCACCTTTCTTTTCTTTTCAATTCGCTATACTTCCCAAAGACATTACTATTGAAAATTATATTATTTCAATGGTGCATAAACAACGTAGATGTAAGCTCTTCACATGCAAAGCAATCAAGCTAAGTCTGCGCTAAGCAACTTTTTTCCTCTTTTTCCCCCCTGGTTGTAAATGCAGAACACAATATGCTCACTGTGATTCTAAAGTGTTAATAAATCCTAAGGTAAAGAAATATCTTTATGATTCTGAAGGAGTCCTGAAATGGTTCAGCAGTCTTAGATTTGCATTTAGTTGCAATGCAGGAATAAAAACAAAAGCAAAAAAAGTTTTTAAGTTTTTAAGTCACAGAAATGGCTGGTACAGTGAGATGGTTCCCTCTTCTGGCCAAAGCTGGAGGAAAACAAACTCTTAGGGCTTTTTTTTAATTGAAATCACATAATTTGTAGAATTTAAAATTTAAATATCGGTCTAATTTTAGTTTACAACAAATTCATCTAAATATTTTTATGATATATTTTCAGAAATTAGTCCTGAGATCAGATAAATTTTCAGAAAATGCTTTAGGAAAGGTGGTATTGTATCTGCTGTCTGGAACTTCATGTATAGATCACCTTACTGATAACACAATATTAGCACGGACCTCAGAATCATGCATCCAACTCATTAATCACGTAACAAATATGCATTCTTGAAAAGAAAGAAACTGTAAAAAAAAAAAAACACCAAAACAGTTAAAGTGAAAGCTAATTTAATATTCTATTAAAAATAAATAAATAAAAATCATTCCTCATTTAGCCCTGGCTAACCTTTTAATTTCCAACAATGCTGCAATCCAAATACCTGTCAGTATCTATGGCAATGCAAATTTAATTTATTTTTTTTTTAACGAAGGCCCCAAACCAGAATATCTCCTTTCTATATATTGCACCCAAAAACCAAAGTACAACTCTAACAGTGCCAGTGCTAATTCAAGAGCATATATTATGCTTTTTTCACAAGGTAAAATAAAAAAAAAACTTCTACCAAGAAGTCAGGCAATACCACACTGAACTGAAAAAGCAACTCCTTGGGCAATCAGTAAAAATTATTGTCATTGATAACATAATTTCAGAGTTGAATACATAATTGTCCAGTCTCATACGTTCAGAAGCTAATTTTTACCTCATCCATGAGGCAAAAATACATTTACAAAAGTTCAGGTAAAGAGTAGACAAAGAAAAAAGAAAGAAATGGATGAAAAGTAGCAACAAAACTTCCTAGTTAGCTCCTGTGAAAAGAAGGGAAAATGGAAAGGATAGGACTTCCATAGGGCCCAAAGTTTTATTCGGATTCTAAAGCTCTAACAAATAATGCAGAACTTGGGGATGATGTAAACAGAGAGATTCTTCTACTGAAGTGGCTGCTCCATGTCAGTTTGTTAAAAACAGACTAAGTTCAGCCCTTTGTCTACTTTGATCATCATCTATTTTCTGGGTTCTGTGCACCATTTCTCCCGTGCTCATCCCTCTTTTTGAATTGCACCCTGGAGAAATTCCATTAAATCCAATTTTTTTTCACAGTCCCAATTACTGTAATATATTCCTGACAAAAGCCAACACTAAGTTTTGGAGCTGAAACAATGTGCTTTCCAAACTGATGCTTTTCTGGGACATTATATTGCCTCTCCTAGAAGACTTTCAGCTTCTCATTTACTGTAAATCCTATCAGCCCCATCTGCTAAAAAAATAAACAACAGAGAAATTTCACTGTGCAGCACATGTCACTCAAGCCAAAGGAGTTACCTGGTTAATGATGACAAACAGGAGAGGACATGAAAAAATATTTATTCTCTTCTCCCGTACTTTAAGACTTTTGCTCTGTTAGATTTTGGTAGGAACTCACAGCACTAAGTTTCTTCATAAAAAGATCCTTTCTTCCTCCACCAAGCTGATGTGGCCACATAACTCTGAATCCTTTTAATAACTCTCATTTTCCCTTAACTTGTCTTGCTTCTTTTATTATGCAGACACTGAGACTATTACTTCTGGTTTGTATCCTACCTTTTTTTGTTCAGGGAAAATCATAGCAAGTTAATCAAAATTTAGTGTTAAAACAGCAACAAAACCAACACAGGTAAAAGCAAACAAAACACACAACTTTGGCTGTGCAGCATTGCACAGAGAACCAGGAAGAAAGGACATGGACAGAGAAAAGGAAGATTTTGAATAAGGTGCAATCTTGTGTATACATAACACAAAAAATTAGGTTGCCACTGAAAGAGCTCCATAAAGACCTGTGATTAAAAAAACCCAACCCCAGCCTCATTTAGAATGAAGACCTGCATCTACAGCAGCACACAGAGCACAGCCAAGGCATGGGATTGAATACTAACCTATAACCATCTATTAATATGTAGCTGCTGTGTGTTGTCCACTATAGCTTCATGGCATGCCAAGAAGCAATCTCCAAGACCATTCCCAGACTTCATCTGTGGTGCAACACAGCACAGAGCTTGTTCTCAATGCACAACATGGGTAAGGTCAGCCTATTCTGGGAGAAAGAAGGCAAGGATGGGGTAAGAATGAGTTTAGCTTTAAGGACAGAAACTACTAACCTGACTTTGTATTTCTCCCTTCTCTGCATCACTTTACTTGAGCATATTTTACATGCAACTCAGGAGTGTAAAATACATTTATTGGCTAACACGCACAAAAAGACAGCAAGGATAAATGAGTTACTACACTAAGCACTAATATTGTCATCATTCTTAATAATACACCTCAGTAATAATGAGTATTTTTCAGCTAGGCAGGCATCAGCCTAGTGGGGAATGGTTGGTCTCTGTTACTCTTTGACGTTGTTGATCTCTCATCTGCCAAGTACACCTTTTTTCTATTTTTCCATGTTACCAGTTTTCCTCTTCATTCCCTGACTTCTATCTAAGCCCAGTCATCTATCTTACCTCCATCTGCTCTTTTACCTTTCCTGTCTGGTGCAGTTCTAGTTTAGGTACTTTCTTGCAACTCAGATTTTCTCTGGAGTCTAAATTGTTACACGCCTTATCAATGCTGAACCTTGGAGGAAGTCAATGCCGTCAATGCTGAACCTCGGAGGAAGTCAATGTCAAAGAGGATGGTCACACATTCAAGGTCAAGAGAAAGGGATTTCTTTCAATTTATTGGCAAATAAAACCAGTTTTATATCAGAAAATTATATAAAAGTTAGTTTAGTTAGAACTGGTTCTGGAATATTAAAGTACTCCATATGTGCCCCTCCACATGAACAATAACTTATACATCACTATTTTTTTTCCCTTGGAGGAAAATAAAGTCAGGAGGAAAAAACAGAAACCACTTGGCTTCCTCTAAAAATATTATCCTGGAATTTCAAGTCAATCATTAATTTTATAAAAACAAAATTAATTTTCATTGAAAAAGTTGTGAAATATTCAGAAATATTAGAAAGAAAAAATATTTTGCTAGTGAAATTTATGTTATGGGCCAAAATGGGACCTAAATGATCCCTACTTTTACATTTCTTTTGCATTGGATTACAATGAATTTTAATGGTAGAATGACCTGATATTAAAAGGTTTTCCTTCAGCATATGCTTTGATACAGCACCAAAATTTTCTTATAATGGCAAGCTCTTCAAAATACAACTTTTTAGAAAAACTCCATAAATAAAATGCTGGTTTACTTTTTCTTCAAGCTTGACTTCCTCTCTTGTTACTGTTGTGTAAGAGAATGACAGATAAAGTTTTTACAGAACACAGAGAAACAGAATGTTTTGAATATTAAAACAAGCTTTTGTAAATTTCTTGTGTCTCAGATGATTTGCTTACTAAATCTTAAATCCCCCAACAACACTCACTTTAGCAATGCTAACATTGGTAGATGACATTACAGTCTTTCCCCACACACGAAGCCCAGCTGAACAAAGGAACTAAAGAAACTTTTGCCAGCTTCAGTGATGACAAGCATTAAATAAACCATTTATTTGACAAAAAAATAAAGTCAAGAAAATTACAAATAGCAAGACTAAGTATGGGCAAACTAAATCCCAAATTTCTAAGTCTCTAAATCTATAAGGAACATTGTATAAAGTATCAGGTGTTTTTTACCCTTCTGTACCTTATTTCTAGGATTTTCTCAGTGGACTAAAAATAGACAAGAAGAATATATTAAATTTGATACTGTCACTTGCCCAAATAAACATGGAGTTTTATGAGTATAACTGAAATAAGAACAACAAATCCAAAAGATAAAGGTTCATACTTGTGTAATCTGAAATTTTTACATGCCACCCTGAAGCAGTATTTCTATTTTTTTATTTGTTTTTCAACAAAGTAATTGCCAGTTTTCAGTATGTGACAATTTTAGCATGGTTTGAAGCAGATCTCAACAGTAGAAAGCTCAAAATATGTGCTACATATGTCAGTTTCTCATCATTTTCTAGAAAAAAACATATATTAAAAAGAAAAATAAGCAATCAGACAAACAAAAAACCCCAAAACCTGAACTCCTAAAAATCCTCCAGATAATATTATTAGTTTTTCCTCTGGCTTTTAAATGACAAATCTTCTTTCTGTCAAGTTTATGGAAGTTGGATTTTGGTACAATTTAATTTTTAATTCTTGATGGTATGAATATTGACTGTAACTTGATTCCATTATTTTAATTTCTTTCAAATCAGATTTAAATTAAATATTACACATATTATCTTATCACCTTTCAGTTTGGCTTTATAAACTTAATGCCATATAAAGTACTCTTAATTAGTAGCAACCATGGAGAAACATAATAAAAAAAGAAGCTCAGAGCTGGGTAAGATAAAGAGCTCAACTACCACACAGCTCTTTTTTTCAAAAGAGATCTAATATAACTCTACTTAACACAAACTTACAAGGTTTTTGTCTCAAATAAAACCCAGAAAAAAACAGCTCAGAGGCATACATCAAAGCTTTAAAAAATTTTAAACAGGCAAACCTAAGGAAGGTGAAGATCTGTGGAGAAATTTAAGAGTTGGACTCAATGATCCTTGTGGGTCCTTTCCAAATCAGAATTTTCAATAGTTCTGGGATTCATTACAACTTGCCCATTACAGCTTTAATTTTACTCCTTCAGAAGGTGGCTTAATAAAAGCCAGCAGCCAATGACAGAGTCACCTTGAGTGTCATTCAGTTTTGTGGTCAGCTGGCCCTGATGCATCACTCCATGGGAGGAAAGTGCAGTGCCCAAGCTGTGACAGCGCTGTGTCGTGTTCCCTCACACACAAGACTCCACAGTGAGTGACAGATCCGTCTCTACAGACAGCTTCTCAGACAGGCCTGCATTTACAAGGGATGATGCCAAGCACTTTTATTTTGTATTTCTGAGGGTCTTTATGCTGAGAGGTGACTGTTGACATTTTGGCAGCTTGATGTGAAGAACATGGATATATTTTTCTGCAGTCTTGAACATGACATATGGGAGCCAGAACTCACCTGTCACAAGTTGCCAACCATAATACGTAGTTTGTAAGAAAAAATAACCTCTGGGAATATCCAAATGATATTAATACAGTATGGCTAAGGAGACAGAGGCCATAGGCAGGCCTGGCATATAAGGGCACTACTGCCTTTGACTTTGGATGGTGTAACACTTCCTTACACCATTGCTGTACATGGCACCAAGTGACTTTCAATTTAAAGAAATATCATTCTCAATTAAAGAAATATCACAATCTGTGTTAATCACAGGCATAACAGTAAAGACAGACATATATATAAACTTAATTTCTTTCAGGTTTATTATGAAATCATTAGAAGCAGAGTGAAGCAGAAATCACCTTTAAGCCATTGAATGGCTTTTTCCTGAGTATTCTCACTTTAAAACATATATACTGTTTCAGTGCCTAAATGATGGGTTCACTCACCCACAACAATTCTTACTATACTGTAATTTTGCTAAAAGTAAATAAAAATAAAAATGTCCCATACAGAGACACATCTGGAAACAGAAAAAATAAATTTTCTGCAAAAAAGAGTTGGTTAGAAAATGGTTCTTCACACCCAAGTTGAATAATACGTAGCAACAGCTGAAAATAATAGATGTATAAACTTCTGAACTTATAAAGGATAATATTTCTGATCTGAGTGCGAACAACAACAAAAAAAATTCTACATAAAACCAGAGAAGTATTTCCAGAAATACAAGCACCCATGAAATTGAAATAATTGGTCTCCTCCTACAAACCATTATGAAACAGTAGTGTATCAATCAATACCTCCAATGGAAGACAATAAATTGCCACACGATTTTCACATCTACCCCTACCAGCAGTCCTCTTTCCAACGCCTCTCTTCAAGTCAAATCCTAGCACATTCCTAACAGCCAACTCACATAACTCCCACAAGCAATACTTTGCTATAGTTTGTTTTCATTCATTTTGTTCATCATTTGCACTGAAACAGCAGTCACTGTGTTATAATTCACACGAGCTCACCACAAAACCCAAATTTGTACACCCCTGAAAAGCTTGCAAAGCCCAGTCCCACAATATTTAACATAATTACATATATGTGATACCAGACCTGATCTTGCATTCCAAAAAAGGTTTCAATGAACCAAAATTCCCACTACTCTGAGCAGAAGCAGCAACATATCTTATGACACCCAAAGTCTTTCATATCCAATCAGTACAGTCAATCTCAATACAACTTAATTTGTGGCTGAAGAAGCACAGTTACTGAGTGATGCACACCTTGCAATGCTGTGTGCTGCAATCATTTTTATATCAAGCCCGTGTAATCACCAGTCCACCCTGGGGAATGCTATTGACTAAAGAAACAATTGATAACTTAATATTCAAAATGCACAATCCCACCAGACACCCTAAGACCATTGCTGGTATTTTTGCTATCACTAGAAGTTGTTGTTCCTGAGAACAGGGGTCAAACAGGAAAAAAAAAGCCTCAAAAACAAAACAAAATTTGTATATTTATAACTTTATTATTGTTAACCCAATTTTGAGTTAACAGCCAAATCGTGGTGCAAAGCAGCTTAATCCTGTGACCTTGCTACATAGCAGACTTCAGATCACTTAAACCAATGTGGCATAAAAAAATCCCATACCAAGTAGTTTATTTTTAACCTCTTGTTTTTGCTATTAAGATACTTAATGTAATGAATTGTGAAAGAGAATACACATTCCTGAAAATTGATCTAAAATTCACAACAGGTGAAGTAAAAAAGAAAAGAAGGACAACCAACTGGTTTAGACTTCCTTAGAATGTTGTACTATAGATAGAAATATAGAATACTAATTGGTTTTCTTTAATTTCAAAAGGTTGGCTTTCTGTATGTTTTGAGTCTTTTTTGATTCATGTACAAATAAAACTAACAGAAAATTTGTCATCCTCTGTTTTTGTCTGTTTGTGTGTGTGTGTGATGATCTATGGTACTGCCTAGATGATTATACTTCACCATCTGGTTAACCTTATCAGCAAGACACTAGAAAACAAATCCTGTGCAGTACAATTTTATCTATACTTCAGTTATTCTGATCAGAAGCAGTTATCCAAAACTATGAAAAATTGTTATGGAGACTTGAAATGTGCTGCATAAACCACTTGTGATTGAATTGAACTAAGGGCTGCTGAACTATTCAAGGAAAAATATTATCTCCCAAAACTCCACTCATGATCATGGTTTTCATGAGTGAGAATATGCTATGTTCAATACTAGATAAATAGATAATACTGGTTGGTACCAATGTACTGAGAAAGCAGAGCACCCAGAAGCAGGTTAAAGTTCTTCATATGCAAAAAACTACAAACATTCCTGTCTCAGTAACTTATTTGGAATTTAGAAAAGATAAGCAGCAATTAAATTTTGCATTTGATTCTTCAGGGCAAAATGAACATGCTTATCCTACAGATCAACAGCTACATTGAAAGTCTCACACAGTGGTTAACCATACACACATGAAAGAGAAAACTCTTGAATTTATAGCATAAGAGCTAAACAGAACTAAATATCTCATATAACACACAACAGTCATGCTGATGATCATAAGTAATCTCTTAATATGAAAGCTACTTTCTAGAGGGATGTATTTCTGTGTTAATTCTTGAAAATTGATCTTTCTCAGTGTTTGAGACAGTAGAGTCTCCTAAACAGGCCACTGAAACTTAAGAACAAATTTAGTCCGTGCTAGAAAGTGAAGTGCAAGTCATCAGGCATATTGACTGGTTCTCCTAATTCCTTAGGGGAAAAGATTTGCCAGAGCAGACGTTTTTACTTGTGGGCATTCTCAAAGAAAGCACAATGATCTGTTTTTTCTCAATAGCAGCAAATAAAATGTTATCTAATCATTTCTCCATTGTTTGCAAAGGAAGAAGCCTTTCCGAAGTAAAGGCAAACATTCTAATTGAAGTTGATAAAAGAATACATCTCCAAGAGATCCAAAAACTTTGCTCATCTTTTCTCTTGCAGTTTTCTCTGGCAAAAATACCAGAGTCTCACTGTCTACTATAAGGCAGCTTCCAGCTGTCATAGTCATAAAGAAATGAGGAAAAGACAAAGCATAAAGAGGTACATTGTTACTACCTCACAAGAGTCATTCAATATTCCTCGGTGATATTCCAAGTAGATTGTCCAGCCTTAACTTTTTGATGCAGTACGGTTTTTTTTGAAAACAGAATTAAAATTTATCATAGTTTGCATCCTATTTAGTGCTATGTACTATACAAGGTCATAAAGAAAGAGATTTGCTCTGCAAATGAATGCAGACTGTTCTACTGACATAACATTTCAGTAGTTAAGCAGAGTTGCTTGGATTAGCCACTACTAATGTGATAAACAAGAAAAATTAGTAAATCAGAAGGAGGTGGGGAGAAATTACCACAGGAAGGCAGCACAGAGTAAACAAAACTGCCTTATAGGCCATGCCAGGCCCTAGTACAGAGCAGGATTAGGTGTGTGAAAACCTTGGATCTCAGTGCTACGGCAGATACATAGTATATTACATCCCACTGCTAAAGAAAGGCTGCAATGAATTACAGCACTCCACATAAATTCTCTAATTTATGCCAGAAGCTGTCATAATCCCTCCCTTGACAGAACCTTCTTTATTTCAGCTCTCAGGAGAGTTGCATCAAATAATCTGCCGCACTGAGTCATGCATATTACAGGCACACACATCCTTTACAGCAGGACTTCAATATAGTGGGCAGCCCAGACTGTAATTTTTTGAAAGAACAAAGCCATAATCTTCTGATAACCATCTCACTAGAAAGGAATTGAAAAATTTTTGTTTGCAAAACAGAACAAACACTCTTGTGCTTATTGTCACCCAAATGAAAGGCCAGTAATACATGTTAAGTTTTCCCTCAACATAAAATCTCAAAAATGACCTTAGAGGACCATCACATCCTGCTAACACAGAATTTAGTGTTCTACATTCCAGAGGAATTGCATCCTAACCCCTGTCAAAATCTCTTTCTTCCTTATATCTACAGAATGCCGAGAGCTTTGAAATGCATTAGTATGCAAATATCTTGGGTGGCTTTACTACACATTTATATTGCAGAGTAATCAATAAATTATTATTTCAATATTTATTGGAATCTCAGAATAAGAAAGAAGACAGATTACACGAATCCATCTTAGTTGATTAATGGCTACTCCAGCAAAAGGCATACACTGATGGAGTGGGTCAGTATGCAGACTATATTACTGAATATTTCAGCTCGGTTGTAAATATAGTATCTGTTTCTCTTAGGGACTGTCACACTGAGTGCAGTATAAAAGGCAATAAATTTCAACAGATTAATTAACTCTTTGGTTACTGGGGCTGTGTGTCACCTATCTTGGCACCTAATAAAAAATCCTTTAATGCCAAGACATAAAGGAGGGCCTCTTTGAAAATGAGTTATTAACAGCATTTCGTGAATAGATGGAGAAATTGTAGCCCAGCCATTTAAGTGTCATAAAGTGCAGCAAAGGCTGCTGGAGGCCTCTGAGGGACGCCAGGCAATACCATAACAATCAAATCTGAGATGGAAGAGGGATTGAGCTGTCCACTCAGAATTTTTATATTGTCAAAGAGCAGCGAGGAAATAATGTGATCAAGAAGTGAATTAACCTTGTGTGTGAAAGAAAGGGGATGATCTGATGGAAAAGGCAGTAAAGTAAAAATCACTCCATAATGCCTACATTGCAGGCTGGTCATGAGGGGCCCCTAATGTCTGCAGGCTGTCAGGGAACAGATCCAGCCCTCTAAGTACCATAAACCCATTACCTGCATTAGTCAGTAATTGGAATACATTTATTCATACTTTCAAAGTTCTTAGGGTCCTGGTGGTGGCTAACCAAACGGCATTAATTTCTGAAATGTTTTTTGTTTCTATCCTTGTGAAAGAACGGGACAGTCTTCTGGGGCAATTAATACTCAAAAAGGCATGAAAGACTTATATACCATTATACATTTATACATATGTCTATATCACACCATGCAGTTTAATCTGGTTTCCTTGATGTCAATTCCCTATGAAGCTATGCTGGCATTTCCAGTAAATAAGAAGTGACAGAAATGTGCACTGTTGGAATTGAGGCACCATATGAGAGGGCTCCACCAAGAAGGAAATAATCCATACCAAGTTTAACAAGGTTGCTTTGACCTAAATATCTTTAGTAACATCCTAGTCAAGCAAGGGTCTGTGAAAGTCATATGGTACACTTCTGCTCTGTAGGAGCATGGAAAGTTTGTTCTTCTTACACAAGATAAAAAATTCCCTTGAACCAGTCATTATGGAAATAATGGACAGAGTCTGGAAGTAAATTATGTCTACTCAGCCCAAACCTCTTGCATATACAAAACTCATAATGAGATTTGACACCAATGAAGTCTAGTATAAGAAAAATCTTGGATGGACACACATATCTATAGTGACCCACAACTCAGGATAAAGGACATGAAGAGTAGGCTCACACCTGATGTTTTTCATGTTTAAAAATATCCTTCTATTCTTAAGGCTGCCTTCCTCATAAAAGAATTGTTCACCATTACCTCAAAGCAGAACATATAACTGTGCAGTGAGACCTAAGATCATCTAGTTGTAGCATCACTATACAAAGCGAGCACTAGAAAAGCACCCTCTGGGGAAGGTCACCCAAATTTTTATTCTGACTATTAGAAGCCGGCAGAATTACAAAATCAATATGCAAGTTTAACAAATATTTTTAAATGTACTACGGTTTTCCAAGAATTCTTACTTTGTGAGGAAATTTTAGTTATCATCCATTCCCATATACTGTAGTTTGTCTAGCAATCAAAATCAGGATGAGAAATGCAAGAATGCAAAGTTTCCTTGTTGCTGCCAACAGAATTTGCCAAAAAGAGTATGTTTCCTAGTCAGCCATTGCTATGAGAGGAAAGGCACAGGACTTGTGGTGTAGGCCATCTCACTTAACAGCTCATGTTCAGTCATCATCCCAAGATGGTACTGCTGGTGGTTGTTCTCCACTGGCAAATCTCCCCAGTCCAGCCCCTAGCCCTTCTCATTCTCAGCATCTGAACACAGTTTTAGTTTAACCAAGGTAATTTATTAAGAACTACTGTTGTACTTAAATTTCAGAGGGCCTAGAGTAAATACTAATGCAGGCTATCCTTTCCTTTGTCAAACTGACATGAAGAAAACAAAGACGGCAACTGACATTTCTGCAAATATTACTTCTTAGACAAGCTTTTGTGAAACAGTGTGTTTCTATTTATGCAGAGGATTTATTAGCATTAGAAAGGGATATAAAATAAAATTAATAATAATAATAAATGAAAGTATTTTCCACTCATTGTGAATGTATTCTCTTCCTCAAATTCTATTCAGCAGGTCAACAATAACAGGACTTGAATGAGTTTGGAAAGCATTAGATGTGCTTATATAATAGATTATATTATGAATATAACCATTGAGTTATTCTTCTCTGTTCCATCAAGATTGTCCATACTCTTATATGTTCATGACAAACATACAGCAAAATACCTTGTTGTCTGTCAGTATTATATCCACTTATCACCAGAAACTATACAAAAGCTGCCTCTAGGCACATCTCTCCAGGGCATGGAAAAGTTCATCCCTAATCTCCATTTCCCTTCTGTTCAAAGCAGCTGAATATCCAAAGCAACTAAGTGAGCAAAAAATGCTGCCAAATACATTCATAGCTGAAATTAGGTTAGTCACTTCCAACTCTGAAGAACAACAAATAATGCACCCAAATCCATTACTCAAGAAAATATGGAACCAAGCTGTGCCTCGCTGAGCAGATTAAAAAGCACTTTCACTTTTAAAAAAACCAAAACCAAACAACCATTTTTGCAACAAAACAGACGAATGAAAAAGTCTTTCTCCAGGTCTGCAGAGCAGCAGGAAGCACCAAGCATGGCTCAAGCATGGCAAAATTAAATCTAGCAGAAGTCCAGGCACAGAGGGACTTCTGTGTCCTTCTGCCAATACTTGCCAAGTATTGAGTGCGGCAGGGAGAACTATGTGTCCTTCTATCAGACTTTCAGTTCAGTAGTAGGTGAAAACACCTCATCATTTTTAGTAACTTCACACTGATAATCCAATTGCTTGAAATGAAAAATAGTTTTGCCAAAGAATATTAAATTCAGAAAATTAATTTGCTGAGCGTAATAGCCTTGGAGCACATGGCCACAAATGTAGCAAGACCTAAGATCAATGTTTCAGACTCTTCCAGATTGGTGGGAAACAGACACTTAACTCCTCAACAAACATTACAGAAATTAAAATCTCCATGAAAAGCTTCTTTAGTAGTTCAGTTGCATTTTAATTCCTTAAAATTCATTACTTAACCCACAGGCTTCATTTTCCAGTAATGAGATGGACATAAACTATTTGGAGGAAAATTTACTTATACAATGGTACTATTCACGTTCATGATCAGAGAAGCCTTACTGATCTTGACTAACTCTTGAATGCCATCCAGCTAAAATCAGGTTGAATTAAACTTTTTCCATTACTATGCTACATGCACAAATATTTCTAAAAAAAAAAAAAATCACAGGATAGAAACATACATATATGAGTAGATGAAAAAAAAAAAGGGACAAATACACTCAGCCAGCAAAATTTTAAGAACAAAGACAAAAAAGACAAATATGCCCATCTTCAACTACAAAATAAAAAATAATATTATAAGAATCAGCCTACATTTTAAATGGCAAAGTAAAGTCAAACTGTCCTTAAAGCTGAAGCATTCTGGGACAATGATCACTGGGCTGTGAAAAGAATTAATGAGCTCTAACAGTACAAGTACTACTGCCCACTGTGTTATAAATGCTTCACTCACTTCTTCAGTTTTCTCACCTATAAACAGGAGCTGGAAGAAAAACAGCATGGTGTTGAAAGACTAATTGTGAAACATTACATCAGCTTCAGAAATTATCAGACACTGTACTAGATTAAAGTATTACAGAAAAATGGTTAGACTAAAAGGCCACATTTCTATGCAGATGACTTTTCACTTTAGGAAATGAGCAAAAAAAATGTTTTTCATTCTTTCGTAATAGAAATTGTCAAAAATGTGAGTGTGTGAGTCATGAAACATCAGTGTTCACTACTTAAGACATTCCAGCATGTGAAACATTGAACATAAAGAGACTAAAGAATCCCATGGAAAATTACACAAAGGAACTTTGCTTCAGTCTAAAAACATATAGATATTTTTGTTTTGGAAGAGCCACTGAAAGCTGTCCAAACACCTCAGCCAAAAACAATGATCCTGGTTAGGGTGTCCTGGAAAATTGTTCTGATGAGTGAACTATTAAAGGGTTCCTAATAGGGAGGTTCGAAACGATCAGGTTGCAAACTAGCACAGTTCTAGATACTTCTCCACAAGAAATGGCCTTTAAGATAGCTGAAGTGTAATATCTTATAAGCAAAGAACCATGAAATGAATTTTTCTATACAACCAGGTGCTCTTCTAATACAACTGTAATATAATGTGTCTTCAGAATGGCCAATGGAAATTATTGTTCACACAAATAGAATAATTCTAACCAATTTTACCAGTCAAAGTATTTGCCACAGCCATTACTATTAAAAGAACACTGCTTCATGTTAATGAACCTACAAAATTTATTTTTTGCTTTCTTTAAAAGACTTGATTAATCTTCAAAATTAAAAGCAGTGGGTAACAGGAACTAAAGGCCACAAGTTTCTACCTAAACAAAAATCATTTAACACTACCTTTACTCCTTTGAAGTGAACCCTGCTGATTCTTGCTTGTAGAAGGATTTTCTGCCACCAGCTTTTGTGCCCCAAGAAATTTTCATCTTTCTCACACACCATTAATAATGCTACTGCTCCAGGTATCACTAAACAATATAATTAATGGAGCCCAAGAACACTGCAACCTAGCCATGTTGCAATGTGATTTGGGTCTATAAAGAACATGCTGAAGGCTTTGGCTGAATTGGCCAGATAACCCCAAAAAATAATGCTGTGTAGGTACAGGAAAAGGAAAAAAAATGCAGAAATACACTACCTTCAACATATCTAAGCAATCAGAATATAGCTATATTAAACTGAGAATAATATGCATGTCATACTGCTGCTTCACTTATTTGTAAATATACGTCTAAACTGCTCAGCAAAGGAAAGCTTGCAAGATGGACCATAGGGAAAAAACGACTTTAGATTATTGGCCTAAGTTCAGCCGCAGAGTTAGCAATTTATGGACTTGATTATACCTTCAAAATGAACAATAACCCAGTAACTACTGCAGTAGAAAGGTACTAAATTTTTATGATATGGGGTAATCAGGTTGGCTACCAAAGACATAGCAGACATGCTGCAAAGAAGAAACAATTCACATTAAAATAGTCAAGTAACAAATTCCCTTCTTGAAAAGGATATTTTTCTTTATATGATGTCTTTAGCAGTCTGTAGGCTGTTTCTTTAAATGAATGCTTATGACACACTTAATTTTCAGGCACACTTGGTTACAGAAACAGGCACCACAGTGCACATCATGTTTAGAAATAAATAGAGCTGTCATACTTGGATTCATATTGACATTTACATCAGACTCCTAATCTGTGTAGATTTGACAGATGGGAAAAAGTCAGCCACCCCACATATAAATGACACTTATGTATTCATAATCAACATATTTTTGGTTGTTTATTCAGTAAAGCAAAACTAGTTTATTTTTACATCTCCACTATGGCAGTAAACAGTCTGACATTTCAGCATATTTGGAGATGGTATGCTATTTTATTGCAATTACTATTTCCAGAAAAAAAGAGGCAAAAAAATAGTGGTGCTTTTCCAAAAAATTCTTTTTTGCAGAAGACTAAACAAAAAAATCATGTTCTTTGCTTCATGGTATAATGGGTACTCACAGACTGTGGAATTAGCAATTTCATGCAAAATCAGTAAACTTTTCCCTTCTATTTAGTTCATGAACTGTTAATAAAAATGAAATAAAAATTAAGGAGCTATGATAACTCAATAAATATTCAAAGAAGTGTAGTGCTTTATAATTACTTAATGCCTACAGGAGTAACTCAGTTGCTATTAAAATTATACAAATAAAATTATAAAATAGAACTCAAAATTCAGTAAAATTCAAAATTTAATAAAAAATTATATCCAAAATACTTTGGACTCTACTATGTTTTTTTTCCAATTTCCTGCTATTATCTAGAACTTAAAACACTTTTTACACTGTCCTCTCCTGAATGTTTGTGTAATGAGATGACCACAGATTTGGGCACAATTCCTGTGCAGTTAGATGCTGGATACATCCATGAGGATTTTATATGAGGGCCATGAAGCCACATAAGACACATAGGACAAAACTTAGGGCGTTGCTTAGGACATTGCATTAATTTTCTATATACCAATTTATCTTTTTCAGCTGCATTTATTATGCCACCAAATATTATTCTGTTCAAACATTTTAGATGAATTTGAATACATCATATATTTCACCTGTTTTGAAAAGCCAATGCTTTAAAAAGCAAAAAGAAATTTACCAGTACACTTAATCCTAATAAAGAGGAACCAATATAACACCAGTAACGCAGATAAACGTCAAGCTTCAAAAAGACAATGGAATTCCAGTTATCCTTTCATTCTCTCCATGCACAGGAGATGCCCAAAGAGAACTGACCATGCAGAGGGTGCACTACACCAAATGGAATGTGCATCATATGAATTAGTATGTATTTCTATTTTTTCCTAAGTTATTCCATATTGTAAACTCCCCTAGTTAGAGAGGCTTATTTGCTGTAAGTTTAGGCAAATTTTACCACAACTCAAGCTCTGTCTTGCTGAAAGAATCGAGATGTTATTGTAGTAAAAAAATAGATTCAAGCATAATTAGGAGACATTACTACTAATGGGCAAACAACATACTTATTATGCAACAATTTTTTTAAAAATTGCTCTAAAAGTAAATATGATGCAAATAAAATATTTAGAGGTCTTCTAGGACATCTGTAACAGAAAATATTCCCTATGACACTAAATTATACAAACCAACCCAAAATGGAACTTTTTAGCAAAGAATATGCCAAAGGCTGAAGCTGGCACTTAAATAAGTGTCTTTGACAGTTTTGATCACTTGAATTTGCTTATATTTGAATGACATTTCTCACCAAAAGGACCAGAGGAAGCTGTACCTGGCACGTATCAGTTCAAAAGAGAATATAACCAATCACAAGAAGACAACACCTTTGTCATCAGCGCTGTGACTCCTCTGGTAATTTCTCTGCAGTCTTTCCACACATGGAAGATATAATTTTATGTTGATTTGGGGCAGGGAGAAATAAGCTCAACTGCAAAAACTTTCACTGGCCATTCTTTACTGTTGTGTGTCATATGGATCCATTATCAGATAACGGCAGGGTGGAGATACCTTAGCAGGTATTCTCTTAGCAGAATTTACCATTAAAATGATTCGGCAAGGACAAGTTCCCAACCCTTGTAAAACACCAGGAAGGGTTAACACAAGAGGGAGATCTGCATTCCCTTCTTACCTTAGACACTGGAGTCCATTTAAATGTGAGCATATCATTGTATCTTGTAGCATACCAGTTCTGATGCCAATAAAGCAGTGACAAAACTACTTCAGAGGAATGCTGCTTTAGCTTTGAAAGATACTACTAAGGCACTATAAAATATCATTAAAACACCCATGAGTACAAAACAAGTGATGTGAAAATTCATTTCAATACCTTCCCAAGCATAACATGTTAGTTACTTCAGATTACATTATGCTACAGAGGTTTTTCACAATCTTGCCTTCAGAAAATTTGAGAATGTGTATAAAATCCATTATTTATTACACCACATCTTTAGTAATAAATACAGTATATTGCTTTTAACTTCAATTGTGACTAATTCCCAGCTGATTTTATTTTCTAGCACATCAGCATAAGTACACAGACTTCTTTGACACCAATTATTAACTTACAAACTAATTCAGAAGACGAAACCAATGTAGTATAAAAATTACTTCAGTCCTCTTTTAAGAGGAATTAAGATGTAATGAAGAATGAACTTCAGAAACTCAGGAGTTTTGTTTCAAATTAATTTCAATTCAATATTAAATTTTTTTTTTTGCTTATCTAAAAGTGCAATTCTCTAGCCAAGCCTGTCCAAACTTACACTCTTCCTAAAGTTACCAATCAGAAGTATAAAATAGACCTCCATATTCTTCTTTTCTTCTTCTGAGAAATATCAATCTTTCCTTCCAAGTATTCATTTGAAACCAAAAAACCTGTTTGCTTTGTTTTCCAGGAACATACCCTGCTTGCCAAACACCAACTTCCAAGTTTAAGTACCTGGAAATACTGTATAATGCATATGTATAATGATGGAAGAAGTAGCTAAGCTCCTGTGCATCATATTTAAGGAGTTAAGGTAGTAGGATGATGTTCCCACTTACTGGAAAAGGGGGGGGAAAAGGAAGACCTGGAGATGTACAGGCCAGTCAGCCTCACCTCTGTGCCCAAAATCATGGAGCAGATCCTCTTGGAAACCATGCTAAACCACGTGGAGAATAAGGAGGGGATTTGTGACAGCCAACATGGCTTCAATACAGGCAAATCATGAGTGACAAATCTGGTGGCCTTCTGTAATGGGATTACAGTGGTGATGAATGAGGGAAAAGCGGTTGAAGCCACCTGCCTGGGTTCGTGCAAAGCATTTGATGTTGTCCCACACTATGCCATTGTCTCTAAAATGGAGAGAGATTGATTTGATGGGCAGACTGCTTAATGGATAAGGAACTGGAGGGATGGTTGCACTCAAACAGTTGCAATCAATGGCTCAACATCCAAGTGGAGACCACTGACAAGGGGCATTCCTCAAGGGTCGCTGTTGAGATTGTCACTGTTTAACATTTTTGTCCGTGGCATGGACAGTGGGATTGAGCACACCCTCAGCAAGTTGGCCAGAAAGCCAGTCGTAACCTGGGCTACATCAAAAGAAGTGTGGCCAGCAAGCCAAGGGAGGTGATTCTGCACCTCTACTCCAGTCTTGTATAACCCCATCTCAAGTGCTGTGTCCAGGCTCTGGGATCCACAACATAAGCAGGACATGGATCTGTTGCAGCAAGTCCAGAGGAGGGTCATGAAGGCTATCAGAGGGCTGGAACTCCTCTCCTATGAAGACTGAGAGACTTGGGGTTGCTCAACCTAGGGAAGAGAAGGCTCTGGACAGGCCTTAGGGCAGCCTTCCAGTACCTAAAGGGGGCCTGCAGGAGACTGGAAAGGGACTTTTTACAAGGGCCTGCAGCGACAGAACAAGGGGGAATGGCTTTAAACTGAAGGAGGGTCGGTTTACATCAGATATTAGGAAGAAATTCTTCCTGGGGTTATGATGAGGCACTGGAACACATGGCCCAGAGAAGTTGTGGATGCCCCACCCCTGGAAGCATTCAAGGCCAAACTGGAGCGGCTTTCAGCAAGCTGGTCAAGTGTCCCTGATATGGCAGGATGATTGGAATTAGATGATCTTTAAAGTCTCTTCCAACAAGCCATCCTGTGGTAACTTCACTTACGAGTTCCCTGACCTTCACAGTACTGCTCAGTTCTAGATTCATCCAGACTGATAATCCATTAAAGATCCCTAACTGAACATTACAAAATCTTAAATGAATTCAAAGCAATAGACAAAGTGTAGGAGGAAATGTCTACTGGAGGCCATTAAACCACCTACACACAACCTCCACAGAAGTTACTAGCACAAGCCAGGGGCCTATGCTAAGAGAGGGGCTATCCTCAGCTCCCTAGACTCCACCACACAGAATGACTGAACAGACCTTTGATCTGACCTAGTATTTGTTCTTAGGTTACTTCTCACGCCCAGATATCCCTCAACACTTATCAAAACACACATCGCATATCTCCAGGACGTATAAACAGCTTCATCATTACTCAGCAAACCTTCCAAATCCTACACTTCAAGAAAAAACATCCATCACACTTTGACTCCTCAGAAGCAGGTCCTGAACTCAAGCTTTGCAGAGCCACAATATACTCTATTATTTACAGTCCGGAAGGCCCTAAATTGTTTCAAAAATAACGCAATAGGACAGTGAGAGATTTTTTTATAGAAAACATTCTATCAATCAACCTGCCTCTCTAGTACTTATTCTGCCATTGTCCCCAGCATAACACAAGACCTGCAGGCACAAGTGAGACCACTTTTACTCCCATGCTCTGGAGTGTCATCAGTGTAATGCTGTCAATACCAAGTCATAAGTCCGTTCACAACTGTGTATGAGTAAAAAGAAGTTATTCCAAAGAAGGCTGCTTGTGACCTAAACTGACCAGTTGAAGTTACTTTAATCACCTCCAATCACAAAGTACAAAACTATTTGAATGCCTCCTGGCTTAAGCACAATTTTTTTTATATCAACCAGTTATGACTGCAAAATTCCCTACATTGTTATTCCAAATAAGTTGTAGAATATGCATCTGGACATCCACTCTCTCTGAGCAAATTACTTACTGTTTGCATTTCTAAGTACTAGCATTTATATGTACCAGTGACGAGACAGAAATAATGAAGTTGTATCTAGACTGTTATCAACACTTGACAGATTATCTGTCTAGCCCTATGTTCCATGTTTTAAGTGCAATTTAAAAATTTAAAAATCAGTATTACAGTACTTTGTAATGTCAGAAGGCAGAACCTTAATTTAATGTTATAATTCTAGATACAATAGCTTTCCCTTGAATATGAAGTGATGTATCACACATTTCAAACTCCGTATTCTATAATCATAGAGCTTTTTGTTACTGTTAAAACTGCAATTTAGGTTCTGAGGCAGTAAAATGCAGTAGTACAAGGAATACATTAGAAGCAGGTTTTAAAATTAGGCTAAGAAAAATCATTGCAACTGAAATTTAAGTAGACAAAATTATAGGAAAGTATTCAGAAAACATTTATTACAGAAGCCTAAACAACATGCATATTTTAATAACATATATATTAACACATATGGATGTTAATTGAATTGATATTGTGCTACTTAACTAGCCATCCTCAGTTTTGATGGGCATTTATTTCTAAATTTAAAAATATTCCTAGCAAAAAGCCCGTCAAATCTTTCTTCTGTATGTGTCTTATTTATTTTGTTTTCATTCTACTGCATCTCAGAATAACAGCAATCAAAACCTATACAAAGCTGGCAGAAAAATTTGACTGTATAAAACCATCAGAAAGATCATTATATCTGTCAACAAGAGAAGAGAACTATTGTTTTCCCCCTTTCCTCTCCCCTTTCCTCCATGCTACAGAGGTAAGCAGCTGCTCTTTTTTCTGTCAATCAAGCTTCTAGGTTTACCTAACTCCCACTAACCCAGCAGGTGACCAGTTACAACAGTCAAAACACACTTTCATCTAACCAAAATACTTACTTTTGAGTAATACTTAATTGTCTCAAATGTAAACCCTAAAAAAAAATTTACAGAAAAAAAATGTGATTTTGCATGTAATTCCCCACCATTTTTGATAAAGTTGATAAACCAGCAAATGACATCAGCTTTAGCTGTATCAAGACTCACAAACTGCATCCTCGTTAGCCCTGATTTAGTCAACATAGAAGATTCTAAAAATATTTATCCAAATATTCAAATATCCAAATATTCCAAATCTCTGAGAAGTGGGTTCAAGCATTTGAAGGTGGTATTAATTTGCCTTTCATGCTGAAATATAGCAAACCCCCCCATTTTTCTGCTTCATTAGCTTCATTTTATTTATAACCCCAGTGAAAATGTTCATGGATACTTGTGTCACTCATGGTATACCTATGCACATTTCATAGAGAAACATATCCATATTGGGTAATTTTGCCACACACAGGAAATACGTTTTACTCTTTTAAATTCTTGATAGCAACACACATTACGCCACAAAGATACTACTAGACAACAAAGGCAACAAAGCCTATTACAGAGCTGGCATTTCTAAATTAGACTGTAGTGAACAAAAGCTCTTGTTAATAAAATTACAGCCAACAGCATTATTGTGTACCCTCCAGAAGAAAAAAAATTAGGATTAAGTTTGTGCACAGATTAAGCTTTCCTATTGGTACCTTGAGTAGGTCAAGGAGAAGTACAGACAGGGAGTGTGAGAACTTTGAGATCTTTAATACTTC
The DNA here is from genome assembly GCA_013397075.1 of Rhabdornis inornatus. Lineage (NCBI taxonomy): Eukaryota > Metazoa > Chordata > Aves > Passeriformes > Rhabdornithidae > Rhabdornis > Rhabdornis inornatus. The sequence goes on from VWZS01005593.1 coordinate 61,725, forward strand.
CACTGCCTCTGCTTGTGATGTACAACATCTATTTCCTGGATAAACAGAGAAGTTAGGTCCCCAGAGCCTGAATCCAGTACCTTTCATAAGCCCTAACTTCATTTTTACAAACGATAAAAGAAAATGTAATTTGCTTTCCAGCTTTACCAGTAATCCATACGTGTTCATATTGCAGACTGCAAAAGCATCTGTGAGATCAATACTGAACATTCTACTAGTCGTTTACTCTTCTGCTTTATTTAAAGAGAACATTCTCCAGCATACATGCCACACTCCAGTTGGAATGATGGAATATGGATAATAGAAATAGAAAAACACATTGCTAACAGCAAAAGATATGCTCCTTAACAACAGGCAGAAGACCTCCCAAAATCAAGCAGCCTAATTTCTGCATTTCTGAATTTAAAAAAAAATACAATAGGATATTAACAAGTCTCAGATATTAGGGAATATCAGATCACATCTGATGAAACACATGCCAGTGTTTCTCCTCAACACTCTTACTAATCAAGAGCCTCACATATCCAGGTTCCTTCCACCCAGCTACAGGTTATTTAAATAATCCAGTTTAGTGGTGCAGTTTGATTTTTCCTGATATCTGCCTGCTTCCACTGAGTCAGTAAGGCACAGTCAGAGAAGCACAGAACAGGTAAGGTTAGAAGAGACCACTGGAGGTCATCTAGTCCAACCACTCTGTTCAAGCAGGGTCCCCTCGAGCACATTACTCAGGATTGTGTCCAGATCGCTTTTGAATATCTCCAGTGAAGGAGAATCCCGAATATCTCAAGTGAGGGGGAATCCACAGCCTCTCTGGGAAATCTGTTCCAGTGCTCAGCCATGCACACAGAAAAGAACTGCCTCACGTTCAGGTGGAACTTCCTGTGTAATCACTCCACTTATATCTGCAACGGTAAAGTTTATTACAGCCTGACTGATCTAAAGACTTTATTTACAGGAAACTAGAAAACACCAGCTGATCACGTGCAAGCTTGAATGTATTTACTTGGGTCACTGGGGTAGTTACTTCTGTCATTGAGATGGTAAAAAGCACCATCCATATTGTTGCAAAAAAGGCTCAATTGTTTGCTAAATGCGAAATCCCTCAATCAGGTAAAGGAAACTCGAACCAAGAAGCACTGAAACTTCCCAGGGTGGCTGCAAGTATTTTTCTCAATAATCATTAATCCCATATTTCAGAAATAGCTATCTGCTAAAAGGTTTTACGGGGTTCAGATTTTTGTTTATTTATTTGTTTTTAAGTAACCATGTAGTGTACACTTTCTTTTTGGTGTTTGCCTTAAAAAATGTGATGTTAAATGTTGGAGCACTTGTTGCTGCTATCTATAACGCAGACTGATTTACTACACTAACATTGGATAAGGTAAAAAAAAAACTTAAAACACTGTAAACCTAAAGGCTTGAATTTCCTAAATATATATTTATTGTCTTGTAGTGATTATGTATAATGTTAAATACCTCTGCACATAATTACAGAAAACACAGCAGTGCCATTTTATAGACTGATATGAATAATAACTGGATTTTATGTATTTTCAAGCTACATCTAATTTGCACATTTTGCCCAAAATGCCTTTAGCTACCTTTCTTCTAAATTCTTTACCTGATTCCTTTGGCCATTATGCTCTATGCATTCTGCTGTTATTGCTCTCATTTACCTTTTCACTTGTCATTATTAAATTCTTTTATTATTTCCTTCCTGCAGCCTCACGTGGAATGATCACAAGAATACGTCTCTCCAAACGCATTTTTTTTTCTTTTTTTATTTTTTTTTTTAATGCAAGCTGCCGCTTTGGCTGAGTGATTCATTCCTCACATCAGAACAGCAGAGCATCAACCAAACCTCGGAAAAAAACTTCTTCAGGGCTCCAGTCTTGATGTCACCGTAGTTTGAAATACGATCGCCTGCTCCGAGAGGCTTTTCCAGAGTATTAGGGCAGCCCCATCGCTGCGGACCGGCAGCAACTCCTGACCGAAGCACACCTGGAGGCGAGGTGACACCCCCACACTGTCCCTGTCACTCCTCCTGGCAGCTGCAGGGAGCCCAAGTTGCTCCTCAGCCCCTCCCGGTGCTCCTGCCACCCTGGGCTCCTTCGCCACGTCCCGGCTGCTCTCTGGCGGGGCAGGGCACAGCGGAGTCGCTGCCCTGCCAGCAGGACCCATGGTATCCTGGGGCGCAGAGGGAGGAGCGTGTGCATCAAGGGGATGGATGCAGGTGATTGATCCTCCCGCTCTGCTTGGACCCGGTGAGGCCACATCTGGAGTGCTGTGTCCAGTTCTGGGCTACTCAGTACAGGAAAGACAAGGAGCTCCTGGAGAGCAATCAGTGGAGCGACGCAATGATGATTTGGGGTCTGGAGCATTTCTCTTATGAGGAGAGACTGAGGGAGCTGGAGGTGTTTAGTCTGGAGAAGACTGAGGGGCGATCTCATCAATACACGTAATTATCCCAAAGGCAGATGCCAAGAGGATGGTGCCAGACTCTTTTCAGTACTGCCTGGCGACAGGACGAGGAGCAATGGCCATAAAGTGAAGCACAAAAAGTTCCACCTCAACATGAGGAAGAAATTCTTTACACTGAGGGTGGCAGAGCACTGGAACAGGCTGCCCAGGGAGGGTGTGGAGTCTCCCTCTCTGGAGATATTCCAAACCCTCCTGATGTGTTCCTGTGTCACCTGCTCTAGGTGACCCTGCCTTGGCAGGGGGTTGGACTGAATCTCCAGAGGTCCCTCCCAACCCTAACGATTTAGTGATTCCGTGATCTCCCCGGTCTCCCCCAGAGACACGCGGGGAAACTCCTCCGCAGCCGCCTCGGGCAGCCGGCATCCGGGATCGGGATCCGGGAGCGATGAGCCAGCCCCCGGCCCCGCCCCTCCCCTCAGGCGCCCCCGGCACCGAGGCCCCGCCCACGACGCGCATGAACTGGAGGGCGCTGTCCCCGCCCGCCTCAGGCCGGGCAGCGGAACGCCGAGCGAGCGGCGCTGTGTCCGTGTCGATGCGCTCGCTGCTCGCGCCGACCCCTGGCGCCTCCCGGCCGGCACTTCCGCCGGCGCGGGCCCGCAGCAGGCAGCGATCCCGGCGGGCGGGCAGGAAGCGCTGGCGAGGGGCGGCCGGCTGGAGCCGCCGTGCCTCTCCTCGCCCGCCGGACAGGTACAGGGCGGGGCCGCTCCCCACTCCTTTCCTCCTTCCCTCAGGGACGGCGGGCGAGCGGGAAGGAGGCGGGGTCGCTTCCTGCGAAGTGTCGCCCGGCATCGGGGGCTCATGGGCGCGACGGTGAGGGGCGGCGGGGGCGGGATGTGGAGCGGGTGGAGGCTGACACTGAGTGCCGGGAGGGTTTCGGCCGGCCCGAGGAGGCGGCGTCCCGCGGGGCCCGTGGGCAGCGAGGCGTTCCCTTTCCCGGGGGAAGGGCGGGGAATGGCGGCCGGCGGCGGCTGGAGAGCCTGTGCCAGCCCTGCCCAGGACAGCTGCCAGGCGCTCGGGAAGGGACACACCTGGCGCAGGCGAGCGGGCGGGAAGGAAGCCTCGGGGATCTTGCTGGACCCTATCCCCTTCCCTCCTTTGCCTCCGGAGCAGGACGCAGGTAGCGTCAAGCAGAGTATCTGCTCAGGTTTCCCGCACATGGACTTTGGCGTCCTGGTCACCTGGCGCATCCCTGTTGTGGTGCCAACTGCTGTCCTGCCACCAAGCGTTTCTGGCATAGTCTCTGGGGGATCGCGGCCAAGGCCGACGTGGAGCTTGCCTTGTGTGTCTCAGGCGAGCAGTTTTTCTGAGCATACTAAGACGCTGGTTTCTGCCAAAATTACGGGTTTAACAGATGTTCTTCAGTGTTAAAAACCTTGGCCAACCAGCGCTCGAGCTCCTTCATGATGTTTTTGCCATGCTTGGTACGAGTTAACTTTTTGGAGGCCAAAGAAATTTTGCTCTTCTACTCACTTGTTCATTTGTTTCTTCTTCATGTAATAATCACTATTTTGTGTGCTAGGTTAAAGTACTGATCTGCAAGAGACTTTCTTTTTAAAGGGGAAGAAACAGGAAGTCTTTCTAAAGAATCTGTTGTTTACACTTTTACACGCAGGAGGAGAAAGAAAAGAGGGGAAATTGGTATTTTACACAAATCAGGACAGCTCTTAACTCTTAATAAGACAGATTTTTGCTGCATGTTTGTTCAAGACGTGAATTAGTTGCTTGAGGGATTTTGATGGGAGGAATAGGAATAACAGTTTTCACACTTAGAAAAATAGCAGTTCGAGAAGTCACAGTGAATTTCAGAAGAATTCTCTCGCTGTTGCTAATGAAATTACTTTATGGAGACTGTTTGAAATGCATACATACATTTACCGTTTCTTCAGCTGTTAAATAATTTTCTTTGCAAGATGTAGAGAAAAGCAATTACCATGTATCATAGTTTTATATCGATGGTCTTGGGTGTGTCTGGAGCGATTGGTGTTTCTTACCAGTTTCATGACAGACTTGGTGATCTGCAAAAAATTAAGTGGAGAGACTGTAAAATCTGATGGTGTTCCTGAGGAAATATTTTTAGTAGAAATAGTTGAAAATCGAAGATTATGTTAATTGTGTGGTTTAATGCCTGTAGGCAGCTTAGCACTACACAGCCACTTGCTCACTTTCCTCGCTTCCTTCCCCCAGAGGGATGGGGTGAGAGGAAAGGAAGAGTAAAAAAAAAAAAATATGGATTGAGATAAATATTTTTTAAGAAGTGGAGAAAAAAAATTCAAAAAGAGAAGCAAACCAAAACAGATGATGTAAAGATGATCACTCCTCCCACAGGTAGATCAATGTCCAGCCAGTTCCTCCAGTTCCTGAGCAAAAGCTGGCTGACCTCCCTGAACCCCTTCCTCTCACTTTTTGTTGCTGTCCATGACAGTTTATGGAATATCTCTGGTTCGTTCAGGTCATCTGCCAGGTTGTGCCCCCTCCCAGCCTACTGCCCACACCCCAGGCTGTTCACTGCGGGGGTGGGCAGAGAGAGAAAGAGAAAAGGCCTTGAAACTGTGCAAGTTCTCTCAACAATGACTAAAACTCTTTAAGTTTTTGGGCTCTTGAGGCATCAATGACAGTCCATGTCTTCTTCTGAGCATATGTGATATTCTGTTTCCATTTAGCTGAAAAATGAATCTCAGGTTGCTTCTGCAGCACTTGTTCCACTGAGAAACTTTGGCATTAACAAATGCTGGGTGCCTATCAAGTGGAAATGGACAGGAAAGGTCTGAGCAGGCATCAACAAAAATCCAAGTTCAGCTGAGATGCCAGCAAAGGCTATGTTCCGAACTACACTGATTTTCCTTCATGGGGATTTGATCTTTGGGCTTGAACTTGGAAGTCCTGACTTTGAATGCAGTTCTTTTGGGGAGAGTAGTAATTCTTATGCTGGATCAAGTAGGATCACCAAGCATCTTCTGCAGGCAGCTCTGAGGTGCGATGCTATAAACATGGGATTAAAAAGGACTTCTCTTTATCATGTCCAATCTCAACAGCTGTACACAATGGGTTTTATAAGCGTCATCTTAAAAGAAAAAAAAACAGTTAAGTTGTTCCTTCTTTCATTTTTAGGGAGTTCTAGAATACAGATAGTCTAGAGATGGAAAGGGTAAATTTGTTCATGATCACTTCATACCCACTTGCTCTCATTCTTCTGTCCTTAAAATTAAAACTATTTTTTCTCCTTAGTGGTACTCCATATTTGTATTAAAAGCAGGTCTATTTTTTTTTTCATTGGGGTTTTGTTAGTCTAGACAAGTTATGCTTTCATCCTATTTCGGTTTCGAAGATGGGCAACCTGTTTATCCATCCCGATAACCCTTGTTTGCCGTTGTTCTTTCAATCTTTCTCTGAGGGTGATCAGAACTCTGTTACATGGTATGGGAAGGCTCACTCATGCCTCATTGTCTGACATTAGTGCTTTTCTGGTTTTGCTAAAAATAGTCTCAAACTCTTTTTCTTTTGTTTTTTGGTCACTTCACGTTGGGATTAGCTAAAAATCCACAGGGGTAAACTTTCAACCTCTCACTTTTGATCTTCAGCTGAAGAGCTATGAATTTAAGCACAGATAGTTATTGTGGTCCCTAAATTTCTGTTATACTCCCCAAGATATTCTTTCAGAACTGTAGTAGGAGTCTAGTTCCAATCTGATAGCAGATCGTATGAAAAAAGGAAACATAAGCACATTGTTAGCTTTGTACTAATACTTCATTTTTCAGCTAACCTTAAAATTTCTAGTATCGTATAATATATTGTATTTACCAATGTTCTTGCAGACTACATTTATTGCATGATCTAGTGTTGATATACTAAGACATTTTCAGTTTTAAGACAATGGGGAAGCATTTTTTATAAGTATGTGATGAGGAGACTAATTCTTCAGCTGGGAAAAACAAATCATGAAACAGTTGGGACAAACACAGTTTAATTACTGATTGCTCACTGAAATTGATACTGACCTACACTTAAAGATCTTGGGACAATTGGCTGACCAGTGTGTTTTATCTTTAAAATACTCATCAAATATCATACTTACTGTCTGCTGAGCTGGAGAACAGCATTATTTGCATCTCAGTCTACTAAGCTGCTACATTCCTTCTCTAGGCTTCAGTCCTCCAGTTTTGTTTTCTGTTACATGTGGAAATAACTGCATGTGATAAATATTAAAGGGATTGCCATATCATAGACCTCATCAGATAAACAATTTGATTTTTGAGACTGGCATCTCAATCTGCTTGTTTCAATCTCCATGTTCTTTTCTGAAAAACTGTGCAAGAAATAGTGAATAAACGTGAGGATGAGGGGATAACTTATTCCACTTCCATGCTTGTAACTGTAGTTTTTAGCAAAAATCTGTGGTTTTTAGCAAGGCTTCCCGTGTTGTGGACTAGTCTGGTGTTTTGCTCAGAAGATGAAGGAAAGTCAGCAGAGACACAGTGCTTCAATACCAGTTCTTTCACTGTGAGTTGGTCATGGAGATCACTTCTTTCCCAAGCAGTCACTCCTATGAGCACATGATAGGAGCAGTCAGAGCTGCTGAGAAGCTCAGGAAACTCAAGGTTTTCTGTTGCTGGTGTTTTGGGGTTGATTGGTTGGTTGTTTGCTATGTCAAGTGTAGGAATGAAGCAAAACTGCTTTCATGAAGTGTTGATGGCCTCTGGTGTTAACTTCGGTGTTAACAAAGTTAACTGATGTTAGCTTTGGACATCAGAAAAGATAAGTAAAATTTGTGAATAAGAACAATTCAACAAAATTCTGAAACCTTTATATTTTCCCTGTAAATGTCACATTCATTTACTGTTGTTGTTGGAAAGCTGTATGTTGTGTCCCATCTGACTTTAGCATTTCTTTTCAGCTTTCAGAAGGAAAACACACAGGAGAAAAGCAAGCGGAAGGCAACAATAGCCCCGAATGCAGCGAGCCAGGAACCATGGATCTGAAATTCCCTTCATCGAGAAAATACATTTCCATCAGTGTACCTTCCAAATCTCAAGCTATGTCTCCCCATATCAAATCAGTAGATGATGTTGTAGTTCTTGGCATGAATCTCAGCAAATTTAGCAAACCTACTCAATTTTTCATCTGTGTTTCTGGAGTTTTTATGTTTTATCTAATCTATGGATATTTACAGGTAAATATTATGAATTTGTGTCTTAGGCCAATTCCTCCTACCCCTTTTATTTTGCAATAGTGTAATAATATACTGTGTATTTTAATGTGTGTAGATGTTTAAACTAGATATTTGTTGCGAAGTCAGCCTTTCAGTATTCAAGAGCAGCAAGGAATAGATAATCTAAGTTTCCGTTATGGTTCATGTGCCTGTAAAGTTTAGATCACTTGGACTTTCATAACTTGATCTTTTACTTGTGTATGCAAGATACACCGACGTCTTCATTGATGCTGAAACCTTTAGATGTCCCTAAGTTCCATGAGTACTGTACATCTTATTTTTCTCTCTGCTCTCAGGACAGAGCTGAAACATGTACTGTGGTAGTTTGTTAAACAGAAGCATAATGGTTATGCAATTTTAGTTAAACATTTACCATTCTGCTGATCTTTTCTCTCTTTATCTTGGGCAGCTACATTTCCGTTCCCTTTTTAAAATTATTTTTAAATTCATTGAGTATTCTCAATAAAGCAGTGATTGAAAAACTTGATAATTAAAAATCGTGTTTCTAATGCAGTTTTCAAAAGTAGCTGAGAAGTTTGTTAACATAAAGTTACTTCAAAAGAGTTAAGAGAGTGTGATCAGTAATTAAAAGCAGAATCTCAAAAAGGCAAATATTAGGTAGCCTTTTGTTTCCATAACTGATACACCTACATAAGTCTTTATGCAGTGTATGTATTTTTCCATTAAAAATTGCTCTGGTTTAAAATATTCCTACAGCATGCAAATTTACAAACTCACAAGTGCTATTTATTGTAGGCACTCAAAATATTAGGTGTGCATTCCTAAGAGCTGGAAATTATCAGTAAGGATATTTGTTAGAGAAAATTTGTATTAAATTTATCCTGAGATATTTATAAAATCTAAATAAAAATGGTCTGCTGAAGTATATGAACTGAAAAGCAGCAAAAAAGCAGGCAGGAAGCCATCTGTAATATGAGATAATTACTAATGGATCAAATGTATTCCCTTAATGAATTGATCCATTAATTTTAGTATATTTGCAACAACAGTAAAATTTCTTCTTTCATTTTGGAGAACCTAAATTGTCTTTTCTTTTTCTATGCTTTGCAAGTTACATATGGCAGATAAATCTAGTTGATAACCAGCATCTGCAAAGCCTAGATTTGCATGTACGTGAAGGAAAAAGGTCTGTTGAATTTTTTGTCCATTTAATATTTTGGTGTATGTACATGACTTTGGTGGGTTTTTGTTTTTATAGGAATTGATATTTTCAGTGGAAGGTTTTAAACCTTTTGGTTGGTACCTCACTTTAGTGCAATTTGGATTTTATTCCATTTTTGGACTAATAGAATTGCAGTTGATTCAGGACAAAAGAAGAAGGTATGTGTTTTTCCAAGCATTTTACCCACTGTCCGTGAAATTAGAAGCATTTGATACTTATGGTAAATTTAACTTCTGTTTTTTTGAATGTGAGTACTGTGAGGCATTGCTAGCAGTTCTGTAGATAAAAGAAAGTGAATTTGCTGGATGATGTTAGAGAAGATTTTAGAAGCACCCACTTGGATTTCAGACGTGTAAGTCGTTTTGTTGGCTGCTGTCACTGTCCCACTTACAGAATGTATCGTGTCCTTAAGGTGGCTGATAGAGACTGACTCATGTATGTGTTGCTTGGGATTATCACATCTAGAATAGAGCCAGTGCATTTCCCAGCACTTGAAGCCATCTGTCAGTGAATATGTTTTCCTCAGATATTGGCACCTCCTTACCAAGAGGTTCCTCTAACATGCTGTGCATCTTGGAGAGTGTCAGAGGTCTGCTCTCTGCTTGCCGTGTGGCTGAGTGGGTTTGCTTCAAACGATGTGCTGAAGTGTTGGGGTTTTCATTTAAGACAGCACTCATAACACTCTACCACAGAACTGTTCTGTGTTTTCACTGCAGGACCAAGGAGATTTTTGATGTCTTAAATCCCATGGAAATGGGATATTTTCTGCCTCTATGTAGCCATTCTGCAGCCTCCTACCCGTCTATATCCTCTGCAAAGTGTTTGAGACGCTCTGGAAACTTGAATATAGGCTGTCATGGTGTACATTAATTTTAAAGTTGCCTTATATTCTAGTTGAACATAACTAGTTTTCCTTACCCGCAGTCAGCCTTGGATGATTTTGCATGTACTGGTTTTAGATTATAAAATTATTTTTTAGCCAAACAACGTAACTTTGTTGTTGATAAATTATTCCTTTTATTTTAAACACTGGCAGGTTATATTTCAAGTTATCTGACTTTTTGAGATGCATCAGATAATATTGCACAGTTACCTTTTGGGTTACTAGTACTTATGGGGTATTATTACCAGTTGGTAATGCTTACAGAGCATGACCCTTCAAGTAGGTTGTGTTGGAAATGTAGGTCTGAAATATGTTTTACATTTTATTTCTATAACCTAGGCATCTTCTTGTAGACAAGCAGAAATCTACATATCTTAAATTTTGAATTTTTCTTGCATGCCTCACAATATGTGTACATCACATGATGAGTTACAGATAAGACAGGATTGCAGCAAGACACCTCCTTGTGTTCTTAGCGTGGTTCTGAGTATGCATGAAAAATAGCTGAACATATGCACAGCAATAACTGTAAAAAAATCACAAAGTGAGCACAAAAGTAACTGTTGGATCATCTGTTGTCAGGTGATAAGTTCATGAAACTGTGAATAAAACATCTGAAAATGTTCAAAGAGCCCCTCTGTTCATGGTATCTGAATCACTGCTCGCTTAGTTTCGTTGAGTTTAATAAAACAATGGTAATTTTTTCACCTTTCTTCATTTTAAAAATGTCAAGGTTCGCGTGAAAACTTCACCAAAGAACATGTCACAGGGACCTGTGGCAGAACTAAGATCCAGGTTGTCTTGGTATACCAACTTTCCACGTTTCCTTTGACAAATAACCTGAAACCTTTGTCTTGATTCTTGTCTAAATAACATACATTTTCAGAAGGAGGTTAAAGAATTACTGCTTGAGCCATAAAGATTTTATTGTCTTGTATTTGTGCTTTTTTTTCGCATTAATTGAAAGAAATTAAATATGAAATCAGACATTTATGTGCATTTTTAAATGTCTATGAAGTGAAATTCAGTGAGAAAGATGTTGAGGTTGTATTACAAAAGTATTTTTTTACCTGAATTTTCCGAGCTAAATCTCCTCTAGATGAGTCTGTAATGCCAAGATTCATATGTTTATGTTTTGTAGAATTCCTGGCAAAACCTACATGATAATAGCATTTTTGACAGTGGGAACTATGGGTTTGTCAAATACCTCTTTAGGATATCTGAATTACCCAACTCAAGTCATCTTCAAGTGCTGTAAGCTGATTCCAGTTATGATAGGTGGGGTTTTTATACAAGGTAAGTGTTAGTCTTGCTATGATATATATTTCTTTTAATCGCTTCTTTGGGAGGCAGTCATAGATGTAATCCTGTATTTTTTTTAATTCCACTGGTAGAAATTTTCCTGTAGGAGGAAAAACGAGAATTTCTGAAGCATCTTCTGAGAAAATGTACAAATATAATTAGATCAACGGAAAATATAGGGAAAAACATTTTGCAGGTCACTTGCAAAACTTCATTTTTACACAAGCTTTCTTAATTTTTAAGAAGTGTAAGTTTGTTTTCTAAACTAAATCACTTTATAAATTAAACAATTTTATTATTGAAATGGGAAACTTGAAATGGAAAAAAAATCCAACCATGAGTTGTGAAAAAAATCTTTATTCTTGTTTGAAAAGATTAATTCCTAAATTTTGATTGAATGTTTAATCAGAAATACACCTGATTTTTGCATGTCTTTGGCTAGTCCTAAAGTCATAGTGATATTCCAAGAAGAGAAAACGCAATATGGAGAAAACCAGATAAAGGTTATAGTTATGTGAATAAATATACTAGAGTGTTTCTGGATTTAGAAGACTTAAGTATATTATAAAAATTTATATTCAATACACAAAAATTTAGTCAGTAAAGCACCACATGGACAAGTATTATGGAACAAAATCTAGAATGCTGTATTTCTGTTTCTGTAGGTAATTCCGGGCTTCTGGTTGAAAAACAGCTGAATTTTCAGAGGAGATTTCAACTTTACATATGTACATGCCTACACAGTATTAACCTTTTATTAGGAGTAATTTTTTATCATTTTAATGCAAACTGACTGGTATTTCCCTAAAGCTTTGTGAAACTTTTTTATTGTGTTGTAGTAGTGTAGTCTCAGAAGCTATTATTTTTGTATTATTGTTAAAAAAATTAAGTTCAACGAAGTTCCCTTGGAAGCTCATGTTCAAAGTTCAGCTTCTGAGCAAACAGTACATTATTTCAAACAAGATATATTAACTCCTGCTTTTTCATGTCCTTACTTCTTTTTCTATTCCCCTCCGCAGCCTGTCTCTCCCAAACTGTAAGACCAGTGTCAGGTTCTCAGAGTACCAAAGTTGTCTTTTAGTGTTTGGAGTTGACTTCTTTCAGATCAGTAAAGGCAGCCAAAATGTCTTGTATGAGGGAAAAGTATCAAGAAACATCTAAGCTGTCCTGAAGTTGCTAAGAGAATGCTTTGTCAGGGAGGATGTGCTTTGTGTCAGTGCTGTAACTGTGGACTCAAACCAAAGCTGATCACAAGAATCAGATATTTCCTGTTAGGGTTCTCCGCTGTGGTAGGAATTTCTGTTGTAGAAGAAACTTAAGTCCAGTTGTGAAAGACCAGAGCATTGAGTCTTCTGCTTAAGTAAAAGAATGACTTAATAATGTTTCTTTTGTCTTCTAGTCTGTTAAACAGGATAAATATGAAATTCTGAGAGTGCTAACAGTCCATTCTTGCTGTTTGCATTTTGTAGGAAAGCGTTATAATATTGTAGACGTGTCTGCTGCCCTATGTATGAGCCTTGGATTAATATGGTTTACTTTAGCTGACAGCACAGTTGCACCAAACTTCAACTTGACAGGTAAAGGCATACTACACTTTAGAGTTTAAGAAAATGCTTGGTTTTTCCTACAATAAGCATTCTATAGAAGTTCTGAGCTCTTGTTGGAGTGCCTTCAGGTATCCTCCTGAAAACACAAATTTTATTGTAGCTTTGTACTAGCAGAACTCTCTGTGTGGTAGAAGAGACCTTTGTTCAAAGTGTACGTTCTTAGGTTCCTAAAATTTCTGGAAACTGCACCCTTTTGGTTGAAATGTCTCATGTATTCTCAAGAAAGACTTACCCCAATATATATATATTAAAATAAATACAATAAAATTCAGTTGGAACATTTTAAAACTTAAAAATATGTCTTTTCTAGTTAAATTTTTAAGTATTTCTCCATTTCAGAACTATATACTTTATATTAACTGATGATCTCAGGCAGATTTGCTGTAGTTTTTAGGTGTTCTCACATCTTAAGCTTTTAGTACTATATAAAATCAGAAGCAAAGCAAGGATTTTAACCTGCTTGGATTTAAAATCTTCGTTGAATTTCTTTCTCAAATGACAAAGGATAATTGAGTTCCTGAGTTCATTCCAATGATTTGTGTAGAACTGTTTCCATGCAAATTTCTTTCAGGACTAATTTGGGACCAGTTCTTCCAATTGTTCTTACTCATGCTTTACATACAATACAGCATTGCTGGTCTCATCCATGGCTTTGCTGCCAATATAGATATCTCATCTGCGTGGATTCAGCTCTGGCCAAATATACAATAACAGCTCCAGCTCAGCAATTTCGCTCTGTAAAGTGATGGATGAATGTCTCTATGGGCATTCTCCATAATAATTCATGTTCCAGCTGTGCTTAATGGCCCAGGCACACTACTGGACAAATGCATGGTTCAGCACTGGACTGAGATGAAAAGGTTTCCTGGAACCTGAAGCACCAGTGCATATGGAGAGGAGAAAGGTGGAGACAAGAAAAATGTTAATCTTACACTTACTACACAGTTTGGAGTGTGAGGAGAATTGTTCCACTCATTGTGGCAGTGCTGAGCAGAACCTGTTACTATATCTTTGTCCAGAGCTGAATAAACGCAGATGAGATATCTATATTTTTGCATTACCAATATTTTTCATGTTATCAAGTCTTTTCCATTGAGTTATACCTTTTCTAGTGCCTGATAATTTTGAATGATGAAGAGACTTGGAAGATCTAGCCATGGAAAGGAAACGGTTCCCAAACTAAAAACAGTGGTTTAGAAGTTCTTGCCTAGAAAATACCACCTTAAACTTCATGGGCCTTAAAAATGTTAAAATCTTCCACCTTTGGCTGTAAGAACATAGGATTAATAAAATAAAACACTGCTTGTTTCTTGTCTTCTAGTTTCTTCCATGATCTTTTAAGGAACCAAGACTAGAGCAGGTTTTGATTTGCATTTTGATGATTAGTATCTTCTGTAATGCTGTATACTTAGGAAAAGTATTTCAATGCATGATCATGATTAAACACAACTGTCATGAAAGTTTGTAGGTTGAGAAATGAGCTGTGACTGGTGTGACTAGAGTCATCAGTGTTTTGTTATCGGAAAGGTGATTACAGTGGTGACTGTATAGTGGCTTCATTGTGAGCTTAAATGGTAACCTAAAACCATGGGGTTTGTACCTGAACAGTAGGTTTTTTTTAAATTAATGTTTCAGTAATGAGAGATTTCTACTGTCAATACTCTTGCATTTGTTTTATGTTTTGTTTTTGCAAAACGTTTACAAATGTTTTGCATTTCTATTTGCCTTTATAAAGAAAAAAATAATGTGGATTAACTTCTCAAAAAGACTATGTACTCTGGTTATTTAACTTCATTAACTAACTGCAACTGATAGTCCATCACTCTTGTTACTATGAAAACTACAGCTAGCTTCTTCATAGCAATGTTGAGATGTTCCCAACAAGCTTAGAGACACACAGTGCTCAGGGGTTAATTGGTGGAGGGAGAGTGGAAGTAGGCACTGCTTTGTACTGGTGTCATGAAATATTTTTGCTGACATTTAGAATATGTTATAGGGGAGGGGTGGTTATTATTTTTCTGTTCTTTGGACTTCTTGCCACCATTTTGCTGGTGAATATTCTGAAGAGGTTTTTGTTTGTTTGTTTTAATAGGTGTGATCCTAATATCCCTTGCCCTCTGTGCAGATGCCGTTATAGGAAATGTACAGGAAAAAGCTATGAAGTTGCACAATGGTTCTAATTCAGAGATGGTAAATACCACATTTGCAATTCTAAAAGAACGTGTTTTATCATAGGCAAGGCATACATTGACAAAGCATGGGACTTAATGTACTTTTGCTTATGGAAGGAAAAGCTCTTGGTGTACTGTTCTTAGGGTTTTCTGTTTGTCTGAGAACTTCTGATTTTTCTGTTGCATTTTTTAACATTTCAGAGGTGCTGCTTTCTATGTGCAACTTCAAATGTATATTGCAGCTACAGAAACACTAGTTTCTATCAACAATTCCTTTGTCTACCCTGCAGGCCTGAGATCAGTGTAGTGGTTTTTTTGTATGATCATGCGCTTAATCTCTGAAAAATACACACTGTTCTTCTGGTATAGTTGAGCATGTGTTACATGGAACATGTTGTTTTCTTACTTGCTATACTTCATATTCCAGAGTGTGCTAGCACTTGGGAGGCAGGTTTTTTTAAGTCTTTTGAAATCTGTAAAACTCAAGGTAAATATTTTTGTTTCTGATTCAGTGAAATACAATTTTGAAAATGTCTTGCTCCGTGTTTTTTTATATACTTACTTGGAATGCATATTATCTGTTCATATGATCTGAGGTTATTTTTCTTTTTAGACAAAACTTGTTTGAATTTGGTGTATTTTTCTCTGAAGTTGAGTAAATATAGGTAAATCTTTTACTATAAAAGGCGTGATATGAATATGCCACAGGTAAAAAGGTACTGAAATTTATTTTCCAGATTCGGCATGTATTTGATATTTAACTAGAAAAATCTAATTTCTCATGAGAATAGCATCATAAATGGAGATAAAAGTTAGAAAGAATCTTCATTTAAAGCTGGAAGTGATTTAGGATGGCTTGAGAAGTTTGAGCTACAAGTTTCTGGAAGGTGGAAGAATATATACCAAAAAGTGTCACTGTATTCTTGTTTTTATTCTTGTACTTTTTCTTAGCATTCACTGTTGACTGCTGCTGGGGGCAGAGATTTAGCCATGTGACCTGGTGCAGCCTTCTTTAGATGCCATTTCCAAAATCTGAAACTAAAGCGCAATCTGTCGCTGTTTTCTTGTCCACTTTGTATTTGACTGTCATTGCTGCCTTACCTACGAAACTCCTGCCGTCTCCAGGACTTTGCTTTTTATTCTGCATTAGTCTGACAAATATTGGTCCTCATACTGTACACTCATGCTACTTGTAGAGGATGAGTGTAATGGTTTAGGATATAAAGGTTTTGTTTGTGGTTTAGACTTCCCACTTCAGGATTTTGTTCAGACAATTCAGTGCAGAAGTACAAGCAGAATTTTGGAAATTATTTTCTATATTTGATACTGTGGGTAAAACTTTCATCTAAATTGGAGATCATGTTTGATGGACAGTGATCTGGAAATAAAACTGATCAAGAAAGGAACCTGTCATCTATGGGGTCTCTCTTACTCTGTCACATTTGGAAAGTGCCCTGGATATAAGCAATTGTGAAAAGAGGAAAGGAAATAGTAACCGCTGTTCTGGAAGATTATACCTGATTTTTGCCTTATGTGTTGTTCTGTGGAAGTGATGTATCTTACACTGCCTAACAAGGAAATAGGAATCTGGTGCTTATTCCTGGCTGTGAAAAGTGACGCCTTTGAGTACTTAGGGAGACAAGTTGGATGCAGGTGCGAGTGAAGAACTAAGGACTGACTTCTGTATGTATAAACAAAGTAAAAGCTCTGAGGGTCTGGCCATTGGTTTTTAGGTGTTTGAAAGCAGGTCTGCTCTTCAAACACATATGCATCCTTCTTTATTATGGAGCAGTGATAGGTGGTCTGTTGTCTCATGCGTTTTGAAATCATAGTAGATCAGCACGTTCTAGCCAGTATTGTGTAGAATAGTTCTGTTGGCAAGAAAAGGCTACTAAATGTTGCCCAAAAAGCTGAATGCCTCCTGCTGCATGGGAGGATGGATGGATGGACGGACAGTGCCAGCTTCTACTTCTGTTGGCTCAGTGTGGGAAAGGATGGATGAAGATTGTTTTGTTGCTCAGTGCAGCTATGAATTGAGTAAGGGTGCAGACAAAATAAAGAGCTTCCCTGTTTCCTGAGTGTTCTGATCACTGAGCTGGTCATATTTGAAAATCCTCTATGCCATAACCGTTGTGCATGTATGCCATGCACGTGAACTCATGAAACTTACATGACTCTTCTCGTATTTCTGTGCTACTCTTTGCGTATTTAATGCAAAGCAGATCTTTACTGTGCTGGATAAGCAGCAGAAAATGAAATATGTGTAATGTGTTCTTCAAACTTAAATTGTATAGTTGTGGGAAGTTTTATTTAGGCTGTGAAATCCTGAACTTGAAGGATTTACTGCAGTTGGCACTGACCTCAAGATATTATTAACTGACTGGCTTTCCAAACTTCTTCTGTGTTGTTGTGGGTGGGAAAAATGCGTCTAACACTTGATGTTGGCTTTTCACTGTACATCAACTGTTATATAAATCCTAGTAAAAATATCATCAAACCCTGTAAATTCTGCTCCAAGAAGCTGAGCATATTAATACAGCCAAGCACCTGAAAGCATTTAATTTTGTCTTTTTGTGTAGTATCATCTAGTAATTATTTTCTCTTACACTATTCTAGGTTTTGTATTCCTATTCAATAGGTTTTGTGTATATTTTATTTGGATTAACATGCACTAGTGGATTAAGCCCTGCAGTAACATTTTGCTCAAAGGTAAGTGTAAAGATTTCCCTTTTTCTATGAAGAACCTCATTGGAAAACCTTGCTCTGTATGATTTAGAAAATCTCATCAATTCTCTCTCTAAAGTTCTATTTTCATCATGTAAACAGGTTAACTTGTATAATTCATACAGTAAGCAAGTTTCCAATCTTTGATGTATAAGACAGGGTAATGTTTTAAAAAGCAACAAAATCACAGGACCAGACTTATGAGCTTATAATTTCATTATTATTTTTCCATTATTTAACTAAAATTAAATAAGGATTTTTGCATGAATGCATTGTTGAACAGCTTATTATTGCTCAAGCAGTTGATTAAAGTCTGTAGTTTTATGTCATTTTGCAATACCTCAGGGTTTGTTTTACATTTTCCTAAACAGCTTTTTTTATTGTTGCAGCATCCAGTTCAGACTTATGGTTATGCATTCCTTTTCTCCCTGACTGGGTATTTTGGCATATCCTTTGTTCTAGCTTTGATTAAAATATTCGGTGCCCTTCTCGCTGTAACAGGTATGAACAAATGATATTTTTACTGCCTTTGTATAAAAACAAAGTAATCCTGTTCTATTGTTTAGGACAGAGCTTTTGAGAATTGTTCTTACTCTGGCTTTTTTTCTGTTCTTTGTGCTGACTGATTTGTGTAGCATGGATCTTCACGTGGTAGAATGTGTTTAAGAGCTTCCAGATTTTTTTTGTGCCACAGTTTCAACCGTCAAGAGCCTGTTAAGTAAACTTGTGCGTATAGTCCATGCTATGTTTTAGTGCAGAAACAAACATGGTTCTAAATGGAGGAGTTGAAATTGAATCACAGAATCATTTGGGTTGGAAGGAACTTCAAAGACCATCTAGTTCCAACTCCCCTGCTATGGGCAGGGACACTTTGCACTAGACCAGTTTGCTCTAAAGCCCCATCCAACCTGGCCTTGAACGCTTCCAGTGATAAGGCAGACACAGCTTCTCTGGACAATGTGTCTCACCACTCTGACAGTAAAGAGTTTTCTTCCTGGTATCTAATCTAAAGCAACCTTCTTTCAGTTTAAAGCCATTCCCTCTTGTCCTGTCACTACATGCCCTTGCAAAGAGTCCCTCTCCAGCTCTCGTGCAGGCCCACTTTAGGTACTGTGAGATGCTGTAGGGTCTCCCCAGAGCCTTCTCTTCTCCAGATAAAACAATCCCAAGTCTCCCAGCCTGTCTTCATAGGAAAATGCAGAAGGGAAAAGATGTTGTATCATTTAAAATGTAAAAGGAAAAGTAAGGGTGTTCTAGAAAGGCATAGTAGGCAGTGACATTGTTTCTAAGCACATGAAACTACAAACATTTGTCACAAGGGCCTCGTGTGGGAGAAGGTGTAGCAAGATGTCATGTAGCTACTTTTCTTTCTTCTTCCCCTAAAAGACACCCTGGTTTCTATCAGGTGATGCTCTACTTGGCTCGCAGTAGTGGAAGTGAAAACACGTAATCGTTCTCTGACCTGAGGGTTGCATGCTCTGATTTCCTATCAGTTATTTCCTCTGCAGCATATCTGTTTTGTATTTGCTTTTAACCAAGTTCAGTAGCTCTCCTGACTGGAAATTGACCCAGAGGAGAGGGTTGCTTCATGTATTAAAATACCTCTTTATAAAAAAGTCTTACTGTACTAAAAAAGTTTAAAAATGCTGTAGAATAGTAAACCTTTCCCAGGTTTTCTTATGGCTGACCTTGACAATTCTAATACTTGA
The DNA here is from genome assembly GCA_013397075.1 of Rhabdornis inornatus. Classification (NCBI taxonomy): domain Eukaryota; kingdom Metazoa; phylum Chordata; class Aves; order Passeriformes; family Rhabdornithidae; genus Rhabdornis; species Rhabdornis inornatus. The sequence continues at coordinate 80,991 of VWZS01005593.1, forward strand.
GCCCTTTCTGTCTTGCCTGTAGCAATATGAAAATGTTTATTGTGCCTTGGAAGAACACCACATTCATTACTGTCCCTCCCAGCTCCCCCATCCACTCTCCCCCTTCTTGAGGGGAGTGGGGTGAAAGAGTTTAATGAAAATTGTATTTCTATTAGCAGAATGAGAAATTATCAGACTTAATTGGGAAAAAGAAGAAAAGGCACTTAATTTAGAAGGAAATGGTTACATAAATATTTTAATTAATAACTGATTTGAAAGAACAGAAATAATTGTAATTAGAAAAACTGAAGTAATTTAACCATTTTTTAAATTATTAATTTGTAAACTGTTTTCTAATTAAAACTCAATTTTCTTTTTCATTTCTCCTTTAATTTTTCATGTAATAGAAAATCATTTTATTTGATGTGCATAAATTTCTTAAAATGTAAAAATAAAATTATTACTAAAAAGTTGAAGTTGGGGCAGATGAAGCAGTAGTGAAAGCTGTTTTTTCTATAAAACAGTCTTAAGTGAGTATTTGTTTGTGGGGTAGAGTTGGGAGAATGAAACTTGCTTTTCTAGCCAAAGCACTGTGAAAATACATTAGTAGTCATTGGTTCCTTTTGCCAGTGTGTTACAGTAAGACTAATTTGGATGTAGTCACACAAATATGACTTTACGGTATGGTATAGTAAAAGGAACTTCATGGTAAGCAGAATATTTTCTGATAATAAAAAAATAGGTTTTTTAGGTGGAGGCCTACTGCACCCTGTACTGAGTCTTTTCAAGTGAGAACCCTATGCCATCATATAGAATAACCCCTTCTCAGGCCCTTAGCCTCCATAGCTAAACTTGTGTGGCTGGCTCCATTCTTACTTTGTTTTTAAACATTTTCTACAACTTTCACTCATTTATTGATTTTGTTTCAGTGATAAGCTACATAGATTTCCTGGTATACAATTTGCTAGTAATGCTTTATCCTTGTTCATTGCAGATAGCATTGAAATTGTTCAAATAATTGTTGGAGCTATAGTTAATTTCACAACAACCAAAGAATTTTTATCTCTATTTTGGAAACAGGATTGTGTTTTCCACTCTTCTTACTGCCTTGATTATTTTTAGTGAACAGATCACATGCAGAAAAATGTCCCTTAGTGGTTTTGAGAAAAACCTCCTAATGCAGACATTGAAATCTGACATCCTTGGTCTCTTAGGCTTCTAAGCAAAATTGTAATTCCCTGCACTGTTAGGAAATTTTTAGTAATTTAAGAATGATGAGAGGATAATCCAATTCCACTCAAAAATAGAGCCCAAAACACCATGGAGTTGTAATAACATGAGGTGGAAATGGCAAAATATTTGACCTTTGGTCTTTGGTGTACATCCAAGCTTTAACAGGTGAGTTTACATCATCAGTTACTTGCATGTTTCTCTCGGAGACTGTGGATTGATTAGCACAGAGTTATTAAATAGCAAGTCTTGTTCTGGAAATTTCCTTGCTACAGGTAGTGTGACTGCAGACAGTACTAGTGACACAGTATACTTGTTTTCAAAAATCACATGGTTCCAGTGCTGCACTGGTCCATCTGCGGTCTGTGTTTGGACCAAGGGTGTGATCATCATTTTTGTGAGACACTTATTTTATGAGGTCACCTGCTAAGCCTTTGTTATGTTGTTTTCTTGTAACTGAATTCTTAAAGAGTTTAATACTTGTTTTCCTCTGCAGTAACAACAGGAAGAAAAGCAATGACCATTGTGCTTTCTTTTTTGTTCTTTGCAAAGCCATTCACATTACAGTAAGTATTTATAGTTTTTAGTGGTTACAGAGTATTTTATAAAAAATTATGTTCATCAAGGAAATACAAAGACACTAATTAATCGTATTCAGAGTTTAATGCTTGTCTTTTCATATCTTCTACAAATGTTGGCAATCTACTGTAAATGTTGACTGGCTTCTTGATGCTAATCATGCTAGAGAAAAGAGTTTACATTTTTCTAAAGATCTGGAAGACAACAAAGAAAACTTAAGAAAAACCTTACATAATATCTAGTGTTTATGATACATAATAAATTGATTGGCTACTTTCTCTGGGGTGGAAAATTTGGCTAAAGGAAGGGATTTTCTCCATTATGGTATTGTTCCTGCTTTTATAAGCTCAGATTTGAATTCTTAGCTAGCCCTTTTAAATAATTGTGTTTAAACTGCCAAATGTTTGAGCTTGAGTTTATTCCCTTTTTTAAAATTTTAAGAGCTTACATTGAAAAATACAGCTAAGTTGCTACTTTGATTTTAATTGCTTCAGGTTTGAAACAACATAAAATTCTATTTTATTTTTATATACAAATTGATTTAAGAAAAAAGCTTGTACACAAATCCCAAATGGAATTTACCCCAGCTAAAAATATTGAGGCTTAAAAGAATGGAGAGCTGAAACAAGAATGTGCCTACATTGGGAAGTATGGATATAAGACACTGAGTGAGAAAACATTTTGGACCAGTAACAGACCGTATAGTTCTCACAGGAAGTTCTCATATAGAAAGGAAAAACATACTAAAAACCCTGAGGATTATTTTATTCATGTGAGAAAGAGCAGCTACTCTTTAGTTGTTATTTAACTTATAAATGCACTTTAAGCTCTTCAGCCAGGACAGAAAAAAGAAAGTTGGAATGATAGTAATAATAAAGATTCAGGGAAATTCTGCCTCAGGGCACACTGATTTTTTGGGGGATTTTTCTTTAACTATTTTCTTCCTAATGTAAGGATTGTTTAATCCACAAATACTGGTATGTAATTGCTAAAGATAAAGTGCTAATGGTGACTTTTTTTCCCTTCCTCTGCCTCCCCTCTAGGTACGTGTGGTCAGGCTTACTGGTTGTCCTTGGTATATTTCTTAATGTTTACAGTAAGAATATGGACAAAATCAAACTGCCTTCACTGCTTGGTCTTTGGAAAAAAAGTGTGGAAGAAAGAAAATCAAGGACGTTGTCACAAACTATATAGACAGTGGTTCATGCCTTGTCTAGACTTTGACTTACTATTTTTTTCAAACAGTCTTCAACCGATTCACTTTCCAAAGGGAATGTTATTGAAACCAAAGGAGCTGAAGGCATATTGTCTGCTTGCAGATTGCTATAAATGCACATTTTTGTGAGCCCTTTCTTCAGAGCACTTGAATTCATCACAAATGGTTGTTGTAGGCCATTGTCAGATGGTTTTATCGGTAATGAAGGACAGCAGCTCCTGGCAAACAGCTGAGAAGCTGTACTCAAGTGGGACACAGTAGAAGACTAGTTTTAATAATACTGGCCATGTGGCTGATCTGAGATTAGTGGTTCTTTGTTAGTTGTCTAGGTGGGGTAATTTAAATGTAATACTGTATTAATCACCAACTGGTTGACCAAATTGTGAATTTAAAGGTGAAAGGTTTGGAATACAGTATGTCGTCTCTCTTTTACATTTTAAATAAAAATGTTGGGGTTTTTTTAAGTTATTGTTTAGATCATCACAGAACTTGATATTTATTGTAATAGTTGGAATTTTTAAGGAAATCCTAGTTACTCTTTTTGAGTACTTGCTTGCAAGTAACAAAACAGACTGAGTTTGTGCAGTCAACACTCATGCTTTTGCTAACGGGAAGTGGACTTTTAGGCCTGAATGGGGTGAGATTGAAACTGTGGTGTAAGAAACTCTTATTTGCTTAATCTGTGGTGAAATACAGAATTTTTAGTGGCCTATGGCCCTCTCTATCATAGTGGTATAAAGAGACATGGAAGGTCTCCAGAAATTCATATCATCAAATCAAAATTCTTCATTTCAATATTGGAGTAAATAATAACAGCATCAGCTAATTTGATTGAAATATGTACTGTGTCAGTCTGTGTGGTCTTCTGATGAAGTTAAGAGGATTAGGCTACAGATTACAATTTTCTTTCTTCAGTGGCAGGAGGAGACAATGTGCTACCAATCTGTCTTTTTCATCATGAATTTAGGAAGACTAAGTCCATTTATCTCTTTCTTTCATAGTCAACTTGCTTTGGAATCACTTTTCATCTCTTTCATTTTATTTATTTAACAACAGCACTTTAAAAATACTAATCACCTTACTAATCATTGTTCTTATGTGGTCATGGTTTTTTGTTGTTGTGTCCCTTAGATACATGTTGGTGTGTGTTCTTTCAACTTAGACAAAAATTAATTGGATAATAGAAATATATTGTCAGAAAGAACATAAAAAGACTTTAAATATCTCATAGGATGGCCTTCTGTCAAAAATACTAGTTGAAAGTATTCAAGATGTAAAAAAATATTTTTCAGACACTTAGGAAGAATTGCTGTTTTAAGGAGCTTGTAATCAAAGCACAGACACAAAATGTGCCTTAAATTTGTCTTATTAATTTGGTAGCTCGCGCCTGTCATATTGAGTATGTTATGGAATAGAGCACAGGATACCAGCCATCTGAGCATGATGGGATGAACAAGAAAAGAGCTGTGCTGACATAACTGCACTGTTCCTAGCACTTCTCTGGGGTGTCAGCAAAGCCTCTCAACAAATGCAAACTCACTGTTGCCAAGTTGGGAGAATTTATTGCATGGGACAGTTTTGGCTTTTAAATTCCCAGCTGCTGCATGATCGATTGTGTCCTGGATGAGGTAGAGAGGTGAGAATTTAATGAACAGATACACTTTGAAAGAGACAGATGGCCTGTCATGGCTGTCCGTTTTCATGTTGCAGACAAAGTTTTATGGGAAGGTATGATAAAGCATTCCAGTTTCAAATTTGGGGTAAGAGTGCATTTGACCAAGTCAAGGGGATTGATACACTTCTTTCCCTGTAATATTTATCAATCCTTACATTCCCTTGCATTCTTTTCACTAAGCAAAGTTGGTCTTTCCAGCAAGGTTAATAATTTTACAGTCCTAGTTCTGCCATCTGCAAATTCTGCCTGTTGCTAAACTTTTTTAACCTTCAGGAAGACAAATTATGTGAGAGCTACAATATATGCAGAAAGTCACAGTAAATATAATTCATTTAGCATCTATTTTATTTAAATAGATGAGAAGTCATTCACCAAGTTTCTGACTAGAATTCAAATGTAGTATGTACATTTCTGAACTGTTTGTATAATCCATTTTTGTCTCTATTGTCTGTCTTTGGAGAGAATAGCAATCACAATAATTCACCATTTAATTTATTGTCTGTTTTATACAGGACTGAGTTAATGAGCTATTGTTAGGGGAAGTTTTGATTTATTTTTTTAATAATTTTCTTAACTGTAGAAGTGTAGGTTTTGTTTTGCTGGTGTACTTTAAAATTATTTTTATATACAAATGGCTATTGTAGGTTTACTGTTAATAGCATAGATTTAAGAGTCAGCTCTTTATTTTCATAGGTGTGAGTAGTACTTGCCAATCAACAATATGTAAGTGTGTTAAAGAAAATGCACACACAAGTGAGAGTAGTTCATGATTTGCCACACATCATGGTCTGTGCAGTTTCACGCCTTCGTTAAGAAAACCTTCATTTCAGTGAATTGGTGTTTATGGGGTTGTGGGGTTTTTTTAATAAGCTTCATAGTGCATGCAAGTTAGAAAACCTTACAAACCTGCAAGTGTTCTTACTTAAAAAATTTTGGGTTTGAGTCTTCTGTATTGTATATGTATGTTGGTTTTGTGTTGTCTATGAAATATGAATAAGGGCTTGCTCACAAAGTAACTGTAAATTATTTATTCTTTGTGTAAGAGCACTTATATTGGGATGTTGGTTAACCCTTCCCAGTGTTGAAGGCTGGTCTTAGTAACTATTGCATTTTATACTTGTTGTCTCTTGGGCTCTACAGTAGGCATGGTGAAACTATAGGAAAAAAAGCACTCAGTTCTCTCACCAGAAAATTTGTTATCTAAACATAATGTGAATTAGTTGCTTCTTATTCTTGTGCTACACAACTTTTTCCTCTCTATAAAAAAATCTGTGATAATCTGTTATAACAGCATTGAAATTCTCAGTAAAATTTAAGTCTGACCAAGATCTCCGTTGATGTCAGCAATCTACCTCTGTGACACCTGCTTTTGCCTCCTTTGGAAAGCGGAGGGAGCTCTGTTTTCCCAAATCAGCATGCATTTGCAGTTACTTTCATATTACATTTTTGCATTTGTCTGGCACACTTCAGTAATGAAGTAATTGACTGTGCAGTGGATTTCTTCAGTATTTCATCATCAGAACTGCTGATTACACAGGTACCTGTGTGTGAATACAAGTGTGGAGGAACTAATGCCCTGCCCTCCAAACCTACAGTGTTTCCTGATCCTGCATTAAACTGTTTTTCTTCATCTTGTTTTGCCACTCCTGTGCTTTGAACTTAACAAACATTCTAAGCTAAAGCTTAGGCTTTATGTCATTCCTACTTGTCTTCCTTACTTCCTTGCTTGTCTTTCTTGCTTTTGGATGTGAAATCCTTTTTCAACATGCTCTTGTTTATGCACTGTGGTTTATTTCAGGTTTGTATTCCTGCATTTAAGGGCTTATATCACACTGTTGCAGGTTGGTCACATTCCAGATTTTCTGTTTCATATAATTTATAACCATCTGGATGATTATTTTAAATCCTTTTTTCTCCATGAGAAAATCTTTCGTACTTCTCATTATTTTTGGAAAGGTCTTGCTGAGTGCACATATGAGTTAACTCTTTGACCTCATTCCATCTTCTAAGAAAATCTCTCTTCTCCCTTGCCTGCCTGTGAGAACTAGAGGAAGAGGAAATAAATTATTTCAAGTGCTCTTTTTTTCTTTAATAAGTGCCTTCCTCACTAACCTGATGTGTCTTAATTGTTTCTTTTCTTTCTGCCTCCCATGCTCCTAGGCACAAACAAGCCCCTCTCTCATGTTTGACTGCTGCTTGTTCAATCAAGGAAACTTTTTTTCAGTTGTTTACTGTTCTGAAAAGAGGTATAAAATTGCATGTATACTCTGGAGGGCAGGAAATAATAAGTAAACTTCACAAGTTAAGGAAGTAATTAAATGGATTAATACTTTTTTCTGGAGGGATTTTATATATGGTTTAGTTAATAGAATTTGTTAGGGGAAAGGGTTTTCTTTTACATTTTACCTGTTTAAAAGTCTTTATATTAATTTTAATATTTAATATAAAACTTCTGACTTCAGACAGTTTATAGAGATTAATTTCAGTCTTGCCTACGAGGCAGAAAAGCCCTGTCTCCATTTCAAGAGATGTAGCATAAATGGTATCTTGTGTAAAGTTGCCTTGGTTAGTCTGTGATGAGCAAGGAAGAGATGTTAATACCCTCAGTTATTCTGTGCCCCAAGTCCAGCAGAGCCCATGTGTACTTTAAATGAAATGGTACCAGTGTAAGCCCACTTTTCTTCTATCCCCAGCATAAGAGGTGTTAAATTGTTTCTTTTCCTTGTTCTGTACATGTATAATTTAAAGGGAAAATAAGACAGCCATAAAATAGCTTTTCTGTATTTTATTTGGAGCTTTTTTGCATTGTTAATTTCTTGTTGATCTGTTCTGTTTTCTGTGAGCACTGCTGTGGAAGCAAGCCAGACACAGTAGCAGTTTTAGGAGAAGCATAATACCCTTCACTTAAAGGTGACTGGTTCACCTTGCTACTAGCCAAAAGCTGCTGCCATGGGAAAACTGTGAGGAGTTGTCATCACATGAGGAATTAAGCATAATGATGCCTTGTCGGGTCTGTATCGCTTTACCGTTCACTTGTAGAGAAGCAAAGACTATTGCAATAAAGAGCATTCATGCACAAAGAGTCAGCTTAGAATACGATGCTGACTTAACACTTCTCTACACCTGGATTGTGCTGTTGTGCTGGTTTTTTGAGGTGTGTTAGTAATGCATTGCTTGTCTCTACTTTTGGTTATTTCAATGTTTTCTTTAGAAAAAGATTCTTTCTTTAGATTTCTCAGTTTTATGCTTCCTCTTTTTTTCCTTTTTTTTTCCCCTTTGTTTTTTTACGTATGTTTTAAGTGTAAAGTTTTACACACCTGTAGTGCTGTGTCCAGTTCTGGGCTCTCCAGCACAAGAGGGAAATGGGACTAGAGGAGAGAGCCCAGAAAAGTGACATGAAGGTGATGGACTCGACCATCTCGTCTTTGAGGAAAGGCTGAAAGAGCTGGGATTTTTCATCCTAGAGAAGAGAAGGCTGGGGGAATTCCATCATTGTGTACAAACACTGAATGGAGGGCACAAAGATGGGGGCGCCAGGCTTTTTTCAGCAAAGCCCAGTGACACACACTGAAGCACGGGAGGTTCCCTCTGAAGAGAGAAAATATGTTTTTACTGTGAAGGTGATTGAGCACTGGCATGGATTGCGCAGAGAAGTTGATAAATCTTCATCACTGAATATATTCAAAAACTGTCTGGATATGGTCCTGGGCAGCTGCCTGTGGGTGGCTTTGATTTGAGAGAGGAGGTTAGACTGCAGGACCTCCAAAGGTACCTTCCAACCTCAGTCACTCGGTGATCTTTAATCTTGCTGTCTTTGTCCATCTTTCACTTTTTCTCCTGTTCACAAATTGATAATAAATATGCTTGAAAGGAGTGTCTCTGAGTTGGCTGCAGTAACTGCCGAAGCTAGCAAAGCCATGCTGGACACACCTGATAGTGTGGTTCTGGCTGAACAGGGACTACCTTCAGAGCACAATCCCCTAGGGAGAGAGATACCTTCATTTGCTAACTGCTGCTCAGTCCAAAACAGGAGTATGTGACTGAGAGCAAATGCAAGACACTTGTAGATGAAATTGATACTCTTGGTACAGAATGAGTTCAAAGTTGATTTTTATTTTCTACATTTAAATCTTGCAAAGCTGTTTGCTGCTCTAGTGCAGCACCTGATCTGCAGATCTACGGGAGGTGTTGCTACAGCGCTTGCTGCCTTCTTGTCAGCATTTGGCATGAACATGAACGTGTGGTAGATGCCCTGTTGCTCATTCAGAACCTGAGTATAAACTCCACTTAAATACGGTTCTGTAGTAGCAGGCATTAATGCAAGCAGATCCGTGCAAAAATCCACTACATGACAGGGTCTGCAAGAACCACGGACAAACTCTTTGTCAGGCAGGGGCTGTTGTGATGGGGTAATGGTTTCAAACTACAAGAGGATGATTTAGATTGGGTGTAAGGAAGAAACTGTTTACAATGAGAGTGGCAAACCAGTGGAACAGTTGCCCAGAGAGGTGGTAGATGTCCCATACCTGGAAACATTCAGGGTTGGACAGGACTCTGAGCCACCTGATCTAACTGGTGTTCCTGCTCATTGCGGAGGGTTAGACCAAAAGACCTTTAAAGGTCTCTTCTAAACCAAACTATTCTGTGTTCTCAAAGAGGATTTGAGGTCCCTGGAGGGCTTTACTGCATAAAGAAAAGTTCATATAGGCTTCAGGCAGCAACAAGCAGAATTTAAGCTCTTTAGGCTTTAACATGCCTTTAATCTTTTGTGGATGTAGCCTAAAGTTAGGATTATTTATTTTATGTACTATCCAAATTTTGGTACTGGAAAATCATTTTAGTGATAAATACACTAAAAATTACCCTTAATAAGCAGTTTAAGCTAACAGCTGGTAGTGCTGTATACTTAGTTTATGCTATCCTGTGCAGTGCAGCTAATAGACAAAAACTAAGTGAGAGCTTGGCCTCTTCAAGTGAAGACTCTATTCTTGCTGTTAGGAAATAAAGAAAACAAATTCTGTGTAACTTTGTAGATAAGAACTGGTTTAAAGATAGCTAATCCTTACTGTGAGTCACACCTGATTTCCCTGGACTCCTTAATGAATGACTCATGCCTGGCTGTACAAACTTGGCTTGCAGACTTCATCTTTCCTGGGATTAAAGCAGCCTGGGATTGAGCTATCATGCTTGCATGCTTGCCAGGTATGAGACCACTTATAGCCTGAAGCTTTTGGATCCCCAGATACATAGGTAAAGGCTGCTCGAATCAACCATCTTAGACTTGGTAAATTTTGCATCAAAACACAGCTTCAATAGAATCTATTCTTTGATAGATAACAGCTTGGGTTTTTTTCCAAGAAGTTGAAGCATAGGCTGTGTACAAATGATACATACTCAGTAAAAATATCACTAGTGAAGAGAGCTAGCTTTCTTCCTACTGAGAGCTAAATTTGTATAGAGAACAGGTGTAGCTGTGTATCAGAAAGGTGCAGTGTGGTATCTTTTACCAGATTGTATTTCTGCACTCTGCACTGTGGTGGGATGAGGAAAGGAGTGAAAATCAAGATGTATTGGAGAGCAATAGCATTAATTCTTGGCTGTCCTACTTTTACATTGCGTAATATTGGATGCAATAAATACAAAGCAGGTTTCAGTAATCAAACTAAGGCTCAGGACGGGGATTTTTTAAAGGAATTGAAGACAACTTAAATACTATTGAGCCTTTACTACTTTACTGTTCTGAAAATAACAAATTGAACCACCACAGAAGAGCATCAGACTGCCCCTCTGTGCAAAGCTTCTCTTCCTGTCTGTGGAGATCCACTGTGAAGACAGATTAATCTTAAATGTGTATCTTGCTTGATGTAGGTAAACTGAGACTTTGTGGTTGAAAAAAGGATTGCTTCTGTCAGTCATCTTCACTGCAGGTCCTTAAAATCTGAGAATATCTGTGTAAAACTGAAAATGGCTGAACCGTGTTTGGTAGGTACACAGGTGGCTGAAGGGAGCTGTATATGATTTAGTGTGCAATTTCTTCAGTATGCTAGTTTTCTTCTTCTGGAGCTGTGGTTGTTTGATCAGATTAACTGTTCTCTTTCTGCTAATGACTAAGAGTGTTAAAATGTAGGTTTTTGAAAATGCAAATACTTGTGTTCTGCACAGTTTCAGGAGTTCAGATTGATTTTTTTAAATTTATTTTTCCTAATTAGAATTTTATGGTGCAGGGGATTATTTATAAGTAGTTTTCAATATTAGGCTTTTATCCTCTGTTGAGTTTATTTATTGAGACTCACAGCAAAAACTGTCTGCATCTCTTCTTGTCCATGTTCATTTCTATTACTGCAATCTCTCTTCAAGAGAATTGGTAACCTGCATTATTTTCTCAGCATCATGTAGTAAATAACGGTACACGTCTGAAACTCATCACAACAGCAAATAAGCAAAAACAGCAAATAAGATGATGCATAGTGCATCATCCTTTCCAAACTGCCACGGCAGGGATCCATGTCCTGGCAGTACATCCATTACCTCTGTTATTTCTCACAAAAAGCTTAATTTTTCTGCCCTTTGATGTTTTAAGGCAGCAACAGAAAAAGAGCTGAGGTAGCTACATGGGGACCTGAGTCTTTGGGAGAATGTTGTTTTATTTTAGATAGAGGTGCAACTCACACTGGATTGCTTGTGGCTTTATCTCCATATGTGCTCCTCTGCCCTTACCCTTTTCATTTTCTCATAACTGGAGAATATATTGAAAAACCTGGCATCCTAGTTACTAATTTTGTACTGTGCAAGACTTTTTTTATCCATGAAAACTATGACCTTATTGAATGTTCATTTTGTTCTCCTTTTGAGCAAAAGATATATGGACTATTTCTTTATGCAAAGAATAATTGTATTATTAAAAATAAGATCCAGATCCCCCAAAATATGTGAATGTTTTGCTCCTTTAAATGGATGATAGACAGCAAAGAGTTTGTCCACAAATTCCTGTGATGTGAGGCTCAGAAAAATTCCACACAGTAGGAAGCTGCCCACATGTGCATACTTCTCACTGGAAAAACCCATAAATTATCTCATATATTTAAGCACATAGGATGTTACTGTGGAGCAGCTGACAGTGTAAGATCACATTCTTCTACACCTTGCAGCAGCTTTCATGTGTCTGCGACCTGTACTCAGTTATATTTTGCAAAAAGCTGGAGAAAATCTGGGAGTGAGCAGAGGGATGCAGCCAATACTTCCTTGAATACATGTGTAACCTCATAACCTCAGCAGTCTCTTTAACAGAAAAAATGGTGAAAAATCAGAGCAAAGCTCCACTGGTTGCAGTCTATTAATGACCAACTATCAAAACAGCAGCACCAGTAACCTTTGAGCTTCCCACTGCTGTGGGGATGAACAATTCCCCTCTCTGCTAAACCAGTTAATATTGTCTGAGTTTATACCTGTCATATTATCCTACTGATAAATAAAACCAACACATTTTTCTATCAGGTGTAATTTCATTTCTGTTAAAGTGTGAGGTACATCCTGGCTCTCTTAACTACTGTAAAGTCAATTGCAGATTTGTTTTGTCATTGAAATAACTGACACTTATGAGTCTAACTTAATTTCATCTCTTTGCCTCTGGAATTCTGTTATCCAAAAGCGAACCAAGTGATTTACTTGCATTTATTGCTCAGAACTCTGTGTCTGGCAGTACTGCATATTATTTTTAAAACAATATATTGATAAAGTTCTGTTCAGACACAACTCCCTGATTCTCCACAGCTGTCTGTGAAAATCTGTATTTTTAGTTTGCAGGAAATGCTTTAACTACAAGTTTGTCCAAATTCTATTGAATGTAGTGCACTGCACAGTGTACCACAAAGCCTGTTGATAAGTATGAGCTACATGAACTGCAGATCTATTGTTATTTCACTGCAAGGAGACTGTAACTGCTACTTATATTTCAGAAGAGAGCAGAATCTCCTATCTTTGGGATCTCCTGTTGAAATAGAGGAGTCGGTTCTTCTGTTCTGCCAGAAAAAGAGCGTAAGAACATCTTTCCTGAAGAAAAAGAAAGTATTTGAGACCTAGCCTTGTAAATGGAAGACAGCACACTTGTATAAGCTCATATGTTTCATATGCATGAAATTAGTGGGGTTTTGTAGAATAATGAACGGCAAATAATGATTTTAAAAGAAACCATGAATACAAATTGAGACTTGAAGAAATTCTTGAAGAAAAGTAAAAACATACAGATTACCACAAAATGAGATCAACCAGCTCCTCCCTGGGGCTGAGTTTCAGCAATTTAAACTCCTTCAAAATTAACAGCCAAACTGGAGTAATTATGTGTATGATTTGGCTTGGGCTGAGGACAAATTTCATCCTTAGGGAAAGTGTGAGGAATATGTTGGTGGTAGAATAGGTAGGAAAAATAAAATCCAAGGAAGAACAGTTCAGACTTACTGGAAATAATGTTTGATCTAAGACGAGTTGTTACATTTTTAGTTAAGTGCTGAAATAGATCTTTATCCAGTGATTGAGTTACCAAACCAGTCGTCTTGGCTCCTGGAGTCTCTTTCAGTCCCTTTTTCTTGAGAAGGCTGTAATGATACCATTAAGTTCATAGAGAAGGTTTAAATAAGAGGATGGAACAATGGGCAGAATTTCTTAATTGGCATTAATGTAACAGGTTTTTAATAGTTTATCCTAAGGAGTCTTGAGCTAAATTAAATTTTAGTTCACATTTTGATAATGTAAATGCACAGATACACTGTGGGGAGGTTATAACTATCCCCAACCAGAACAGCCCATTTTGTCACTTTACCCACCTATCCCAAACACCCCACACCTTTTCCCTGCTTTGCATCCAGGCATGCTAAGGATAAAAAACTGAAGGGAAAATGTATAGTGTTGTTTTTAAAGTCCTTAATTTGAAGATCTAAAATGCCTGTCTGTCACTGAATAGTTACAGCTTTGTGTCTCTGCAGACTAAGGTGAGGCTGAGGGCTTTAGTTACGTTCTCTGCTTTGTTCTCTATAGTTTCATAAGTGTAACTTTAATTGAATTTTCTGGATTTACAGTACTTGTTTTAGGGAGATTATTTGAACCACGCAGCTTTGGCTGTTTGTGTTGGGGTAACATGTACCCAGCTCTGCCTTGCAAACAGCCGTGGTGGTGCAAAGTCACCTTGGTAATGGGAAGCAAACCAAACCAACAGGCAGTCAGCCACACATGAAAAATGACAAGATATTTCTCTCCATTTCAGAGGAAAAGAAGAGAGACTGACTCTAATGTGGACCTGCTGGATCCCAGCCCAGTGCCTTTATACCGTAACCTCTGCATTGTTCTTCCTTTGTTTTATAGATTGCACTTACACTCAGTGGCCTTACACTGCTGTTTTAGGAAACTGTACAGCCTGGCTTTATTCCCATCAGCTGACAGAGATGTGCGAATTTCATTAGCTTGATAACTGCTCTCATTCTGACTGATATAACATGAAAAAATGTAGTTTGAAAATACCTTCCAGGGCTGTTGTGGTGGCCCAGATAGGGCTGTGTCAGAGACCCCAATTCATTTTGCAGCCTTTCAGTCCTCTGGATGCCACATTCACTAGCTAGACTCCCACAGGTTTCTCCACAGCAGGCAGAAGGGCAGATGAGCAAGCAGCGAAGTCAGTACTTCAGCAAGTGTTTGGATACTTGATGGAGTTTCGTCAGGAAATGCTTCTGATGCAGTAACTTCCTAAGGCTCCCTTAATTAGCACATAGGCTTGCAACCTTCACTATGCCAGGATGCTCTCTCAGCAGCAGGATGGAAATAGGTCTCCCTCTCACCTTACTACAAAGGGAGCTGTGAGTCTCTTGGGCAATGTGACCTCAGAGCAAAGAACTCCCATTGTCATCTGTGAGTTTTGGATTAAAAGGTTTATGTACTCAACTTTATTTAGGGGAAATAATATTTGAATGTTGAAAGCATGAGGGTTCAGCAAGTAAAATTCAAAATGCCTTGACTAACTACCATCAAGCACCCAACTCTTCCTGGATAAACACCAGGCTACAAATGCATCACAAAAAATGGAAAATAATGTTGAATTATAAATATATTTGAAAAGATTGTACTGCACTGGCTGACAATTCATTTTAAAAGAGGAGTTGAAATTGATCAAATGAATTGTTTGTTACTAATTATTTGCCTAGTGCTAGCTGTGATGTGAGACCTTGAGGGTGGGAATAAATTATCTTAATGAGGGATTAGGTTAAGACATGTTATAAATTCTCATTTCAAGAGCTAACCCCACTGTTAATATATTTGCCTATGACTGTGAATCTTCTTTAATAGCTGCCTATCTTTTTTTGCACTGCATAAAATGTTCCTCTGTTTTTAAATCCATGCTCTGAAGAGGAAGTGTTGGTCTCCCTGATTTTATCTTCACTAGAAACAACTCAGAAATATCAACAACAAAAGAACAGTAATGTAGACTGTAAGTTATATTTCATTATGGAGAAAAAAATGCTCAGATCCCAAGGATGAAGTACCAGATACCTTTTACTATGAGCTGAACACATCCCTGCTTTGGGAAGTCCTGTTGTGTAGAGCATGAAACCCTAGAGAGAGTTTTCCGAGTAAAATGAGGATGGAGAAATGGAGTTGTTTATACAACCTTGAATGGAAAAGAGGAACAGGGAGGCATGTATTGCTTCCTGGTGACAGAGTGAATAGTTGCCTCTTATGATCCAAACGCTGTACGGGCTCATCATGGTTTGCCTCAGACAATCTAAGTAGCAAGGAATTTAAATCCTGTCTCCTTCTATTAAGCCTCTGTAGTCACATTATTATCATACTTAATTATTATAACTGTTATTAATAATTCATAGCAAATTCTGAGGTAAATCATAGGCAGATTGAAATGGGGACTATTTATCTTTATGTGTTTGGGCAATGTTTTGTGAGTTTAGATGTTAAGACAATCTAACAACCATGTAATAATAAAACATGTTTTTCTTTCCTTGTGCCTTTCCCGTTTTCTTTAGTTGTCCTCAAAATGCTTTTTGAAAGAAAGGGCATGTTAATATCTGTATTCCTACAGGCAGGTCAGCACCCACAGTCACGCAGCAGGTCAATGTGGCAATCAACACTCACACACCTCCCTGTGCCTGGTGGGCAACAGTCCTGTGCATGCACTTTTCCTTAGATACTGCTTTGTCACAAGGCCGCCAGTGCTGGCTGTTTTCTAAGGTGAGAGTGGAGAAGCAGGAGGATATGTTAGAAAGGGTGTGTGCCTTTCCTTGGACTTGGTTTGTTTCAGAGTTATTTCATTGGATTTCCTCTGTGTTTTTAAGGTGTGATAAAATGCCTCAGTTTGCCAAGGGCTTTAGAGGGCTTTTTTAAAAGATACTTTGCTTCCCTTTTTCACTTTTTAAATATACACTGCTGGTTTTGACTTGTTACCTGTCTCCCCCTTTCTGCAGCACTTGGGGTATAATTACTTCAGCTCTGGGAACACAAGAGAGATGATACACTATCCATACTTATTGCCAGAGCTTTTGGGGGATGCTGTTCATCTCACTGGAAACAGAATTGGGCCCTCTCTACTTTCAGAAAGACTTTTTTCCAAGCACTGCCAAGCCCCTTGCTATTGAAATTCAGAGCAGTAGTAAACTTCCCAGTATTCATTATTCTATTTAGTCTCAATTCAGAAGCAGCACTTGTGTGTTTGGTTTGTGCAGGAAAGATTCATCACATTCTTGGGTCAGCTACCTTGTCAGCTCCACAAACACAAACACACGCACACGGACACACAGAGAGGGAAGAAAAAATGAGCTTCATATGCTTCATTCATGTCAGAACTCAACAACTTTAAGAGTGCAAATATTCTGCAGTCACTCATGAAAAGAAATTTTTAATAATAAATATCTAACAATTAATGGGCTGGTAGCTGCAGTTGTCTTCAGGGCATAATATCTAATTTCCTTGCAATGTTTCATATCCTTACTTTTCATGCTGCAACAGTCTATCATTAAAACCAAATGCAGGTTTCTATCACTTTTATTTATTTTTCAAATCAACTTATAAATCAGTGCCAGACCTTGTTACAGATGAGTTCCAATAAATTATCAGCTGTGGACAAATTCTGAATGTTAAACATTCTCTGTTTATTTCTTTTTTTTTTTTCTCCACCCCCACACGCTGTGCTCCTATGTCACCCTTTGAGACTGAGCTCATGCAGGAACTTTTGGAGGGGTTTTGCCCTCCTAAACAAGATGGGAACCTGGCTACATAATTATATGCTTTTTAAATAATGTAAAAATGTAAAAATGTTTGTTTCTCAAGTTAAAAAATACCTAGGGAAACTGTTTCACACAACCTGCAACAAAATTTACATCTATGGACTTTAGTAAAATAGACATCATTTCTTCTACTTCTAGCTGACAGGTAATCCCCAGAGCAAGTTGTAACCCTAATCTAACTCACATTAATTCTTTTACCAAAATGCTCTGTCGTTGCCCTTTGGAAGAAGGTCATAAATGCTATCATGTGCTGATGCTAACTTTTCCTTAGCTGATTTGTCACTTCTAAATTGGATTGTTGCAATTAGCAGTATATTGCTGGTTTTGATATGACTCTATCAGTTAAGTAAATTTTATTGCTAGTTTTACCACTAGGCTGAGATATATCAAATGGCCTAAAGTAGCATAGCCTTGAATGGCTGATGGGAAGCTCAGTAATATAGTAATTAGCAAAATAACCTTTAAAAATGTTCTTGGTTCAATTAGCCTGAATGAACTCTGAAAGACATGAATATTTATGGAAGTAAAGATGAACCCAAAAAAACTCATTTACAGAAAGCCCTCTCCAAAATGTTGTGTTCTCTCACAGTTTTCCTATTTTGGGTCTCCTCTATTCTGCTTGTTTTCACTTTTTACTTTTTTTAATCATTATGCTCCTTTTTTCTTTCACATCTCTTGGGTTTTCAAAACTTTCCCTTTATTCTTAGACATCATGGATTTCAATTCCCAGAGACAGGGTATGATTTAGTTGATTTTACCTCCTTGAATTCAAGTAAAGTTCAACCCATTCCAACCTTAAAGTGAATCAAGTAGAAATTACCCAGTGTTCCCTTTTTTCTTTTTAGGGTTGTTGTTTTTTTTTTCTTTTGATAAAAACCCCTATTATTAGACTCTACTTTATCAAGTGGTATTTCTGGTCATTGTGTAACACTTACCTTGCTGGGTAAATTAGGTCATTTGATATATTGTTGAGTGACAGACAACACTAATCCTTAGCATAAAATAGGAAATCCTTGAAGAAAAACAGGAAGAATCGCTACACAATGTGGCTAGACCATGGCATGGATGAAAGCCAGAAGTGCAGATTATGCAGCAGTTTTAGACACTTTCCACCTGAATTTTTACAAAATAAAATATCTTGTAATTATACCGTGCCAAATTTTGGCTTCATCTGATCGCAGCAAGAAAATCCTTGGTGTGTGTTTGAGGTCTCTTCTGATTCTTGCCTAATGAATCATTTTTAGTCTTTTTTATGCATCTCTTCGCAGGTATCTGCCATTATTTCAGTAAAGCAATTACTTTTTTCCCCTTAGTTCTTCATTTAAATATATCCTTGTAATCAGCCAGATTAAAAAAAAAAAAAATGACTTGCTGTTTCTCCTTGTCCCTCAGATTAAATGCTCTTCAGGGCAAAGATGCTGCTGGTTTCATGATCTGCTCTGCATCCACTGTCAGCACAACAGCAAGTACACAAATGAGCGCAGGTACAGAGCTGAGCCACATAATCTCCCTCTGATTGAAGATGTAACTTCTGCTGCTACACAGAAGCACATAGTTTGTTCTGTTTATCAGTCCCCGTGAATGACCAACAAGGAAAATCAAGGATATCTTGAGCTGCAAAACGTGCAAATCTGGGGACAGAGCAAAACTTGAGCTTTGCTGGCCTCCCTCATGTAATTTCAGTCAGCCCATTTACACTGTTTGTGTGATACAAAAAACTGCCAAGAGCAAGTACTGAGCTGGGAATGTACAATTCACAGCTTTCCTGGGGAGGCATACTTTTAAATCTGGACTCAGTGAGGAAGAACAATTTATTTGATCCTTCCCCTTAATTCTATCTATGTGACAAAGAAATTGGGGTAAGAAGCAGAGACCTTTTCCATTGTCTGCAGTGAATCTTTTGAGTTTATTTCAAAAGTATTTAATATTGCTGGTAGGAATGCACTTATCTATGCATTTAAATCCTACAGGGGATAATCTACAGGAGAGATGTAACCACACAAAATGGAGATGAACTTGTGCTTATAGAAGGATTCGGGTTCCTGGGTTGGTATGAGGAAAAGTCCACAGTGCTTCCACAGACTTTTGTCACTCCTGCACTCAGGTGATGCCACTGAAGCTGCACAGGACTTGGAGCTCTCATCAGTGGTTCTGCCTGTCAGCCAAATGTCTGTGCAGCATAACCTGGTCCTATGAGTTGGTTCTATTACTCAAACACAGACGTGCTGCACCTTGACCACAACACAAACAGACAGATAAGTTGTACATCAAGAAAATAACCAGTTTCCATTACCTCTGATGCTGAATTGCCACCAGTTTGAATTCCAGATGCTTTCAACAAGGAGTTTAAATTCATATTGAGATGCTTAGACTTAAACTGAGATCTAGCTGTGTGTGCTCAATGTCACTGAAAAGCAGGGCACTTTTATTTATGTGTTTATACAGAAGCTGATTTCAGGAACCCAGACTGAAAATTAATAACTGATATTTTATTTCTGAGAAATTTCTTTCTCCATCTTCTAAAGTCCCTGTGATCTTTGTACTGTATAGAAAAAGTTGCCTTATAGTCTGACTTCAGGGAAGCATGAATTGGGACTACAGCTTCTATCCACAGCTCTCCCATTCACTTCCCTTGGAGTTTAGGGCAAATCTCACTCTTTTCCCATCTACACTCTCTCAGATCCCACAACAGATTGTTGGGAATGCAATCTACCAGAATTACTGTCAAGCCTAATTAATTTTCAGGGTGCTTGGAGTTCTTTGAATGAAAGGTGCTATAGAAGGGGAAAGATACTGACTTTATTATTATTGTTGTTGTTATTTCACAGGATCCCTGTCCATTGTTCTCAGGGGCAGCCTGTGCCTAGTGGAAGACTGCCTTCCAATCTTTCTAGATACGAGCTCTATTAACATACAAACGAACAGGTCACAGTATTCTTGGAGCAGAACTCTTTAGCATGTTAATGACAGATTCACACCGGTGGCCCCTTTGTGCTCTGGAGAAATACAGGTTTTGCTTAGTGCTTAATAAAAAAAGGGCCATCATAAAATATGTCACTTGAGGCTGATAAATATTGTCGCAAGAGATAAAAAAGAAGAGGAAAATGACATAGATTTATCCTTTCCTGGGTGCCAAGTGTGGCTTCCACTTGTACTGGAACCTTCCTGTTACTGTAGCATTTATTCACAGCTACTTGGCAGAGGCATATATGAGGCTAAATATTCAAGTGAAGGCTCAAAAAAAAAGAGCTTGACTTCTGTTTCTGGGCACCTGAAATGACAACCTTCATCTGTGGCTTAGGAAAGAGACCATAGTCAATATGGATTAATGTGGTGATGGCCACTAGAAGCCGTGGGATGGATCCACAGCCATCAATCATATCCTGCCCTAAGGCCACTAGAAGACTGCTACAACTGATGTCACCCAAGGACTGGTCTCAGCTCTGGCTACATAATTTGGTCCTCCTGTGCAAGATGAGCATTTCTGAACATCTGGTCCTGCATATAAACAGATGAGATACTTTTACATTTATTCCCACAGTAATATGCAATACTTCACAGCTTCAGGTATATTTTAGATGTGAAAAGGCATAGGAAAAACACCTGCTCCTTCGTTCCTACAAAGCACAACATACAGAATACTTTCTTGCATCAGGGATTCTACACATCACTTACATGACTTGTGGATGAGAGGAAAAAAAACCTTGAAGGGCTTTATCCATAGCCTAAAGAAGTAAGCAGAAACCACTCCTCTTGATTCTCTTGGGCTTTGTACCAAGCCCTCAGTTAGGAATGATATTTTATTGTTGAAAAAAAAATTGTTTGGTGGCAAGATATGTATGCATGCCTTCAAAAACAGTCTTCTGTTAAAACATACTGGATTAATTTTCTTCTGTCATTTTTAGTTTAGAAGCAAACAGCTTCAACGGGGTGCAGGAGTGCACAGCAGCATTACCCATATCCAGTGCTTGCTGCTTGCTACATTGTCCATTATAGCAAAGGTGAGTTGTTCCATAAGGGGAAGAAAACACTTTAGGGCTTCCAGCAGCCAAGCACAGAGATCAAGCAGAGCTCTGCACCAGCCAGAGGCTGTCCACATGCTGCTCCAGCCAGAAATGCTCTGTACACACACTGAAAATCGTGGCAGGGATTTCAAGATGTCATGCTGACACTGATGTTGCCATTTTAAATTCAATCAATTAATATTCTAAAGAGGCAAAAGCATTGCGGTAGTAGGTATACCGCTGCTGCCCTCATGGAGCTAAACATTATAACAAGTGCTGGTACTAAGTGGTTTTCTGAGTCCCATAAAGGTTAGATCATATCTTTGAGGATTTAATGCATTTCTCCTCTTTTTTTTCTGATTAGTTCATTTTTATTAATATTAGCAATAGTAAGGGAGTTTACCCAGAAGTGAATGAGAAAATGAAACTGAAAAGCAGTTAATTGGTACTTTAATTGCACAGATACAGGCTTTGAAATTCCAGCAGCAAACCGAAGTTACAGTATTTACAGGGAAAAGAGCAACAGAGATATTTCTTCGCAGGCTTTTAATTGGAATGCTAATGAAATCACCTTGTGAAGGTGTGGGATGCCTGAAGCATGTACGTGATGGTGAAGGAGGTGACTCCTGCATTAGCATTCACAAAGAGAACAGCCTGTTATATGGTTTAGGCACGGTCCCTCAAAGCTTCCCAGCTGGGAGAAAAGCAAACTTTGCAATTCCAAGAGCAGGAAGCAGAGCTTTCCAGTAGATCTTTCTAGGCTTTCTCAGCAGTGGATGGGAAAAGAGAGATTCCTCCAAGAGGCAGCAATCGCTACAGGTAAGGACCCCTGTGAGATGGGATCGGACTTTTTGTTTTTCATTCGTATGTTTACCCTCAGGAAAACCGGACCACCAAGTAGATGTGCATGGCTAATTTTCACATGGAATGAAAAGCTAACATGGAACATGGCCTGTACCTAGCTCAGTACACAGGAGAGTTTTTCTGGGCTTTACACCAATAACCTAGACCGGCATCAGGCTTCTGCTTCAAATCACCTTCCTGTCATTCTCCATCAATCAAAGAGGCATAAGGGCCCAAACAGATAACACTGAATTAGCGTGGCTTGGGTACTCCTGCAAGTGCACATTTCCTAAGGATAGATAAGTCTAGGTTATGTCCATATTCTTAGTCCACTGCAACTTTGGAAATGGCAGAAAAAGATTAGACTTTTTATTTTTCTGACAGTGGTTTTATGCAGGAGGATCTACCTTGACTCCTACGAAATCGCTATTTCCATAACTGTGAATGTACCAATAAGAGTACGAGTGTACTTACAAGAGTAAACCAGCATGAGACTAATTTGTTAACATTCAAAAAACTTGGCCTGGAATAAGGAATATTTGTGTCACACAGGAGTCTGCCTCTCAGGGACCAGTGGTGTTTTGGTCAGCATTCTCAGTTTTTTTGTGCCTATAATAAGCATCTGGTTTTCAAAGATGTTGCATGACTAGCAGGCTTCATAGGACTTAGCAGAACTGGCTTTGATGAACATTTTGAGACATTAAATGAGGGACATTAAATAAGGCTCCACCTGAAAACTCCCTTTTTATCTGTTTTTAACTCTTTTCTAGTACATTGCTTGACCACAGAAATTTCCATTTCTATTACAGAGATAGCAAAGGAGGAAGAAACTAACTTATCAGCCCAATTGAAGATGGACATGACCTCAGTCATTCATCAGACACAATCAAAGTTGAGACAATGGAGTCGGTAAATCCCATCCGAAAGAACTTTAATATGTAGAGAGCTCCTTTATTAATTTACCACTTTGAAATATAACTCACTACATACCAAAGGATTAATAAGCCACAGGGGCAGCAATAATTTTTAAGATGTCATGTTTTACCAAAACCACTAAAACAGTCCAAGGCTGCTAAGAACAATGACAGAAGCTTGAAATGAAAGAAAGATCATTTTATTGTCTTGCGAGAGGCCTCTATTAAACACTGTAAAAATACATCAGCAGGGGAATTGAAGATATGACACTACCCAGATATCTACTGCACTTCTAGATTAATAACATGAAGTCTTAAGCAGGGCAAGACTGTTTTTTCATATGAAGGGTTAAATTTCCTTTCAGGGGAAAGCAACAGGTTTTAGATTAACATCTCAAGTCCTGTTTCTTATCCCTCATATCATTTTTCCTTTGCAAATATCTGTTTTAAAATGCAGCTTTCAACCAAAGGTGCATGTGGGTTTTAGCTTGCATCACAAATAAGCCAGGACACATTTAAGTTGAATTAATGCCATCAATTGCATTGTGCCCATCCCTACTCTCCCTGAACTCAGTAGGAAGCTGGAGAGAGCAGAGTACTGAGTTGTTTGGCATCAGCAAGGGTTGTAAAGGCTTTTGAAATTTACGGGAGTGCAAGAGGTGATGCCTATATAAGATCTTAACTCAGTGTGAAGAGTAGGAGAATGGGAACAGAGTAGGAATATTTTTATAAGCTAGCAAGTGACATTTAGTGGCAAATTTTATTCAAGAGATCATGATCTTCCATTCTGGTCTTAACACATAGACTAGACTAAACTAGACTAGACTAGAATATAATAGAAGAGAAATTTCATTTGGAAGGCACCCAGAACAATCATCAGGTCCAACTGCCTGCTATACTAACACTCCATTCTTCTCTCTCTTCCTCCATATATACATGTGGGTCATTTATATGGTGTCTGCATTCTCCAAATAAACAAAAAAATGCAAAATTTGAGACTACAGAATTTAATTATAAATTCAATGATACTGACTTCCAGACAGAGAGAGATTATACATTTCATCAGCTAAGTTACCTTTTGATTCACCTATGATCTACTTATTTGCAAATATTATTCCACAGTAAACTTACAGCCTCTCTTTCGTTTGGATAAATCATGCAACTTCAGGGCATTTATTCATGAGTATTTTAGAAAATCTTTCTGAGAGTCAGTAAAGAAAACACAAAACATTGTCTCTGAGAATAAAGTAGTATGTGTCTGGTTAGAGTATTCTGGATGTTCCACAATCAACACGATACTGTATTTACGGGGGAAAAGACTAATTTTTGCTTGTTGGGACAGATCCAAAACACACCAATGTAAGAGGTCCGTTAAATTCACAGAGCTCTGGACGAAGCTTCCAGTCTAGGAAGAAGGATGCTGCTGTGCACTCCAACAGCAGCAGTAGCCCTGGCAGTTATCTTCGCCCCTAAACATATCCAAAAAGCAATTTAACGCACCAGCAGCAGTTGCCTATTAATCGGACTAGAAAAAAAGGTAGCCTGGGAGGGTGGGTTTAAAAAGAGGAATGTGGCACTATTATGTATTGCTTGCAAAGTAAACAAGCAACATCAGTATAGTCATTTCCTAATTACGAGCTGTTTCATAAACTGTAAATGCTAACATGGGAGAGGTAAATCATAGCAATTTAATTAATAAAACACTTTAGACAATTAAATCCATATGTGCATGTCCTGGGGCACAACATCAATAATAGAAGCTTGCAGGCATATTTTGGAAATTTTATGCAATCATTTGCAGATCTTGTAGTCAATAATTGGTACAAACTGTTTTAACTCTTTCTTGCCTGGTCTGGAAAATGGAAAGGAATTGCTAATTACTATTATTATTATTGATTACATTATTATTATTATTTCATTGCCCATTTTTCCCTTCTGTGTGTATATTTTTAAATTATTTCTGTGCAGGCTACAAAATTAATCTGATTTCTTTCTTACATGTGTGTTCGCTTTCTATGTAGTATAATGAATTAGCTTCATCCTGGGAAAGTAATAGACTTGTTTTTCTGGTCCAAAGAGCTAGAGTAAAATTCGCACATGCACTACAACTTTGGGCTCTGAAGTCTGAGTACAATATCTAAACAATGGGACTTGAGCTCTGGAGTTCAAAGATCTATCTGTGAGCAAAGATATCTTTACAGCTTTTGGAGACTAAGCACAGAGCTGAAAGGTGACTTTTACAACAAAAAGATGTTCAGAGAGGCTACGTCCTGTGCAGTAAGGCAGACTCATGCACAGGCTGTTATCCTGATGCTTCACAAACCAGGCTGACAGCAATCCAGAAAAGAAACTAAATTCCTGTGTACCAAGAAAGTGCTGGGGTCTTCCAAGCCTCATTAAGCCTGGAGAAGGAAGTAGCATGGATCCTATCCTCACACTGGCTCCCAGCTAGTTTCCAGTGTCCATGTAAAGCTTTGTTCTTACAATTTCAGGCAATAATTAATCCAGCCCTGGCAACATCAAAGCATGGTATGATCTTTGAATCACTATAACTGCATGTCCTCTGGGACAACGCAAATCACGAAGACTTTTAAAGCAATTAATGGATTCATCCCCATTTACATCAAAGTTCCAGTTCTGATTTATGCACTGCCATGATAGCAGTGCTTCCTGGGGACAAGGCAGTTCACAAAGTCCCAGAAGCAGCATATAAATGCTGGGGACATCTTCAGTTAAGGGGATCTCACAGTGTGTAGTCTTCCAGTAGAGATCAAACAGATGTTAAGTCTCCAGGGAAAACAGCCAAGCCTTCTGAGAAACTCCACTTTGAGCCATACACATAGTTTAAGCCCTGAAGCTTAACTGTCTACTCACTGTAAACCTTAAATGTCCACCAACTTCCCAAAAAGAGACAAAGAAGAGATTTAATCCCAAAAAGGGAAGATTTGCCAAAGACTTAATGAAATCCACCAGCGGTTTCACCACGTCTATTGCTGTCATATAAAAAACAATGGATGATGATTTTAAATTGTTGAACAGATAAGTAGAGAGATGAATTAGTTGGTAAAGTGTCTTTGCTCTTACTTATGAAGATAGTATGGGGAAAAAATCCATTCTCTGAGAGCATAGTACCAATTACCATGAATTCCATCTTCCCTTGAGTTTTTGTTCTCTCAAGTTGTGTTAAGTATTGCTATAACCTTTCTCTTAGCAGAAAATCAAGATATTAAACATACGTCCGTCTTCCTGATCTTTACAGATGATGTTTCCACCGACCGTTGTTATATGCAGGATCAGAATTTCATACCCTTCAATCTGCAGAGCATTTGAGGCTTTCTGAGAGAGTAAAGTAAGTATGAATCACTGATGCTGTTACTGATAATGATGCAAAAATGTTTGTTTGTAGGGAGAGAAAAAATCAGGAACCTTCTGGAAACGTGGATTAAGGAGCCTGAGAGGTTTAAAAATTTAAGTGTTCAATTGCAAATCACTGTAAATTGAAGCTTAGTTTTTCCAAATTCCTTTTTAATTATTATTACTCTTTTATTTGGAAATTCAACAGAGCATACCACAGCAGTTCTATTTTAAACTGTGAGGGCACTTGTGATATGAAATTCTGACATAAGGGATGTTGCTTGTAACTATGTGGGCCATTATCAAGTAAATTGCCAATATATAATAATGACTATTTGCTTTTTGCTTTTATTTATAATTGTTTTTTCTAGCCTGTAGAACACAGTAAAACTCTTCTGGTTCATGCATGTTTTCACAGCGTGGAACAATATCAAAGTGAATAATGTTGAGGTGGTTACTGGCAAAGCATTATGGAGAGTATGTTTGTTTGACATCATTTATATGTAAATCCAGTTCATCGAGATGTTAGGCAATTTCAGAGCCATGCTGCACTGCCTTGCTACCCTGTTGCAGGGATTTCTTTTGTTACACTTCTTTGATTCCTGATACAGGCTGGCTTCCTTCCTCAGATAAGAAGTGAAAAATGTCCCCCCCACACTTCAATTCCCATCACTCAGCTAGGCTGGCACATGTTGCCTCTAATAACACTGCTGCTGACGCCTGCTGCCCCAGCTCTAAGACCGTCTTGGCATCTGAGAGTAATATTCTCATCATTTTTTTTGGTGACTTGGTACTCCCTTACTGCAGAAAATCTTGACTGAAAGGGGAGAACAGGCATGCAGTGTTCTGAAATGGCACCCCTGCTGGCTGTGTCCTTTATCCATTTTGGAGCTGCGAGAGAGCTGAGACATCACCTTGTGTAGCACAGTCCCTAGTGGGGCTCTGCAGGACTCCAGCCTCGGCCCTGTGCTCTTCTATCCCATGTGATTTAAATTCATGACAGGCAGACTGTACAAAACACAGGCCTTACTGTGAAATGTGACCTACAGAATGCTGCCACCACCAGGGTGGCACCTTTTGATATGTGCCTAAAAAAAAGAGTGAAGCTCCCAAACAGGGATGATGCTGGCCTTTTCACACTGCATGAACCTGAATTCATGTTGTCTAGAAAAGATATTCATAAAACAGTAGTTGCTACCAGCAGCCTGATATGCTCACCTGTAGAGAGTAAAAGCATCGTGCCAAAGGGTGAATCTGGGAGGAAGCACTGTGTGTGCTGGAGCCTTCCCTCAGGCCCTGGGCAGCTGGAGGGAGGCCATTGCAAGGGAGGTGATCAGAGGTTACCTCAGGGATGGAATATTGTC
Organism: Rhabdornis inornatus; assembly: GCA_013397075.1. NCBI lineage: Eukaryota > Metazoa > Chordata > Aves > Passeriformes > Rhabdornithidae > Rhabdornis > Rhabdornis inornatus. The sequence continues at coordinate 108,427 of VWZS01005593.1, forward strand.
CTTCCAGACTGGATTCCCTCCTGTCGTCACCAGAGCGAGGTAGAATCTTACAGAAGTTCCAGATACCAAGCATTTCTGTGGGCTCTGCCAGGGAATGGAGACACCTATTGGTGGGATAACATCATCATCATCATCATCATCATCATCATCATCATCATCATCATCATCATCAAATATTGCTGTTATTATAGCAATAGCTATACTATATACTATAATAACTATAGCAATAATTATTATAAAAATGACAATAGCAGCCACAAAAAAAAGAAAAAAAAGCCCTCACTGATGCTTTAAAACAGAATTTTCTGGCCAGATCATTGAGATTTAGAGAACATTGGAGGTGTTTAGAACGCATGCTCAATTTTGAGGGACACATTTGTTTATTAAAAGGAAGGAATCATACTGTCATTACTAGAGAAGAAAAGTGGTGTGAATCCAAACAGCTCCCTGATATATCCAAAAATGATTGCAATCAAAAACTAAACATGGTCCATTTCTCACTGTAATAACAGGGGAGCTATTAAAAAGTACTATTTCAATCCATGAGAGCTTTCTCACTGTCAAAATTTAATGCTTTTTCTCTCTTCACTTCATTTGGTAATAATAAAAATATATTTTCAGGACATTGTATGACATCATGGGGTTTTTTTGTAATAATAGCTACATGGGTTTAGATATCTCCCCAGTAAATTATAATTTAATTTTCAGCTATTTAAAGGTCACTCTGAATAATGTATATGCTGCTTAATAATCAGTTAAAATAAAGGCACCTTTCAGGAGTGTAGGCTAATAGCAGCATTGCCTTTGCACAGGCCTTTGCTGTTTTCATTTGTTGCAGGATCAGTGAAGCAAGAGAGAAGTTCCCCTCATATGCCCGAGCCAGATCTTCAGTTTTTCTTCTTTCTCTTTTTAATGGGAGGAACAAAAACCTTTTCGCAATCAGCAGTAATCTCTCCAAAGGTCTTTTAATTTAAAAAGTCATAAGTGTTAATTAGCTATTATTAAGTGCCCCCTGTATAAATTAACGTGATTGATGAAAAAATTAAGGGTAATGAAAAATGTAGCAATGCATGTATTTTTAAGAGACTATATTAAAGATGAAAGTCCCCAAAGACAGAAACTAAGGCCTGCTGCACCCGTGCCCTGCCTTTATTAGTATTAGTAATAAAAAAATATATAGATATATATCTCAGGAATGCACATGGATATGTTGGATATACCAGTTTTAATGTACTTCTCACTTCACTGAGTTTTGAATACCTCTTTGTCACAAAGGCTTGTTCCAGTGTGATATAATGTCCAAATTCTATTTGGTTTGTGGACCAAAATGAGCTCCTTTGAAACTGGAAAATGAAATCCAGAGTTAGAGGGAAAAGAGAACTGAACTAACTGAATGGTTGGTTTTCCTTAATCTTTTATATACCTCAGTAGGGCACTACTGTATTTTACAAAACAAGTTCTTGTTTTATCTGTTATCAGAATAAAAAAGACAAAATTTTAAAAAACAAACAAAAAATTAAAATAAGTTTTTTTTTTTTCTCCACTCAGCTGATTTTATTTTCTGTTATAAAGAGTTTATAACTCCACTGGGTTCTGCCACCTGTTTGCCTACGTGAACCTAATTGAACCATCATTTGTTTTAACAATATTTCACAAGAAATGAGCTAGATTAGGCCACAGTGACTGCATATCAAGAGATATTTTCCAGTGAAAAAACGTTTGAATAAATAACATCAGATCCGGATATTTTATTTGCCTTCTTCTCAACTACCCAGAAAATATTACTTTCATCATTTTTTCACTAGTTTACTTGCATTTCTGGCCTCACATGAAATCATAACCATAATGGGATCTACACCATATTAATACCCATTAAGAAAGAGTTCCCACCAAAAACTAGGCTGGCATTGCAAAGAGAAGAACTAGGAGAAATTTATTACTAGCCTTCTTGCATGCTATAAACTCAGAATCCCTCTCAAAGAGATGAGGACTTAACCCTAGACTGCAGGACTCCACTGAGGTGTGTGAGCAGTAAGAAGTTTCTCAATCTGCAGCTGTGACAAGGCCTGGTTTCCTATGACACCGTGCCATGTAGTGTGGCTGTCCTACCTGCATCACTCCTCTGTTGCTCCACCTCTTGCTGCCTGGTCAGCAGGCTGGCAGACTGTGAACCTGTGGGTTGTGGGCTGGCTGGCCAGACCAGGAATTCTGCATGGCAAAATTGCTGACTCTGAGTAGCCTGCAAAGTGTCCAATCTCTCACAAGCATGTAGTCCCCAAAACTGGCTTCAGAGAGTTCATGAAGTCTCCTCTTTTTCCCTCAGCCCAGCCCCCAGGAAATTATTATGTGGAACTAACATGGGAGTATCTCTCTGTAATCCTACCTGATGAATCGGAAGCTGAACGTGATTCAAGGTATTGGATGGTCATGAACAGCATAAGCTTATAAGCCTGTTCTCCTTATTTTATTTTGTTTTCAGTCTGTAGCTTCTTCACCCGAGTTCTGCATCTTGTTAACTAAACTAAATGGATTTAAAACTGCACTGTTCTACAGACTGTAGAGCCCTGGAAGTCCAGACTAACTTGTATAGTTTAGAAACCAGCATAACTCAAAGTATCGGTATATGTGACATATGATATTAAACCTGTCCAACACCTTCCAGTATGAGACAATATTTTTCATTTCCTCATCACCCTTTTCCATTTGATTAATTAAGTAACTGTAGTAAAATCATTTTTCAGGGCAAGAATCTGTGTCTCACTAATAGTTTTAAAGCTAAAAGGGCTAAATATTTTTGAGAGAAAATGTGCTTTTCTGGTTCTAATAAAAGAATCTTGCTGTTATTCGTTGATTATATGCCCCACATTTTATGCTCTAGTGCAAAAGTTGGAACGTGGGAAGAACATACTAGATATATGCCTTTAGCACAAATTTGATCAAATCTCAAATCTCTATAAACCCTCTGTGAAGTCTGCTGTCAAGAATTGGAAAGATTTTGACAGCTGAAGTCTCTGAAGAGCCTGACTGCATTAAGCAGCCCCATGCAATGAGCAAGGTGCACGTGCACTGCTCCCAGAGGGCTGGGCATTCTTTAGCCAAGAGCTCCAGGGGAGAAGAAAAAAATTATCTCAACATACCAGAAAAGGAGAAGAGACCAAAAGAACAGCTATATTAAGTCAGATCAAAAGATCATCTAATCCAATACCTTTTGTCTGATGGCGATAAATAGTAGATGCATAAGAAAAAGTATAAGAATAAAGTATGAAATAATAGTAGCCTAGAATATACTTCAGATTTCTGAAAATTTGCAACTCTGAGACTTCTGGAGTCAGAGGTAGTTTGTGTTTATGAAATCATCACCAGATTTCTCCTCAATAAGCCTGTCCAGTCCTGGACTCCACGTGAACCTGAAACTTCCACAGTACAGAAATAATTGCTATGCTTTGTTTTGAATTTGTTCCTATCCATTTAATATCCCAATAGCTGTTGTATTGGAAGATGAACAAACCTGTCTATGGTTTTAACTTTCATTCTGCACTAACAGAACTTGAGTCTAGTGAAAACCCAGAGATGAACATAAGGTGCTCTTTTAATGCGTGATGATAATACATGAAAGTGGTATTTCAGTTGCAACAAATCTCTGCTTGTGAGATTAAAAAGACCTACACAGAACCATAGAATAATTTAGAACTACAAAAGACCTATGTGGTAGAATGGTTTAATCTCAGCACAAAGCAGGTGCAACTAGGTGCTCAGAGACTTGGCCTGGCAAGATTGGAATATCACCAAAGATGAAGAGTGTGCAGCCTCTCTGGCAATGTGTTCCAATACTTCTCTGTTCTTATTGTGAAAATTTGTTTCCTAATATCTAAACAGAATTTTTCTTATTGCAGCTTGGTCCCACTGCCCATCATCCTTTAAGTATGAACCATCCTTTAAGTATGAACCATCCTTATACTTTCTTGGGTGGTAGAAGACAGAAATAAAGTCTCACCTAAAACTGCCTCTTTCCAAGTGAAATGACCTAGTGAACTCCTCAGCCACCCCTCATATATCCTGTGTTTCCACCTCCAACCATCTCATTGGCCCTCCACTGAACTCATGTCAGTATGACAATGTTCTTTTCATAGTGGAAGACCGAAATGGAACACAGTGCTCAAGACACAATCCGTGGTTGATTATAGGGACATGTCCATTATTTTTACTTCCAAGTAGTGCCCCAAGGCCCCCAGACCCCTAGACAAAGCTTTTATATTTGTTGTTAGTGAACAGGCATGGAATGAGAATACTGGGAAAAAGTTTTTGGTTCATTGGGAGAAGTAATTGGAGGCCAGTTTCCAAGAACACAGCAGCCCCTGAGCCTCATCTGGTACTAACCATCATAGCTGCATTCAAGGCTATGGAAGCATGCAAATTTATATTAGCTGAGAAGGTGATATGCTGCCCAAGCCATGGGGGCATTCTAAAGCCAGTCATAGAAGCTCTATCTCTTTTTCTCAGTGACCCCATAACAGACTGAATCCTTATTAATTTGCATTTAAATGTAGAAGAAAATAGATCTCTGAAGATCTAGTAGATCTGCTGACTTAGAGAAAAGTCCACCACACCAGCAGAAAGATTCCCAGTGATTTAAATGGACTATATTTGACTTTTTCATGAAATGTACACTCATTTATCAGGTACTGTTATTACTCGTAATCTACAGCACAAGAAGTCACTCTGACACAGATCTTATGCCACCTATCTGCATGGAATCTCAGTTATTCAAGAGCAAAGTCCTTTTGAACTTTGTTTAATATGGAAAATAAATCAATCAAACCACCAACCCAACATTTACAAACTAAAAAGGTTTGTTTTTTTTTTTACTAGAAACCAGTAGAAATATCTATCCACTTCAGTAAAATCAAGGAATGCTTTTAATTGCACAAGGCTTTACTTTGTGAAAAAGAATACCCATGGATTGTGTTTGAACATGTACAAAAAATCTGCAAATTTTGTGCCTCTCTATACTATAAATCACTCCTCCATAATAATGCCTTCCTGTCCAAGCACACTAATCAAATCTCTTCCCTGTCACTGGAATTATTACATTTTAACAAGCACAGGATTTAATCATCAGTGCAGACTTTTCACGCATTTGCTTCATTCAGGTCTTGACAGCAAACCTTTGCTCATGAGTTGCCCTTACAGAGATGGTTTGATTACCATTTTGACTACTCATGTGAGTAATACTTTCCTGTGTCAGGCCTTTAATTAGCTGAATGCTTTCAGAGATATTTCTATAAACTGCATTTTCTCTGTGAACCATGGTATCCTTTCTCCCTCCCTCATGTTAATGACTTGGGCAGGTATGTATTTGCCAGATGTATCAATCACTTTCTCCTCACTTTTTACGCGTATCAAGTCTTTCTCATTGCTTCTCATGAATTTTAAGAAGCTCCCTTGATAGAAAAGACCTTGGCATCTGTCTTGCATGTCATGTAGGATTTAATCTTTTGTGACTGAAATACAGGGCACTGCCCAGCTAAAACATTAGCCCACGTAGTTTCCAAACTTGTCAGCTGCTTTGCTTCTTTGTCTTTCTGATGCCCTCTCATGGCTTCTGCAGCTTGAAGGTCATCAGTGCATGTTCACAGGTCTCCATCAGCATCCAGGAGTGACTACAGATGTTGCTAGGGTGATTTCTTTAATTAGAAAGTAGCTGTTCATTGGCAGAATATGCTGCACCTGGGACTGAAAATGACTTTCTGTAATATATTAATTTATTCCTGTTAGAGACTTGAGGTGAGAAAGAAGGAACTTATAAAACTTGATGAACTGTCTAAATTGACTTGTTATTCAAAATGCTCGACTTTCTATCTAAAGTGATGGATAATCAAAAGTTAAAACTCATCTGCAATACCAGGGATGTCCTGCAGCCAAATGTTTGTTTACAGTCCTTTTGTTCTGTGTCATATATTCAAGGAATACCAATTTTACAAGATTTTAAAAGTTGTGTAAGGATTAAAAATCCCACATCAGAGCCTGAAGAGTGCTCACCCTACAGCTGCTTTTCCAGTAACTTAGAGGTGTAACTCAGTTCAATGGACTTTGCAGGAAAGCAGCTGAGTGAGACATATGCAAATTAAATCCTGCTAACCCATTGTGGTAACAGTAATATCTACAGAAGGCTGAAATGGAAACTGGGGAGGTAACTTGTAAGGCTCTGCTAGATTAGTCAGGCTTACTTGTCATCATGCTTGAGTTAGAGGCTGGAATGCCAACTAAAAGAAAGAAAGTTTGACAAGGAAATTCCCATTGTGCTCTGCTCCATTTCTCATTGACCCCCTGAAATACATCATGTTGCAACAAATTCTGACAAGCAATGAAGAATCTGAGTTCTCAAGATCATCCAGGGATTATTCTCCCTTCTCCACCTTCAGGGAAAATTAATTTATTTGCTTATAAAATATTTATTTTTTTATTCAAGTGTTATTCAAAGTTTCAAACCTAAAACATTCAAACCCTATTTGGTTTGGAGGAATGCAAAAGTGGATCCAGTTTTCACATCCAGAAAATGATGCTGTGCTTTTTTCCCTATTGGATCAAGTTTCCAAAAGGGTTGGTTTTCCACATTCCCAGAACTTTTTTTTTTCAATGAGATTATGAGCACAAAGGCAGAAGCTTAAAAACAAACAAACACTTTGGGTCACATAATTCACATCTGCTCATTTCTATAATGCCTGCCATGATTCATCTCCTTGATTGAGTAAAAGCTACACAATTTCTGTAAGATCCCACAAATAGCGAGGGGAATGCAGACTTTTTTTTCTGGCATGAAAAAGGCCTAAGCAAACAAGGGAAAAGGGGATTGCAAATGAAGATTTTCAGAATTGTACCCAAACTCTAGACAATGCAAGTTATCTAAGTAATGAAATTAATTTTCCAATGCAACTATTTCTATTTTACCACTACCACTGTTCCTAGTGAGGATTTGAGGTCATCTCAAGCAGACTGGTCAGTCTATACCCTCAGATCAGAAACAACTTCATCAGATTCCAAATCCACCCTTGGGTATTGCAGATCATATGGGAAACAAGATAATTGAATGTTCTGAGAACCTTAGAAGCTGATTCAAGCAACTGCCCTAGATAAGCCTGATAGGTGAAACGAGGAGAGAATTTAGCCTTAACTCTGAATATCACTGTATTCACCATTCATACAGGCAATACTTCACTAGGCAACTGCAGCCTTGGGAATGCAGGGGGCAGTCTTCACGAATGTTATGAGTCCTGTGATATTAAGAAATCTTCACTGGCTCAATGAATCAAGTTCTGTCATTCATGAGCCACTTCAGTAGCACTAGGGGGTTATTCTAACTCAGAAATACCAGCAACTACAAGACAGCAAAAAATTTAATACTTTTCTCTTGTTGTTACTCCTGTTTCACATATGCATATCCTTCTACTACTAACTGCAATTGTACCACCTTATGGCACAGATTCACATACCTACACTACAAAAGATACGAGTTGGATGTCTGCACTCAACAATGAAGGGGCCTTAGAGCTGTGACTTCCACTCTTGTCAAGTTCAATTCCAAACAGTTTCCAGAAGTCCTTGAGACACAGATATGTTTCCCCATTCTAGGTCTTCTTAAAAGGCATTGGAAAGCTCAGCTGTATGAGGGGAAAACATTGCAACTGTCTTGCTAAAGGATAAAAACAGAGCAAACCACATTGCCACTGAAAGCCCCTCCCTGTCAATAAAGCAGTTTTACAGCAAAAACATTTAATTTTATTTTGTTTTTCATTCATTGACATCAAGTCCTAGCTGTCTTCAGGAAAAGAATGAATTTGACAGTTTCATGTTGACTCTTACATTTCTCATTACTGACTCTTTTCATCTCTGTCCTAGAGCAAAAATACATTTCCCTTTTTAAGCTTTTGATGATAAAAATCTCATCTGTAACCTCATAAATGATCCTTTATTATCTATATTAATAATGAATAAATGTCTGTTGAATACCCCTGATCCTTTGCATTAATAGTGCCAGATGTATTATAGATAACCTTTTGATTTAACAGCACAAACTGTGAAACAATATTAAACCAGCAAAGGACTGATCTTACTGGAGTCACTAAGGTCAAAATTATAAACATTTCTTTCATTTCTATTTGCAAATTGTCCCATTAGGCAGCAACACCCTCCATCATTTATTTTGAAGAGAAGTACCACACTAGCTGCACTCCTAGAAATAGAGCTCATAAATAATACCTTGAATAATTATTTTAAACATTTCCGTCTCTTCTACTTCTCCTTCCTCATGCCTCCTGATGATCTTAATTAATTGAGCATTACTATACGAGCAGATCCACTTCCGTTTACTGTACTGTCATTTAAAAATATGTTGCTCACCTCTTTTCCCATTAGCCCTGTCAGAATCAGGCACAAACTTCATTCAATCATTTTTCGAGATGACACTGAGAGAACAGTAGTTATTCCTGAACAAAGGGATGAAGCTCCAATTAGTTTAGTACAACTGCATCCTGTAAGTTTGACTGCTTTCCTCTTACATACCTGTTGTGATCATTCCTTTATGATCATATTCGAGTGGGTTGCTGCTATACACTGATGGCCATAACATCTGAAAAGCCATTTGCCTGTAACTCTGGAAAACACCCTTCCTAAATATTCCCTTCCACCCACTGTCCTGTGACTCCTCTTCCAACTTTCAATGTCTCTAACAGAAGTGAAGTGCCTTTTTCAATATTAGGTAACAAAATAGTGTCTTTTTTTTCCAGGGGAAGAAAAAAATGTTCCCACTGAAGTCAAGTGGGAAATACCCTGGTTTTGTGCTTATTCTTAAGAGTAGCTTCTGAAATAGATTCCTTTATGCTGCTGAGGCTAAAGCACAGCGATTCTGCACACCCACTTACCTGTAGCAGTAAGTGTAGCTACACTGATACCAGGCCAATTCAAAAAAGCCTGAAAAATTCCTATTCCCTATGTAGCACTTTACTTCTAGGATGGGTGCCCTAAAAGCATCACCTGAAAAATGCTAGTTTAGATAGATGGTGGCAGATGGAGCTATTTAGCCTTAGTGCTGCTCAGCTTTTATTCCCAGCTCCGTGCTACCAAGTTTGCCTAAGAACCATCTTTAGGAATACCCTTGTACCTTGATAACTGGGACACAGTTTATCCCCAAATACTTATGGCTTTTTTAGAATCCTTAAAATAACATTCTGCAGTGATAAAATTGCTACTAGTACAATTCAACAACTACTAGTTTAATATCTAAGTATAATTAGTAGTGCAGTGACCCATTAAGTTCTATTCAGGACCCTGCAGTGACTGCAGTTACTGCCAATTTCTCTCTCAAAAAAGTATTTCAAGACTTGGACATACAAAATGTAAAGTTATTCTTTGAAGTCAATATTAAAGTGAGTTGCAACAGTTCTCTTGGAATTTAAGAAAGAAAACTCAATAGGTTTTGATACAGCAAAAGTGTACCAGGTATCAATTATGAAGTATGATGATAAACACCAGAGGAAAAAATAAACTTCACAATTTTTTTTTTCACAATTGTACCATTGGTCAAGTTTTGATGACCCACCACGAAAACAGCTTTTAAGGCTTTGATTTTCAATTGCATATATTGTAATAAACACTTTCTGCAAGGACTATTCTCCAATTCTATCACTGCTGGAATTACCCAGGCACAATAAAGGGTCTCAAAATGTTTTTATAGGCATGTATGTAAGAAAGTAGCATGCTTCAGGCAGTTTAGCAATCTGTAGGCTGAAAAAATCCTATTTCTGTCATCTTATAACTGAATTTGGATTTGCATGTCAGTTCAAACCACACTGGAAGCTGTGAGTGAAAACCTGATAGCATTGAAGTCAACAGTAGTTTTGCTGTGGCCTCACACAACCCAGCTGACAGCTTACCAGATTCGGCTATTCCAAAGAAAGTCAAAGGTAAGGCAGCTTTTGATAAATAACCAAANTTAAAAAAAAAAAAAAAAAAAAAAAAAAAAAAAAAAAAAAAAAAAAAGAAACCATTTAAATAAAATTAAATTGCTGAGATAATAATAGCTAAAGTTGACATTAAAATTTATGGTGTTTGTTATCGCTTCAAAGGCAAAAATAAGTACCTCTCTTCTGCTGGTGTTGTAACATTATCATACATCAACTAATTCCGTTTGATTCATGAGTTACATCCATAACAGTTATGGCCGTTAGGCAAGATCCGCTTTAAAGGCCTGATCCAACAAACACCTGCATACTTAATCACTTCAGTCACAAGCGCAAGTGCTCCCTGTCTTGCAGACTCCTTTTCAATACTACATGCGTGCGTCTCTCAGGAAAGGCATGTAAGACACATTTGGCCAAGTTCCTGGCTAATCTGCTCTGGAGAGTAGCATGGCAATATCCTGATTCTGCATATCATCCCCTGACATCACTGGGTGGGCTCTCTGTTGGTTGTTTCAGGGAACATCCAAGAGCAACAGAATTAGATGGACACATTGACAAATGTCAAAATGAATCTGCCTGTGACATCTTGGCTCAGTGGGTCCAAGACCAGTTTTGTTGCCGGCTTGGAGTGGATTTTGAGGGCTTCACTCTCTAACTTCAGCTATTGGTATTGGTTATACATGAGGTATGCATCTCAGTAGTACCTACCTCCCTGTAATCTCAAACCAAAGAAACAGATTTTCCAGACTACACAGGTAATTAAAGAAGATTTCAAAATATATGTAATTTACTTAGGCTAAGCCTTGACAGGGGGATTTGTAACAAAATGCATATTTTGGCTACATTTTTTCTTAACTGCATAGCAAAACACTGCAGACTTCATGGTTTGCTTTCTTGTTGAATGATAAATAGTGCTTCAAATTAAAAATGATTGTTCTCTGTGGAACTAAACTACAGCTTCCTAAAGGCAGTAATGGCATTACCTTTTTGTGTTGCTTTTCTCTCAATTTCCTCTTGATGAAAGCCACTGTCTGCATTGCCAGGCTTTAGTATTTCAGCTGGACTGATAGCATCAAAGATGCTTCATGCCTTGAACCTTTCCTTTGTCTCAACCGTTCTACATGAGGAATACGCCCACATCTGATTCTTCGACTTTCTCTGTGATTCTTTGTATCTCTACCTTCATTCTATTTCTCTAAATTAGGATGTATTTCTATTTAATGGCCCAGACATCTAGGTAGTTAGCGTACCTTCAAATCTTCTACTCTCTTTTCTATTTACTACATTTACACTGTTACAAATATTAGCAAATGGTCTTAGTCTCTCACTTCCTTTATGACTTTCCTTGTACTCATTAGCACCAGCTCTTCAAGGACTCTTTCTCAAATAATTTGGTGATATTCTCCATATATATCACAGTGTGAGCCACAGCAGAATTGCTACTGACATTTAACACACACCCCCATCACACCCTGTGACTCTAGAAAAGAGAAGAAAAGCCGTAGTCTGAAACCTTATATCTTTCTTTCTTGTTCATGTACAACTCTTGATTCTGGTTTCTGTTTGAAGAAATATGTTGTGAAAAATGTGTTTCTGCTTCCAGAATCTGGACTACCTGTGGTATGTTGAAGAGACAATATTTCCCGCAGAAATACAGCCACAGTGTGAGATAGTGTAATAAAATAATAAAAATGGAGTAGCAGTTGTTGAGAGAGTTAGAGTTCTAGCTCAGCTGCTCTGAATGTTGGACAAACTTTAATTCTCAGTGTGGAACCCAACAAAATAATTTTGCAGGGGAGATACATAAGAGATATTCAGTACGAAACGCTGAATATAACCCCTACTAAAATTCACAGGCTTGCAGCTGATGTTTGATAACAACAATAACTTTCTTCAATCAAAGATCTAAGCAGTTAGGTGCAGAATTCTCTGACTTATTTTTTATCCCTGAACTTCTTCCTCGTGTTGGAACTCTGCAAATGAAGCTACAGCAAACTGGCCTTAATCCATCCTACCCATTAGAACAGGACTCTTTTGGTATTTAGCATCTTTTGCATCTTTGAACAAGTGAAGATTTCTGAACACAGAAAAATCAACCTGTAAAATCTATATAAGTTAGCCATCAGAATTTGATTTTTTTTTATTATTGTAAAACTTTTTTTGAGGTTATATCTAAACGATGTTGCCCCAGCCTGTCATCGGTCACACTGTACATTAGAATAAAATTCCATAATTGGCAATAAATAAATCAGAAAAGCAGGATGTTAGTGTTCCTGATGTTTAATGCTGTCACACAAAGAGTAACAGTCAATGGTTTTACCAAAGTAGAAGCAAGATGACATTCTCTTTCAATTCTGGGACAATTTAAGACAACATGCCGTTAGTGGTGACTGGTAACAAAGTGTTTGAAGTCCTTTTTCTTCTTGTTTTGAGGGAACTTAATTCTTTTTTTTCTTCATTGAACAAGCATATTTTCTGTCCACCCTCCAATAAACACAAGGATTATTTTTTTAGCCTCATTCATAGTCACCCTTTCTGATTCTGCTGTCAGTCTGGAATATTATTTTAACCATCTTCATAGAGGTCATCAGGGGAGAAGTAGTCAGGGGGGAAAATGTGTGGGAGGAGGGAGAAGCAGTGAAATAAGTAAGTGCAATAATTGTTCTTGGATGAAGAAAATGGTAGAAAAAATGTCCAGCTTCATCACTAATGCAGGCCCTGCCATCCCCAGATGTTTCAGAAGCATTAGAATTGCTCCCTGCAAGAAAAATTGGATTAGTCACAATCTTGTCGACTAATGGGCACACTCTGTGATCTTTAGAGCTTCATTTACTGGGTTAATAGTGCTTTGCCTGAGTTCCTTTGCAATAGGGAAAAAAAAAAAAAACCTGTAAGAAGAAATATTCTGGGTGCAGTCCACAGCCACTGACACGAGTAATATCATATTCATCACAGACAGACCTCGTATCTCATTACTACTGAAGAGTTTGCCCCCAAGGCATTTGAGCTCAGTCAGGCCAGGCCCCTCATGTGGAACCGTTCAGGTATATTGTGAAATGATTTAATGCGATAATAATGTCCACTTTGTGAGATAGATTATGTTTTTTATAGTGGCTGATGGTTAATGAATGATACATTAGCAAACATCACTAAAACATTATTGAGAAAATGCAGATATGAGATAGTAACTCTCTGATTCCCTACCCCCACTCTCTCCCAGATGCATAAAAATGGAAAGCAGAACTTACAGAAAACAGAAAACTTGACATTATTGTGATGCTACCAGCTTGCATAGTCTCTTTTTTGTGTGCTTGTTCTCTAGAGAAGGGGCAAAAGAGATATTTTAAAATGTTGTAAACACAAACTGAAATATCTCTTCTTAAATCAAATGAGAATCAATGAAAGTGCAAACCTGAAAAATACATTATATGCTGACCCAGTTTATTAGATGAAACCGTTTACCCTGATTTGATTTATCTGGCAATACACTGCTCAGCTGTGAAATGAGATAAGAAGAGCCTATTCACCTTATTTACAATATTATAGTGACTCCCTAGCACCACTATGGTTAAGGATCTGTCAGCAATTCCATTGCAAACACTATTTTTTTAGGGTTTGTAACATGGCTGTAGACTCATGCTTAGTTTGAACACGACAATCCAAAACCAATAGATTAAATTAAAATCTCCTATTGAGTTCCATGGATTTTGGATTTATGAAGCACAATATTAAAAATGTGAGTAACTCTAGTAATTTTCCACATTTTTAGTTTTTATTGTTGTGCCTTGAGAACTACCAAGAGGGTTATAACCCTGAGAGAGCAACTTTACTGAGTTCAACAGAGTGACAATGATTTATACCACTTGAAAAGCTGCCCCTTCTGTCAGGGTATACTTGGCAAAGGTGAATTACACCAAGCAGTCCTTTTTCTCTTTTTGCATTACTTTGATTTTCTGTGTTCTTTGACTTACATACATTTCTTAAACTTCTTTGTCTCCTCAACAAAGTAGGAATTTGTCCCACACCCTTTCAATGGGAATTAAACTACTTCTGAACCCACGGCTGTATTTTTCCATAAACCTTCTAGGGTGGCTGCTGACCTGAAGTTTTCTCTTCAAAAATAAAGATCTTTTCTGTTCCAGGCCTTTTCTCTCTTTTGTTCTGTTTTAAAACTGAAGCCCCCAAAGAAGTGCTGTTCTGGTTTTCTTCATTTTAATTTGTGAATGTTTTAAAAGAATTTGGAAGAAAAAGAATTAGGGAAGGCTATGGAGGGACTGTCTCCTGAGGTCAAACAGTACCTGATGAATGCAATTACACAGACACAAAATGGATTTTATCCCTTTCACAGACAATGTAGATGAACACTTACCAGCAGCATCTCCCATCAATAACCAATTAGACAAAGCAAAGGCCTTTGCTGCTCTGGATTTCATTTGATCTTCACCTGTGTGAATGAAGATGCTGGATCACACCAGTTAGGACACTGCCTCCTTATTTTGTAAAACAAAGCAAAGCACATATTAAAAGATCAGTATAGCTCTTTAACAATGATCCTTCTACCTCATGGGCTTTGGAGAGAAATTTGAGAGGGAAAAAAACAAGCAGAAATTTGAATAAACTAAGATGTAAAGGGTCAGTTAGTCCATTAATTTCCTCACAGCCACACTCATAATTTTTTCTCAGGTTCACAAGGAAATGCGTAACAACAGGCTTGTGTGGCTGTGATGGTGGGAGCTGTGAGGAGGTGATGGAAAGCAGCTCCCTTCATCAGAGAGCTGCAGCCTGCCCAGGTCCCCACACCTATCTGTGAGGGACAGAGAGGTGGTGGCTGCAAGGAAGAGCCCTGTCCCACCACCTAAGCCAGTCCAAATCCTGGCTGCTGCCATGACTCCAGTCAGTACCAGCAGTGGAGGCCTCCAGGGGAGACAGCAGCAGCAAGAGGTGGCTCCCTGAGGAGTAAGGACAGGGTGAGAGGTGAAAGGATCTGGGGGCTTGGGGCTTAAACCCACCCTGATACACTGTTTCTTAACAAGAAAAGGCAAAAAAATTATGGCAGGAGGGTTGTGCAGTCCTGTGGTTCTCTGCTTTTGGCAGCAGTGCAGGCAGGACTCGATCTCCATCACCCTTAGAACTGTGGTGGAATGACCTGGTCGGCCCAGGCACGCTGTGCAGGGCAATGCCACGGGTGCCGGGGCTGCCCTGGGGAAATAAACCTGCAAGAGGAAGCATCCCAGGGACAGCCACATCTCCCTGAGCCACACCCCTGCTCCTGCAGGTGCCCAAGGGAGAGGTGGCCTTGAGGAATGTGAGGCCCCCTCAGGTGAGTGCCCACCTTGGCAGTGTCTCTCAGAGTCACAGTAGGGGCACAGCCCCAGGCCTGGGGTCAGTGGGACACACAAGTGCTGAGCTTTTTCTCCTCTCCATGGGGTATCTGGATTTAGACTCCCAAAATGAGATAATTTAAGGGCATAGGGAGTGTTTCTTTTCTAAAGTAGGTTCTGGCAGGCAGAAGCTCGGGATCTGCCTGTGCTGAGATGCACCTTGACGTTCTCAATGGGACCTGCCTTGGTGGGAACTGTGGCAGGAGTCAGTCCAAGCTCTGATCATGATCTCCAGTCAAGCTCCGGTTTTCTCGTGTTGGTCAGGCTTTTACTTTGCTTGCTTGCCTAATCAACAGCTGAGTAGGATTTCTTTTTAGGTTGCTGACATTTGTAATGTTCTGAAATTTAGTACATGGATTATCTGTGCTACTTAAATGCATCTCTTCTGCTATGTAGGCTCCAGCACATGTGCAGTACTGACAAAAATTTGCTGAATGTTCTGCTTAGGCAGAAAATACTTTTTTCTTCTTCCACTTAGTGTCTCATTAATCATTGCTGCAGTCGCAATGTCTTATTTGTGATGGGTTGGTTGCCTCAGTCTCTTTTAAAATAACATGCACAGTGCTTTTATATGTTCTGTTCTTTTTTCACACTGCCTGCTATGGTCAGAATCAAAGGAAAACACAATAGAAATATAGAAAACCCTCCTTCAGTTGTATCAGTAAAACTAAAGTCATACTCAGTCTTTGTGAATTGCAAATTAAACCTCCACAGCATATAGAAATTTGAAGCAAATATAACCCTTCTATGTTACCTTATTTTGATGGATATAGACTGATTAACAAGTTATGAAAAACAAAATTACTTGCCCTTCTTGCATTTTATCAGAGGGATGGAATTCACATAACACAGGGGTTTTAGGATTATATGTTTGTACATTTGGAAAAGATGCCATATTAAAAATCATAAATGTGTGGGCCTTTCCACCATGGCAGGCAGCTCAAACTCTTCAAAGGAAGGCAGTGATGACTTGTAAAATAATCAGAATATCTGGAAATTAGACAGAATATATCTGAAATGAATCTTTTGAAATTATAGATAGCCAGAAAATATGGGAAGTTAATGATTTGTTCTCCCACTGTATGGCATTACTAGAAGTAAGGATTAATTTTTTTTTTCATTCTTGGAGACATTATGGGGTGAGCTTTGAAATGAGACAACGACCTTTGTTAGTGACAGAACATAGCAGGCAGATAGTAGACGCCAGAAATTCATGAAGGGAAAGTATCTTTAACTGCCAATTTTATAAATATTGCATTGTTCCTTGTCAAATACTGGCACTGATTTTTGTCAACCTGCCCACTGACACTACATATCAGTAATCATTTCAATCGAGCATTTCCTTATTTTTAGGTAGAGTTGCAGATTTTTAGTAGTCAATTATGTAGGAAACTATTTTCTTTAAGTCTTATAATAATATTTGCTTTATTCTTCAAGTGAAGCTATATGATAAATGAATTGTATACCTACATGCTGAATCTAAACACTTTCATAAACATCCCAGAGTACTTCTGACATTTGCTTTTCTGTGACTGTTATTCTGGCAAATAATTTTTTGTGAACCACAACTATTCTTTTCCTTTATTTCCCCAAAGATATTGATATGTATGTGCAGAGAAGTGGGGACCAACTGGGGCCACCAATAGAAATAGTAACATGTTTAAAACCAGTTAACCAGCACTTAAAGAACTTCTCTCAGCTCAAGAAGTTGGAGTTACTGTGGAAATCTCAGTGCTATGCCTCTTTACTGTAACACCTAGAAGTCCTACACATGGATTAATACCTCACTGTATTAGAGACTAAACACACATGGAACAGAAAAACCTCTGTGTAAAAAAATTAATATAAAGCAAGACATAAAACTGGGAAACAGGCAGAAAAGGAGATACAAGAAAATGCTGGATAGCATAATTGGTTTCATCTGAGGAATATTTCTTTTTTATTAATAGTATAGACATAAATTTGCAACTAGACACATGATGTTTGCATTATACAGAGGCTGTGAGAAAACTGTTTGCCCGGTTTTCAAATTTTATTATTACATAATTAATCCTTAGAAATTGTCTGCCTATTTAGAATAAACAAGGAGAAATGGAGAATGCTTTATTCTCTGGTTTCTAAGTAATGATCAGAGCAGGTCAGTGAAACATTATCCCTTTGATAGTTATAAAAGTTCAGGTTCTTTTCCTGTCTTTTGTTTGTTTGTTTGCCCATTTCAGTTGTCTCCAGGTGTTTGGTGTTATCCTGTGCTTTTCAAGATGACAGGAAGGGGAGGATGCTTCTAAATAATATGTTGCCCTGACTTCATAAGGCTTGTTTTGTCTGGCAAATGAATTATGTAAACCTTCTCCACCCGAAACTGTTTCAAGTCAATTAATTGTTGTAATTACTTAAGATTTCTTTTTAATGAATATGACTCTCAGGGGATTTGATGATATCCTGTCATCTGTAGGCCTGATAAATGAAATGTGATTTGTGGCTTGCTGCAAACTGAACCCTTGTACTTGAACAATGCCTCTCTTTCCTATGTGCTCATTAAACGGAAGAAATGCCCTTGATGGAATTAGGAACATTTGCTCTAGTTGGTCCCTAGTACGAATGGATAGTATAGGCAGATAAATTTTGGCAATTTACCCCTTTTGTTCTCTCTTCCTTTAAATGCAGGTCTTGTTAACAAGTAGACAATTACTCAGACCAAACGCATGACCCCAGTGAGGTCACCCATTGTAGCTGATAGTGGTTTACTTGTTCCATCTCTCGTCTCCATCAGGTGTACTGAAATGGGAAAGATCAGCAGTCTCTCAGTGCTGAAGAAGACCAGTGCAGTATGATGGTTTTTTATCCCATCTTTTGTACAGCCTTCTTTCTTCACGCCCACCAACACTTTGCAATCAGAACAGCCAAATTTGACTAGCAAAGCACCTTTCCTTTGCTTTTGTGCAGCACTAGTTCCCAATGTGCACTGCCTAGTTTCCAGTGCCTCTCAAGAAAATCAGAGCTGCCCAGTGCTGCAGATAAAGACAAGCAATCCGAAGTAGCATGACAAGGAACCATGAAGTCTGCACTGGGTTCCTACATAAGCAGTGAGACTGCTTATATATCAGTTTCAGCTAACCTGTTCTCCCCTACACTGCCATTAATATAATCTAATCATCAATGCTAGGGAAGTGCAAAGCAGGTGGGTTTTCCTGATTGAATTTCCACCAGTGAAATTACTGCTTTTATTGCAAGACCTTTCCTCAATATCATGTGAGTACATTACACATCATAAAAGTCAAACCAAAACATAGTGTCTTGGTCATAGTTTGGAATGCAAAGACAATGAATTATTGTGTATTAAGAAGCAAAGATCACTTTGATATTTTTGGAGTCAGGAGAGGGTGCCTCAGACATGTGTAGGTGTCTAAATGTGGGAGTCATGGGTAGTGTTAGTACACAAAAGAGACAGCATCCCTGATAATAGAAGAAAATTAACAAGAGAAGAAACTGTTTGGAATAAACTCCATGTATTAGTTATTTAGGAAAAACAAGTGGACATGAAGGACAGGAAAGTAAAAAATATGAGGAAAGAGTGACAAGGAAGCACCAGACCTGTGTCTGGGACAAAGATGCCATGGAAGAGTATAAAATATGGAATTTTCACGGAAAGGGATCATGCACTTTGTGATTCGAAATCCAGAAATGATTGTAGCGATTTAAACAAAATTACATCAGATTCTGAATCTTTAATAAACTCTTAACCCCAGTTCTTTGTGCTGGCATAACAGAGACTGTTCCACTCTTCGCCTTCCCTCCCGCCCCAACCTGCCCTTTTTCTCTCTGGGTTGTCAGGAGCTATAGGCAAGGATCCAAGTCTACAGTAAAGTGCAAGGAATGGTTTTCCTGGCTTGATGGGCCCGGCTGAAAGAGCAATATCTGGAAGTATTATGAAACTGATTGTCTTTGGCGCAGTAATTGGATGGAAGACATTCAGATCACCTTTGATTAGATGAACTTTTGAAACTACTGAGATTTATCAGCTCACAGATCTTATTCTCAGAGGACTCAAGAGAAAGTGTCCCATTAACTTAATGAATCAGGCCGCCAGAGAACAACTGCTCTTGAAGTCAGAATGAGAGATTTCCCATCAGTGGCACAAATTCTGCCAATAAAGGCAACAGGATTTCTCAAGTGAAATGAGATTAGAATATGTCTCCCCTGATTTTCAGTAGTTAAATGACTGACTATCCTGTAATAGGCTAATTATTAGATTTCTCTTCAATTTTTGTATTGTAGGAAGAAATGAAAGCGTTCTTTCCCTATCTAGATTGTGTGGCAGCTGTGGCAGTGTTTCATCAATGCCATTGCAAAATCTTGACCTTTGAAAGGTGGCACGGTGCGTTCATCTTTTCCCAACCTCATCTGCCTTCAGCAAGGTGTCACCAGCTCTGGAACTTCTGGCAATTCGACAAAGGCATGTTCCCTCATGTCAGTTCTTGTTATCCACTCTGTCTTCTTCACATACGACACACATGTCAGCTCTCATTTTCACACTACTTGCTTTGTTTGTCCCTTCACAGGTGAGAGATTCCACATTTTCTTTTTTGAACCATTTTCAGGACGGTTCTTATTTCCCTGCAATACCTTTCTGGGTTTACTTGATAACTTAAAAGATCCTTTTTGTCACTGATGGTTTGTGGTTCTTCACAAAGTAAAACAGCTTTTTAGTCTCTCTTAGTTAGCTGTAGCATTGCCATGCCTTTTTTATGAATTCTATTCTTCCAGCTCCCATATATAAGTTGTTGCTAAATGTTTTTTACATAATGCGTATGGAGTTGCTCACCTCAGAGCGCTTGTTTAGTAACAGCAATGAATATTTTTAGACCCTCTTTATTCCCTGTAAAAACATTTCAAGAACTGCTTGTTTCATCATTATAAAATGGGGTCATTGTGAAATATTAACATCCTAATTTTACAGATGACAAAAGTAACACCAGCCTCCCACACACTCCTGCTTAGACTGCAGGACTAGTAGGGTTATTTGTGATGGGGCATTGACAAAAAGACTATTCAAATCACTGATTACCACCTCTTTTCTCACCTGGAAGTGAAACAGCAGGAAACAGAGATTATGAAAGCATATTATTGCTGGTCAGTCGTTCGTAAATGCAAGGAGAATCTGGCTGTGCCCCTCCTAGCTGCTCAGTAGTCTTTGAAGTTGGTGGTTCTAGGGAAGAGAACCAAAACTTAAAAGGAATACCTGTTGCCTTCCAAGTGGTCATGAAAGTTGAAATAACCCATATTCCTGGCCCTGTTACTCCGTATGTGACATGCTTGGACATCTGCATTAAAGAATTCAGTAAGAGCTGTGGCAATGTGCAGGTACTGCTCAAATGGCATATGATGGCTGCACATATTTAATTACCTATCTGAGTGATGAAACTCCTTCTCCTTCTGTGTGTGACTTTTTACAGTTCTTCATTTTTTAAAATATAGCTTGTATTAATTTTATGTCAAAATGGCATCACAAATTAGAAGCAGATAATAAAGGCATCCCATTGCTGAGGTGTTCTTCTGCATAAGACTAGACTACCTTGGACAACATACTAATAAAATTGCCTTTTCTAGACAGTTTGGGATTCTTGTTACATTAATTCATTTTTTTAGTAATTTTTGTTTGTTTGTTTGTTCATTCCTGGCCCACTCAGGATGCCACTAGCACAAAGTAGTAAGAATAGTCATACTTGTCTCATCTTTCAGAGTTATTCTTTTAATGTAGTGTACTGAGATTGCTCGGTCGATGACCTCTGTCAAATCAAACACATTACTTTGTTTTTATATAAATTTTATAGGGACAGTATGTGTTCTTAACGTTAGAAATGTTTTTTTGGGAACTGGCTAAATTACAAACAAATGATAGATGAAATTGTAGTGTTAATTTATATCACAACATTCTTGAAGTTTTTACGCGAAACGGAGTTGCCAAACAGACAAATCTGGCTTGCCCAATTCAAACATGATTCAAATGAAAGATTCAAAAGGATACACAATCTAAACTTAGAAGTTAACCAACATTATCAAATGAGAGGTATTAGAAGTCTTTAAAATGCTCTTCTTCATATCAGGAAGTTTTCAGTAACAAAATAAAAGATGTAATATTTTATTATTGTAGATAGAATGCATGCTTTCAGAAATTGCCTATAGGCACACACTTTTATGCTACACAATAAACACTTTAAACTGTGTGTCTCAATAATAAAGGCATTAAGAACCACCCATTTACATTTGATAAACTCTTCTCTTGTATTTATGTGAGTGAAATAACAATGTCTACTTCAGAGATATGATGTGGACATTTATTAATTGATGTTTTCTCAAGTTTTCATTGTTCTAAAATGCAAAGCTTTTATGTTGTATGTGTCTGCATGTATATATTACATATATATGCAAATCATTCTGTGAATGTATTGTTCTTGCTGTTCTAAATTTTTCTTCAGTGTTTGCTCCCTGCATCAAAATCTTATTTTAAAAGTCATTGGTATGTAAGTGTGAAATACAGTCAGCTATTTGAATGTCTATAAATCAGCCATCTGTGATACACACTGTAACAACAAAAAAGGAATCAAGTTTGCCAGTAAATGCTGCTCTGATAAATCTAATTTTAAGTGAAAGGTATTGCTAAGGATGTATTATAATATGTTTCTGTGACTCTAAATGGGAAAATAAGTTATTTCACTCTTTACTAACTGTACTGTATGCCGTGATTTAGAGTAGTTTGAATTTAGATTTTCACTTCAATGGTAATTACATTCATCTCACAGAAGTTCGTTCTGTGCTTTTGGAGATGTTAATTGCATTGTACACCAGTGTAATCAAGAAACCAAAAAAGCCATGCAAATTTATATATTTTAGACAACCAGAGCACTTTAGGGGACAAAGGACAATGTGTTCTCTTAGCTAGTGTCATAACCTTCACACCAGTTTATCTGTAAATGGGTTTTAACGGAAAGCATGGCAGAGGTCTTTAAGGAGCAGTAAGGAGCAGCATGTGTGCTTCTAAACAGGTTTTTGCTTGCTATTTTGATCTTTGATCTCTCTCTTTTTTTTTTTTAATTTTGTTTTGGTTTTTGGGGGTTTTTTTTGTTTTGTTTTGGGAGCTTTTTTCAGATTATCTTTGTCGTTTGAAAAACCTCAAGATTTTTTTAAGGACAGCCAGGTAGTACGAGTTTCATGATTATTGAATATCCCACCCTAATAACCGCCACACTCTTTAGGTTATATCAATAAAGACACACTTCCATAATGACCCACCCAACTCACTGCACTGAGGGCAGCTGCTCAAATGATGTGACAGAAGTCAGAAGAGAGTCAATGGCAATGGAGAAATAATGTCAGGCATGGCCATAAAAGTATATGCAAAACAGATGTAGAGTCAGGATGGACTCTAAGACACCCATAATCCCTCCATGCACACATACACCACATCCCCCAGTTTGGTCACCATGAAGCAGGAGGGAAGTAAGACACTGCAATGCAGCATGCTACACACCTTCATGTCCAAAGGTTCTCCCAAAATGCAAGAATGGCACCGTCATGGTGCCTGTCCCGGTACAGCGGCTGTGTGCAGCAGATGCAAAACAGAGCACCTACATGAGCTTTATTTTGTGAAATACGATCCCCAAGTGATCAGAAAGTACATGATGAGAGACACCCCCATAAACCAAAAGGTAAAAGGATGTTGAATACTATAATGGCTTTCTATGAATAAATCCCTGCATATCTACATATAGCAGTTGACAGTTCATCTCTGGATGTTCCTAGACTCCAAGTCACGAATTTATTTTGAGTATGGGGACAGCTACTGCACAACATCAGGCAGTTGAGCATGTAGATATGCCTTTAGTTAGCTCAAATTTGAAGACACATTCCTGTTAGGTTTTGGGGTTTGTATGGGATTTATTTACTAAATGCAGTTTCTTCAGGAATTTCTTTTTATTTACTTCATTTTATAATAAGGCTTACTTATATATGCACCCAGATGAAAAGTAAGAAGCACAAAGTCAATTAGAGGAAAAGTAAATAAAATTATGTCACATAGTTTCAAATACAATGAAGAAAAAAAGTGTTTCCCTTGGTTTTGTTTTCACTCAATCTGAGTACATTGTCTCTGTACAGTACTTTCTCACCTACACTTCAACTGTTTCCAAAGGTAGCAGGAAGAAGAAGTAGGATACACAAAAGAAAAGTATTTTATGTCACTGAACTTTTTCTTAAACTTGATAAAGGTTTTAAAGGGCAATATTACTAAAGTGGAATCTTCTTTGGCATAATTAAAAGGGCTAAAGAACTGATTTCTTATTTATTTAAAGTATCCTTTATTGTTTTATGATCTGCAACAGTACATCATCGATCATAATCAGATGTACAATAAATAAAAATTATCAATGGGATTACATAAAGAGATGTGCTTACCCTGATTTAAAGCCCATGTAGTGTTTTCCCAGGGAAACCTAGCAAAGGTGAATGTTTGGGAAGGGTAGCTAGAATGTATTTGTGCCTGGTAAAATAACTTTTCGCAAAGAATGTCAATATTGGTGAAATATTTGTGTGGGGAAATCATGATTGAAACTGCACAGACAAGGAAAATTAATTTTAGTCAGTCTAATTTTGTAAAGGGCTGATTCCAGAAGGCAGGCAAGGAACAAGGATATATGATAATAACACTGCCAGCAGTGTTGGAAGAGGGCTCCAAAAATAATTAAAATGTCCTAAAAATAACACAGCTTAAAATAATAATAATTAATTTTCAGGAACTTTTTATTAACTTTTTAAGTTACAAGCCTGTAGTAATTTAATTCATGTTTTCATGTGGTTCTTTACATCTGCAAACTAACTTCTAAGAAAACCTAGTGAATGGAAGCTCTGATTTTTATTAAGTCTATATGGCTGTTGGAATTTGCTCAAGAAAGCTACTAAACACCATGGTAAAATAAGAACTTGGCAAGACTGTGTATTCATACACATTTATAAAACACATGTGATACACAAACATGCTAACCTCTATCTTTGTATGGAAAAAAGAAAAACAAGGGGATTTTCAGAAATTTATAGTTTTTCTTCATGTAATAAAATTTCTAACAGGATTTGGCAGGTAGTAAATCTCCAAAAGAGAAGTAAATATTTCCTGTGCTGTGGTCTTTGCATGGATATATAAGAAGAAAGGCAACCTTTTAACTCTACAGTATTAAACCCCTTAATAGAAAAATTAGAAAAGATTTTTTTATAGAAAGGAGAAAGCTAGACAGATGCAATACTTAAACACACTCCTTTAAGAATTCCTATGTGCTCCTGAGTTCTTTTTCATCACCATAAGCTCTCTGCTAAGTGTGGAACCATAAACATACGAAAGCCTGTCATGCAGGTGTATTTCGTATACCTGCCACACTGTGAACTCACCATGTCTCTGGCCCTGAGGAGAAGTTCTCTTTCCTTGCAGCAAGATTATGTTTTTAAAATCTGACTTTTAAACCTCTTACTGAATTTTTTAATGGATTAAATTCATCATGTCACCAGCTGCTGTGCAGCTAATAGAGCCATAAAACACTGTATTAAAGGATTACCCATGCAAAATTTCCTTTTGCGCTAATGTGAATTTTAATACTTTTAACATTTAGTTGAGATGGGAATGTCCAAGAACAGCTTGTTCAATAGGTTGTTCTATAAAATTAAGTTCCTCAGCTCATCACAAATGCCAGGACTCCATTAAGTTGAAATTTTACAGAGAAGCTAAGATGATTCACTGTATATAGCATTCACAGGGAAAAAGGCAACATCTGCTTCTTCATTAATGCTGTAAAACAAGGAAGTAAGACACACATGGGCACCGTAACTGCAGGGAAACTGGGCTGAGCAGCTGAGAATCCTAGCTCCAAATTAGTTAGAGGTCAGTTTATGCCATACTGTACATGGGGTATTAAGAACTGAAGTAATATGAAATCCCACTCTCTGAAGCAGGGTGACAACTGTGGGCCTCATCTTTAGTCTCACATTAATGTAAAGTCTGGATGCATTTCATGAAAGAAAATTATTTAACTTGGATAGGAGGTGTGGGGAAGAGAAGGGATACTTGTGCTTTCAGAACAGGGAATGAGACCTTTCATTTTATTCTTATCTATAAACAGTAATTAAACAGGTAACATTTATGTACCTGAAATCATGAAATGACTGCAAATAAGATATAAAAGGTTACAGTTTGAATTTCTTTCATCTGACAGCAACAAAATGGTCTTCAGGAGGATTCCTCTCTGCAGTAGCTATAGGATTAAGAACAGGATGCCTTTCTGGCCCTTAACTCCTATTTTGTGCAGAATAGGATAGTTTAACGGGATGCTGGTTGGCATTAGAAAGATCCTCGCCAAGCTTCTTCCACGCTATCTTACCCTTAAAAAGGATCACTCATGGAAACCAGCATCACTAACTAGATGCAATCCTTGTTTACTACTGGAATGAATACAGAATTAAGTACTCAGACCGGTTTTTTCATGCCCTACACAACAAGATAAAGGGTAAAAAGCTGGCAAAAGATGGCACTCCCAGTCCATCAACAACTGCACTGAACATCACTCTTGATAGTGCAGCATTTGAGCAGAGAAATCCGTAAAAAAGATGGAAAATTAATTATTCTTTTTTTTCTACTAGCATTTGGACAAAAATAATGATCAGTAATGCAGACAAATAAATTTTCGTGTTTTCAAATCATCATGTGAAAATCATTTTCTCTTTATGGTAGTTTGAGTACTGCTCATCCAGCACCAGCTAATGCACGATGCCACACACTTTACCCTACTGGCTGTGCCTGAGTGTGCAGAGGGTGCTTCCAGATTCCTGGGGCATCCAGAGTGCTTCTTCCATCCCACCCTGTGCATGTGGGAAAGGAGGAGGAACCTGCTCACACTAACCCAGACACCACACACCCTGGAAGAGAGGAAGGTGGCTGTCTTTGTCACCCACTGATCCCAAAATGACTACAACAACTGCCAGCAACCTCCTCCATAGAAGTCTGTGTAGGTGTTTACCTTTGAAAGTTTCCTGAAGGGCAGGGATGTTCTCAGCCAGGAGCATGATCAATGGGCAGAGGAGGAAAACAGGAACAGCCAGTGAATTTTAGGTATCTCAAAATGCTTTGAATTTGATTGCCTTTTAAATGTTTCCAAATGAGGGAGACTTTCCATATAGTAAGTATTTCATACTGCTAAATCATTTGACAAAATTTTGAGGCAGTGATAGTAGTAGTAGTAGCAGCAGTAGTAGTAATAGTACTAGAAGTAGGAGTAAAGGTTCCTGATGCTCACTTTGGAATAAAAATGGGGACAGTTATTTAAAAATCCAACACAAGATTGGTGAGGAAGTTTTAACAGGAATATACTTGAGGTGCTGTTCCTTGCCCCAACTGAATTTTCTCCACAGCTCCATATTTTGTTCTCCATGTGTATTAGTGTTCTGAGAGCCTGTCATTTCTTATCAGAATGAGAAAGGCTAAAGAGATAATATTTCAATAACATACTGGCCTGATCATAAAATAACTCAATGGAAATGTGTAACTGCCTCAGGCAGCACAGCAGGATAGTCAGCAGTCAGATGATTTCTATTCTGGGTTTCTTTTTTTATGGTTACATTTTCTGTTATATCAGACATACCCTCAAGTCTTAGTTATGCTTTTATTCAAAAGGAGGTCTGCAGTATAAAGACCTACAAAACTTATTATGATATATTACTGTAAAAAAATAAAAGTTGGTGCCACAGTAGCATATTGATAAGGACAGGCCTGCCACATTAATTGACCTTTTTCATCTCCACCACCAGGGCTGAGGCCTAAGCATCTCAGTTGCTTAGCAACAAGGTCACTGCTTTCAGACCTTAAATGCACCAAAAAAAAATAGTTAAGAAAAAATCAGAAGATGTGATCTTATGAAGGCAGAAGATATTTGGCAGAAGAATTTTTTTTTCAATTGCTATTTTACCCTTTTCTGTTGATAGTAATGCTTAGAGGGCAAAAGGGAAACCAGGATCTGAAATTTTTCTGATAAAAATAAACAGCAAGATAGTACTGAAACCACAGGCACATGTTCCTGCTCAGTACCAGTCCTGAAGAAATGCTTTTGATTTTTAGAACATCCATAGATGTTTACAGATAGCTCCTATTACTCTTTTATATGCATAAAATATATCCATACATACAAATTACCAAGTGACTCTGGACAATATGCATATATTTTTGGACAGCAGGATGCAGCAGAAAAGTAAAGAGGGGTTCCTATTGTCTAGATTCTATTTCAGCATTCTATCATAAACATTAGTGCTCACTGCTATGTTTAATGACAGGGCTTTAGGCAACACAACATCTCCTAAAGGTCAGGTCAGAGAGCAGTTTGTTTCTTTCCTCCACAGCATGAAATACAGGGAAAAGTCAACACTTCTTTTAAACTTTAATAAAGGCCATGGAACAAGAGAGCTTCTCTGCCAGAAAGCAAAATTTTTATACACAGGTGTAGCCAAATATTCATTGCAGGTTTCTCCTGAAGAGGATTCTTATTGGCAGAGTTATAAAATCTGTATTTTATTCCCAAATAGTCATCACCAAAAATGATAAATGGCACCATGAATTTCATTCTGTCTTCACACTAATACTTTCCAGGTTCATGTATGTCCATTTATTTATATAATCCCTTACCCAGACTTCTTCTGCTGAGGGTAGGTCTTTCTTGCTCTGGAATTTCACACTGGTCTGAGGCAGCTGGGATTCTTTAAGCTCAGTCATGCCTTTAAGACCAAGTTGAAGAAGGCATTGAGTACCTTGACCTGTTTGCTGTTCTGTGACACCAGATCAACGGTTCCATTCATCAGAATGTTTGCACATTCTTTGTAGTCTTCCTTTTGCTAGTGGTGTCCTAGCAGATCTTATTGCCCTTCACATCCCTCATCAGATTCAAATCAACAGGCTTTGTTTTTTCTCACCTGGTCTTTGCATATCCAGACAGTGTCTTTCTATTCCTCCTAGGTCACCTGCCTCTGCTTCCACCTCCTATACACTTCCTTTTTACATTTGAATTTTGACAGGAGCTCCTTGCTCATCTGTGCAGGCCTCCTGCCACCTTTGCTTCATTTCCTGTCTATAGAGATAGATCATTCTTGGGTTTGGAGAATGTGATCCCTCAAAATCAATCAGCTTTCTTAGACTTATCTTCTCTCCAGAGCCATTTCATATGGGATGTTTTTCAGCAGATCCCTGAAGAGCCCAAACTCTGCTCTCCTGAAAGCCAGGGTTGTAATCCTGCTTTTAAACTTTTGTGATGCTTACCTTTTTTCCTTGGTATTTGCATTTTCCCAGTTAATGGTGTTTAAATGTGAGGGGAAAGGGGCAATGACACACAGCTATAAAATGGCAGAAAAACTGCTGTGGTTGCAAATTGTCCAGAATATAGTAAGATTTTAAGAACACATTCTAGGCAGGGATGCCTCAGCAAGCTCTCACTGTATTAATACGATGCCCTCTCTTTCACTTCAGTTATGTTTCTAGTAAAATGACCAAAATACCTACACTTAGTTGTTATCTAGAGCAGCAGATAAAAGGGGCACCTCAGTACTGCTTTGTGATCTTGGTACTCAAAAGGGGAATT
Source organism: Rhabdornis inornatus (assembly GCA_013397075.1). NCBI lineage: Eukaryota > Metazoa > Chordata > Aves > Passeriformes > Rhabdornithidae > Rhabdornis > Rhabdornis inornatus. The sequence goes on from VWZS01005593.1 coordinate 137,419, forward strand.
TGAATGCCCTCGTTCAGTCCTCACAGTTGCATACTAACTTCCAAAATAGAGTTATCACTAGGATTACAGATATTGGAGAAGGCTCTGTATCACATGAGGACTGTACAGGATGTTGTGATCAAGCATTAGTCTTTGCGTATCTCATGAAGCTGGCACATTTTGTCTACACAGTACATTTAAGAAGGTAAATGCATTTAACCAGGAAAATCCATTTAGAAACTGTGATAATGGATATCGTAGATATTACCAGTAGTGTCTTGAAACAAGCCTCACTTGCATAAAAATTTAAATGTCTGTACACACGGTGTCTAGCAATGCCTTTAGTTTGACAATATTTAATAGTTGTGTGCAGGGAACCCAGCAATTTGCACAGTTGTTGTTTGATCTTACTTGTTTTTAAATAACATCAGGAGGATGTTTGCCATGAACAAAAGGTCAGCTTTAGTACAATATCTTTTGGCTAATTGAGTTTAGCCTTCTGATATGTTCCTGAACATCAAAATGTTAATCAGCTGTAACAGCTAAATCAGCATGGCAGGCACTGTCTCTACACCAAGATAGAGTATTAAATAAATATCTATTAACCTTCGAAGTTACCTACTTTTGGTATTCATTAATACCAAAGATCACCAAAGACTTTTGATGAATTCAAACCTGGCCTACACGTAAAAGTTCTGTGAAACTATGAGTTTCAATGGTAACACTCTGGAAGTGACACAGTAGGAGGGTAGGAGTATCGGTGTAAATGTAGTCACATAGCAAGCAGAGCCTTCTTGCTACTTCTTTCCTCTAGTTGTTCTGTGTAAAAATTCTCAGCAAAACCACACCTTTACTAGAGTAGGTAGATCTTTTGTACACCACTCAGCAAAATCTGACTTTTAATATAAAGCCTAAGTACATTTCTGGCTTGGAGAGAGAAAGATGAGTGTAAACCTATGGCATAAATGGGTCAAAACATAAGTGAGTATGCTTTTAAATTGTGATAAATGAGACCATGAGCTGTAGCTATGCTAAGCCTAGATTTCAGCTCCAGCAGCTTCCAGAGTGGTATGCTCCCGTTTTTCTCAGTGGCAAACTCCTACAAGGTTCTGCAGGTTGTTTGGCTCTGCAGGTGTTAGTTTTCCATGATGGTGAAAGTCTGAAAGCTGGGGAGTATCATAAGCGACTGTCCTTCAATTTTTCCTGCCGAGTCAAACCAATCTTGTGTGTTTATAGGTGCTACTGGAATGTTCTTTGACCTGCAGGACTGGAAAATAAATCCTTGAAAAGATAATCAATGTGAGCCAGTGATCGTTAGGACACTTTACAAGGGGACCAGTTGAAACGGGCTATGCTGTTATTGGCACAAGCCAGTAAAAAGTATTTTTAACACACAGGGGGACTTAGTTTCATTGGAAACAGTGGCCTAGAAAAATCAACCAGTGCCCAAAATTTCCAAAAAGAGATCTGAAACAAAAGTAAATTTCCTGATGTAAACTACAGTGAGTCCATATTGGACTCTGAGACTAAACAAAAGGGTAGTCAGTACCTGCACAGGTATGTCAAGTTCATTTTGTATAGTAGTGGGTAACAGTTTCTCCGCATTAATTTGAGATCAAAACTGCTCAAGAAAAATATTTTCTTCTGTCCATTCCCTTTGAGACACTTTTTCTCTAGTAATCTTGCAAAACGAGTCAGTGCAAAGTTACTATGGTCATTCATATTGCACCCAGAAAAAGGCTGATTGAACTTTTTACCTTTTGGTTATGCTTTTGATCTGTAGCCCACATGAGCTCATTAAGATCATATTATTTAGCTTGAGCTTCAGATACTTGACCATTTCTCACAGTAGCCCCAGGCTGGGTGCAGAGTAATATTGTTCATACTGGCTTCCTGGCATGGCAACATGTCATAAAGTATCTGCTGGGATATGACAGAAGAGGTGGGCTGGAGGTTGGAAGATGGAATAAAGAGGCTCAGACACTTAAGAGAGATTGCAAGGAGAGGTCAGTGCCCATCAGATGGTAGGATACAGAATCCCAATTACTCAGGAATGCTCAGTGTGGGCTGCCTGATGCAGACTGCAATAAATCTTATGGCAGGCATTAGGAACACCTGGCTTCAGATGAGAAGGTTTTTCTTAGGTCCATCTAAATCAATCCTCTTTCTTCCCCTCGCCTTCACTGATCTCTATCTAGTGGGGGGAGGAGGGGCAAAAGCAACAGGCAGGTGATCTTATTATGGGTCCTGTCAGCCTCACTAATGCAAAACAGGTAACAGGCAGAAGAGACAAAAAGAAGGTTTAAACTGTGCAATAGCTCCTGTCACCTCTCTTAAGATTTGAGAGGAGCTTGGCATATGTCATAACACTGGATTCTTTCCAGCCCACACTCAGATGTCAGATGAGCTTGATGGTCATGAGTCCATCCATTAAAAGCTTTTAACATTGCTGACCTCCTGCATAGCTTGGGTCCATTGTTCTACTGGGAGAAGAAGCAGGGAGGTAAACAGAGTTCATCCACTGTCAGGTCTACTAATTTAAATCAAGATAGTGATTTCAGGAAACTTAGTCTGGCCACATTCACTATAGTCCTATCCTGCTTTTAAAAGACAAAAGGATAGCCCTTAATTTTATTTTATTTTTTTTAATAAAGCAAATTGACTGTTTACAGATTTGTATATTTTAGCTTTGCTGCCTGAGAAGGTGTAAGCTCTGATTTAAGAATTTTGCCTGGGCTGAAACATCAGTAGGATCTTTCTCCTCCAACCTTCTCTCATAAAAGTTGCTTAACCTCTTAGAGATCTCTTCCGTTCCATTAAATTCTGCTGATATTGGTAAAAGATTCAAAATTTACCAAGGAGGGAGAGATATATACACTTGTACAAGAAGAGGGAAACTAATTATTCCATGAGCTTGTTCCTTGTCAAGTAGCCTGAAAATCAGCCATTGTCAAGCTGGGGTTGTGGTTCAGTGTGTTGCTCACTTTTCCCGTTTTTTCTTTCTAAGTTTTCTTTTATCCCTCTACCTTCTTTTTTTTTAAACTTCCCAAATTATTTTTTTCCTTTCCCTCGAGATGGGGCTTTCCATTTTTAAGAGCTCCCATGAGGTACCCTGAGACCTAACAGGTAATCACATGAGCCAGTTATAAATGGAGAATGTATGCACATCCACATGGTGGTCTGTAGGTGTGTGACTGTACCAGCACTGCTGTCTGTCAGCATCCACTGCAAACAGACATCCAGTTCTGACCCTGGCTAACACATCCATAATTTTCCATGATGAGAAAGGCCAGCTCAACGTCTTAAACAAGGAAGGAAATAGAATAAAGCCTTCACAAATGTACCCAGTGCAGATTGGAGCTTGCCAGCTTCCCCACTGCACCTTGTGAGTAGCCACTGTATTCTGAACAGCTCCAGGGAGACTGTCACCCACAACATTGGCTGTGTGTAATGAAAGCACTGGAGAATCTGCCACCTGGGATCATTTCAGAAATGGTTCTCACTGGGCTACCTCACTGATAATCTTCTTCCCCTGGTATATACAGCAGCACCACAACTCTGTGCACTCAAAGCTACAGGAGCCACTGAAAAACTTCACAGTAAATTAAGTACAATTAGCAGAGCAAACATCACTACTGCTAGCCTCATAGTCCTGTAATTATTCTGACAGCACTTATTATTTGGGCCATTTCTCAAATCAGTGGTCTTTGTAAATGAATATTATCATACTTAAGTCCTTTTCCAAATAGAGTATCCCTAGGCACAGTAAAGACTTGGGGAAGAAGGGGTTAGATCTTCTAACTGAAATAAACATTGCAGTGCCACTTGTCAGACTCTGTCCTTCTGAATGCCAGAAGCAGAGCAACAAAAAGAACCCATGACCTGGTTCTTCCTGACTACATCAGTGCTTAGGTGCTGAATTTTTGAGTTTTATCCAGATGGCCCTGTGACACAGACTTCAGGAGAAAATCTGGCTAGTAGTATAAAAAGCCATGTGTCAGACTGCCTGTGTCGAGCAGTAGATCCCTCATATATGCTGGTCCTCTGTGGGTCTGTGAAACTCTGCGTCATTATGGGATGATGTAACTGAAGTGCACAACCTTTCAAACACAGCTCAAGGCAGATTTTCTCGGTGCTTGGAAACCCCTGTTCATTGCCCATTTCTGCCTGTGAAAGCACTCTGCACTTAGCCTTAGGCTTACAGTCAACATCCCTTGCCTAAAGATTTTTCGGACTAGGAGTCAGCCTAGCTAGGCTGAACACTGGGTTTTAGTGTCTGAAGTGTATCACTGGAACCACAGAAACAAGATGCATCCTTAGGACCCTCACAATAGTTATCTTAAGATCAGATGTGGGATGGGCTGGCATTCTCAGCACATCAAATTCCATGTGAAGCCAATGAGATCTATCCATCTCTGCAGCCTCTGGGAACCTGTTAGCTCTACTGGTGTTTTACTGCCAAATATTGATGGAGGTGACTGACTTCAAGCAGCAAGGCTCAAAAAGCTGTGACTAGTACAGCTAACAGGACAGTTATTTGAAAAGGTTCAACACCTTTCCTGCTGAATACTGACTTAGCTCTACTGAGTGACAAAGAGGTGGCAATTCGTTCCATTTTCAAAGACCCCAAGAATAAGGGTGAATTGAGGACTCATCTGTTGAGAGCGTCAAAATAGGGAAGTGTAAAGTGACTAGAAATTAAAAGACCTCATCTCAGAGATAAACTCCAGTAATAAAGATTCACATTTGTGATAATTCTCTGCATAGCAGAGGCCAGGCATGGATAAGTTCCTGCAGAGTGAACTTATCATAAGAGGGTGAACAGCCAAAAAAACCTGCAAGAGAATATATCAAAGATAATCTTCACAGTTAAAGTACATGATTTTAACTCTTTAGTTCACAATTTGCTACTAGTGAAGGTTTTCTACATACTTAAAGACCAGAGACATGCAGAATTTTAGGCAAGGGAATGCCAGATGCATTCCTCGGAGAGGAGGGGCCACTAGGTGGCACAAAAGTTGCCTAATTTAAGCAAATTCTCTAGTTAGCCTGGGAAGTGTCACTTCAAGGGATGAACTGCAGCTTTATAAACACAACCTTGTAATACAACCAGCAAGGGAAATACACCGATGTTCAGAATGTCGGGGTACTTTAGGTTCTTCCTGTACATTGTAGGATTAGTATAATTCTACTATTATTGTCTCCTCCCTCAAAAAAAAAACCAAAAAAAACCAAAAAAACAAAGCTGCTTTATTTTTCAAAATAATAATTGAGTCAATCTCAGGAAAAGCAATTCTGCAAAATAAGAAGAGAAGAAAAAAAATATACCAACGCATTGCATAACCAGAAAGAGTTGACAGATTAATTGTGCTAAAATATGGAGGTAAATATGATGTATTAAAAAAGTTATATTTTGCATTGTTCTGTAGTACAGTCCAGAGAAAGCCTCAGTGGCAAGACACCCTGACATCAAGGATGTAGGATATTTTTGAAAGAGGTGAGAATGACATCAGGAAAAAAGATAAAAAGAAGAAAAATATGTGTAGTGGGAGAGGATATAGCAGTGAAAATTTGTAACCTGAGAAGCAGTCAGATATTGTAGAAGTCACCCTTACCCGTTAAATCTCAGAGACACTTAAATATCACCCTCACTAATAAAACAGAAACAACTGAAGACCAAACACTTTGGCCTCCGTGGACGTGCAAGGAAGATCCCAGAATTCATCTGACCCCCCTGGCCATACAGAATGTTGCACAATTTGCTGCTGGGGCTACCAACTGTCTGAGCAATGCCTTACACACGACATGAATATCCACAGAGTCATTCTGGTCAAGGAGAGTCAACCTAGAATCTGAAATCAGTTTTAATGGGAAGACTTTGATGGGCATTATGTCAGCTTCTTTCAACCTTGGGCTTTTGATTGACTGCTGAGGACTGTCCTTTAGATGATAACAAGGATACTGTCAGTTCTGCACAGATAGCCTGCACCGGGCTTGAATGTAAAAGCAAGCACTGTGTGTATCATACATGCTCCTTCTGCTTCAGAATTAATTTCTGCTTCAATTAATTTCACTGTAGGTAATATTTAAAAACCAGTTATGGATGATACCTTTAAAATGAGTTGCTCCTCCCAAGGTAAATTATGAGCCTGATCACAAAAGCGGAGGAGAGGAGAGGAGAGGAGAGGAGAGGAGAGGGAAATAGAAGTTGTGGGAAAAACTCTTTTTGGCTTTCAGCCCTGCTACTGCAAATATGTAAAAGCAAGGTATATCTTTAAGAAGAAATTAATGAAATTCAGTTTTCCACTGCACTTCCTACTTTCTCACAAATAGTGATATCTGCTAACACCTCTGTACTTCAGATGTCAGAGCAAAGCAGTTCAAAATTCGCCAGACAGAGAAATAAAAAAAGAGGAACACCTTTGTCAATGAAAGATTTTTCAGAGAAAATGGAGCTTTGTATTGAATATTCAGAGTCCTAGAAACATGATGACATGTTGGAAAAGAAGTATTGTTTTTATAAAAGGAATCATATGAATAAGATTTTGAATTCTACTGCAGCTCATCTAAGTACAAAATGGCCACTCTCCCCAAGCTATATCCTTAAATGAAGCTATGACTAAGGCATGCAATAAGCCGGGAATTTTTACCCTGGAATGTTAAAAACTACATGGATTCTCTCTATGCTTTTGTTCTCGACATACAATATTATCACATGATCGAGCTGAAAATACCATTTATCTGCTGGGAAAAATTATCCTGGGTTCCCACAAGATTGCACTCGATATTAGCATTCCACTGTTAAGCGGTTTATAAAGGTTAATAAATAATTAATGGATGTTATAAGCACTTTTCAGATACGATCAGTATATGCAATAGATGCATATCAGTATGTGCAATTGTAGTTGGTTATGTGGTATTGGGCTGCTGTAGTCCATTTATTAAAACAGCTGCAAATAATTTAGTAACTCTTTCTACACTTCTCATATCTGGAAGAAAAACGTGAAGTGTGACCAAAAAAGGAAGAAAATTCTTCCACTTTCTCAGCAATTCAAGTCGGATTAATTTGACTTTGAGTTGGTCCTAACAAATTATTCAGTTTTATCATTGTTATTTTAACACTAGAATCTATTAGATGAGATACTAATCCACAAGATTTAAAATCTTTATTGTGGGAGAGCAAGAAGCCCTTGAAACAGCAGGAGAGATTAGCATTTGATAAAAATTCTTAAGGAATTAAACTTGCATATTGTAAATGCAGAGGTATATAAGAAAGATTTGTAGTACAATGCATCTTTTTATTTTCCCACTGTGCAACAGGGTGCCTACCTAGGGCATTACATGGAAGGAGGAAGCATTAACATTTTTGGACAGCAAGATTTGCAAACTCTTTTTTGTTCATCTTCCTCAGGACAACAGAATGTTTCTAATATCACATCCCTCATATTTTCTCTTTTAACCTGATACTTAACTTTGTCTTATTCTTGAGGCTGACATGGTATTTTAGATCTTAGACTCATGAAGAGATGTAAACCGAGAGCAATATCTAATTCCTTCTCAATTAAATCCTTCCCAGAAGATCAGGAGCCCTGTCCAGCGTATTTCTGTGAAACAAGGGCCAAGACATTCCAAGTACTTTTGCCAAACCTTTAGTCAAAGTGGATTTATTGCTTTTAGAAATACATACTCATTTAATGATTGACAACAACAGCAACTGTAGTATCAGTAGCAGCAGAAGCAACAACAGCAACATAGTAAAATAAATTCACCTTGTCCATGCCTCAGGGTTAAAATTTCTGGGTTTTGAGAAACTGTTAAAAAACAGTTAGTTGAACAGTAGCCAGGAAGATGGCAACAATGAAGGGGAAAAATTAAATAACAGCGACTTATTTTTGCTTAGAGAAGGATCCAAATTAAAGTCTGAACTGACTGAGTTGCCTGCTTACTTCATTTTGCCTAATTATTACCCAGCAGGGCTTGGAAATTTCTCCCACTGCAGATCAGGGGATCATTAAGATTTTATTTTGATCAATATAGCCTATTTTGCTTGCATTTGCAAATTCACTAGTCTGTGTTTTTGGAAACCTCAAGTCCCAGCACTTCCCCGGGGTTTTCTAAGTTCCCATAACATTCCCTATCTCTGCAGTGAAGACTAAGGGGAAAACTCTGGCCCCTGAAGCCAATGACAAAACTGATATTAGCACAGTGAATCCAGAATTTGAGTGGCATGCTATATCTTCCAGATTCTTATTTCTATTTCTTTCTTATTCCCCAGATTTATTGCACTTCCAAAAGATGCTGTGTTAATTAACTCATCAGCGCACAGCTTTTTCTTTTTAACATAAAAAGCTATTTTTTCTACTTAATCATTCACTGTGTCAAGGAATTAAAAAAGAATATGTTGAGGGGTTTGCCCTTGATTAAAACATAAAATCTGACAATAACTATTTTTTATTGGTTATAATACCTTTACTTTATTAGGAAGATAACAGACTGCTGGTTAACCAATCATGAAATATTAATTTAAAAGAAAAATATATGATAGGGAGTTATTTCTGTTGTGTCTGCCCGGTTTTTATGTCATCTTGTCTTCCTTTAAAAATTGGAGCTTTTCTAGTTTGTTTTTCACTAACTACTTGATATGATATTACCCAAGTCAGTGCAATGAAGCAGCAGATTTTGAACTGATGTTAGCACTTGCTTTACTTGCTTGTCAATGCTATTCTGGTATATGGATTTTTTTAAGCAGAATGAAAAATAAAAAATAACTTTCAGCACTGATTTCAGAAAAATCTTTGCAGCATCTTATAAATATTTATATATACATATTTTTCATATATACTGTATTTACTTTATATCTGATATAAAGTATCTGAAACACACACACATACTTGAGCTTAGCACTTATAAGGATGCATTTAAACCTTTGCAAAATACTTTACTGAACTGGGAGGATGACACACACTTCATTTCAAAAATCACTTACCAATTTATTGTAATAATCATGATGAAAATCCACCTAAAACTGCATAGCAAGTTTGACATTTTGAGAAAGCCTTCATGTTCTAAGGTGTTTATTGTATAATAACAGCACATTACAATATTTATAAAATAAAATTTTAAAAAGCTTATTTTTCAGGTGTGTTTTACAGGGTCTTTATTTCTAACTCCACTAATGCTACATAGTTGGGGATCTTATATGCCTACTTCTCATTTAATAAAAAAAAAATCTTATTACTGTAAAATTCCATTACTCTCATGCCTCCCTATGTAGTACAATGTTAAGTACACTACAATACTGAGTCCCAGATGGAATACAATGCTGTAATTCAATTGAGGGATCCTGCTAATGTCCCACACTGAAGAATATTGCTTAAGGGTTTGGGTATGGTAGCAAACCTCTCAGTCTGAAGACTGAATTACAACCTGACTATTTAATCTGGGCCTTTGTGCTGGTGTTTGTAGTGTACACTGATTATTTGTAATATATCTGTAAAACAATTATTACAATAAAAAAGAGAAAGAAAAAGCACTGTAAATTAAAGTTTGTCCATAAGAATTACGCTATTATAGGATAGCTGGGGTTACAATGAGCATAGAACAGAAAAAGAAGGTTTTCCAAATGTGTTAAAGATTGCATGCAAGGTCTGCTGAAGGAGGCTTCAATCCAGCCATTCCCAGTTCTATTAGAAAGGATCGCTGCTTGACTTCTCAAAGAAAAATTAAATCCTGTGGGTAGGTTTGAGCCTTGATTTAGTTGAAGAGATAGTAATGAAGATTGTAATCTCCTCCCTTTAGACGTCTAATATCGTGTTTGACCCTGAAGCTACCTGCCAAACTTCAGCTGACTCTTTAAGGCGCCCAAAATCTCCAGTACCATAGTTTTCAGCAGTAAAGCTTACTCACCACCAACAGGTGACCAGAAGTACTTCTATCATGGCAGAGATGCACAGATCATATTAAAGCCTTTTCTGCAGCTCCAGTTGTTTTTGTTGCTGCTGCTCTGTTTTTAGTGAAATATTGAAACACCAGTGGAGCCAGGCACAGAAAGAGTAACTATGGCTCCCTTGCTCAGCAATTAGATCACTCTGGCCAAGGTTTACTTTAAACGAGAAATTTAAATTGGAAAAACAAAAAAGTGAGTGGTACTGTTGCACAGCATTTTAACAGCTCTGAGGCAGAGTAAACCAGAGCCTTCTCCATGTCTCAAATGGTGTTTGGCTGACTACAGGAGCTGGTTTTAAAACTACGCCAATCTGTAAAGCTTTCAGTGCAGAATACACCCTTACTAGATCAATACATTGGAGTTATGCAGACACCAAGGAAAAAATTGTAATTGTTTAAATGAATGCCCTTCACTGTCATAACAGAGGGAAATGAGAGCTGAAAGGAGGCTTGTTATGGTGCACCCCCTTGAGCCAAGGTGCGCTGAATGTGCTGGACTGCTAGGTCACTGGGGTGTCACAAAGTTGTGGATTACCAAGCACCTCTCTTATGTCTCCCTTGTTGTCAAGAAATCTGTACCTTCATAGAATTACCAATAAAACAGTCGTAGCAGCAGATTAGGTTTAAAAATCTACCTAATGTAGCGTGAAATTTAGAGTGTATGCTCCAGCGATCAGAGCTGCAGTGTTGACCCATTATGCTCTGCAGTCACATTCTTCCATTTTCACCCTTTGAAGCCACAAAGGGAGGGGGAACAAATAACACACACACTTGCAACCATTTTCTCTTGTGTTTTTTTGGTTGTTTTTTCTCTGAGGGTTGTAGCTCACAGTGCCTGTGAGGGTTTGCTTAGAGCTTTGCTTAACTTTGCTTAATAGAATACATCATGGCTATTTGCTGTGCTTTGTGGCAAAGCAGCCTTGGGTTTTCAGATTCATGGAAAGGAAGCATCTTCTTAATTTTTCAGGCTCAGGATTTAGCAAAATTGAGCTGTCATACTATGTAAGTTAAGAACAATCAAAGCTTTATCCTTTAGCATACAGTGAAATATACTTCACTGAGAATCAGAGAGGCAGAAGACAGTGTGGTAGCTATAGCCTGTGTTACAAGTCAGAAAGCTGCAGCCATGATTGAAAAGGTATGTATGAGGTATTCTGCCCTGCCTTAGCAACTATGCTGTAGTATTAGAAATGAATTTAATGTTTTTTCACACTTTCTTTCCCTTCTCTGCATTGATAAGAAATAAACAACACATTTTGACTCAGCAGTCAAAAAAATTCAAGCGAGAGTGTTTACATATGTGAACTTCATTTCAGATATACCTAGTGGTTTTAACAGCTAGTTTAACTTTGCATTTCTGGGCCTAGACTGAGTTGTCATTCCAAGGATACCTGCAGCAGGTCTTAGCTGCAGTAATATTAGCTGAACAGGAGAAGAGATTAATTTATGTCCAGACTACAAAATTATAAAATACACCATCCCATTTGCAAAATCTGAAGTTACATCCTATTCTGATTCACTAAGACTTGGATGCTGTAGTGCAACAGAGCCTGAACTGTGGCAAAATAAGATGCCTGACTTCCATTCTGATAGATCTTGTCAAAGAGTTTGGTAAGCATTCTGTCCTTCTGTGTCAAGTTGTGCTGGAATGCCCTAGAAGTATCCCTGGTGTGCAAATTGAGCACTGGTTTCCCTGTAGCACTTGTAGAAATTCCACCACAATTTTGATAAGGGAAGACCAAAGGTATACAAGTGTGACTAAAGAAATTTCACTTTTGCAGTGAAGTAAAGAACTCTGATGGAGGAAGTTGTCTTCAGTCTTTGTCTGACAGAGTATTATTTCCCTTCTTTTTGGTTATATATTCTAAAGAAAATAGAAACCTTGTGTTCTGTACTTTTTGAAAAAATGCACACTGCAAGCATACATCTCACAAAACTCTTATTCCTACACAGAGACAGCTTGAAAAATCAAGTGTATTCGTTTCATGCTACTGTTGAGAACAGCAACTTGTGCTATTTGAGACTTGTCGTGTATTGAAGCCTTCACAAGACCAAATAGTTCTAGTTGTTTAATGGGTTTATTCCCTATCACAGAAATTTTAAAGAATGCTGCAAAACAAGAGGGTTACTAGTACTTGACTGTTTATATCACATAGTCTGACAAAAAGAAGATGTGCTCCTGTTAAACTTTCCAGGGGATTTTAAGAAACCCAGAACTATGTGTAGGCACATTTCAGCTGCTGCTGGACTACCACATTTCTTACATTTGGTAGCACTCTCTCAAGCATGAAACTATTTTTCCACCATATCTTCAACTGTAAGAATGCCATCAGAGGAAAGGGATCTCATTCCCAGATTCCACTGCTATCTCTGAAACAGCTCCAGGGCTACAGACCTGTAACCACAACCAGAATCTGGCCTTGTCTCCTGAAGTGAGGACAGTACCCAAAAATAACTGCACGACAGTACCTGGGCACAGACTTTGTGGGGATGTGATGGGGAAGACTTAGAAGAATCGTAAGGCTTCCCACTGAACCCCCTGCTATGACATGTACTTTTTGGATCAAGGATGCTAAAATGCCCATACAGCTGGGCAGCTCCTCTTTTCACACCATAGTGGTTGTGAGCCACTGATGGCTCTGACAGCACTTGCAGTGTCTAATGTTTTTCTTTGTTAGCCCTTCAAGTTATTAGGACAATCTCGGCTGTCAGTGCAAAGAGATTTCCAGCCCTTCTTATGCAGTAAGAGAAGACAAAAACAAAAGACAAAAAACAAACAAACAGACAACAAAAAAAACCCCAACATATGCGGTTTTGAATCTCATTATTTTTAAGACAATTGGATGATTCTGTACAACTTGGTTCATGATTCTTCAGTGCTTGGGTGTGTGTTTTCTTATTAAACACTGTCAGTAAAATCACACAATAGAAGCTGTTTGCAACCCTGTTGGGAAACCACATTTCCCCTGTGCAACAAGCTCAAGGCACTGTGGGGCCCGGTGTATAAGCCAGAAGATTTCTGCATTACAGCATCAGGTTATCATAACCTATCTCCCCCTCCTTCCTACCCCCAGAACTCATCTATATGCTAATTTAACATGACTAATGCCGCCCCACAATATAATGGCTCTAATGCTTTCAGGGGAGGAAAGAGAGTGGAAAGGAGCTGATGGTCCTGTTTGATTAGTGAAGTGTCTTCTGACAAAAATCCCAGATTTTCTGATGATGAGATCCGATTGCATCAACACCCTGGATACATCTGGTTCAGCACTTAACCAAGCTTGCAGTTAGGTTTGAGTTTACATTCCTGTGAGTCAAATATAAGCAAATGTAAAATACGATTTTCTCACCTGTTTTTGTGGAAATGACTAATCAAGCCCAGCTGTTTGTTTAAAGGGAAAGGCACTGTCGTTCTTATTGTCAGGGGCTAGAAACTACCCTAGCTGCATCTGACAGAGCTCCCTGCTGAGTTACAAGATACCTGAGCTAGCTGGGATTTGGCTCCTGGGCCTTTCTGGATCAGTCATACAGCCTGGGGAGCTTTCAGTTTCTCCGCAAACACACACGTTGATAGTCCCTCTGCCCCTTTCTCCCTTCCTCCCTCACACTCACTGTAACACTATTAAGATATCAAATGCAGCAATTACAACAAGAAAACCCTAATTAGGCAGCGGCAGCTTCTGTAATAAAGGAATCAAGGAAATCAGAAGAAAGAGCTAGGAGGAAACACAACAGAGGCTTTCAAATCACAAGCTTCTTGTTCTTAAAGGACTACTCGATGCAGACAGTCCTCCACGAGTTTCACTTCACCAGCTTTCTCTGTACTTTTCTAGGACAAAAGGAGTAATACCAACAGAGTCCTGTGGCCATAATCAAATAATAATTGGCCTAGGAGATCACTTACGACAATCAGGGAAGTAATAAGGTTTCTGAATAATTATGAATAATTAGGCACATTTATGAATAATTACACTGTTAATAACTATCTAACACATCCAGCTTTTAAACTGTAATTCAGTCATTATTGATTGGTTAGCCACCATCTTCACTGCTGTTTCCCTACTCATTAACATCCTGATTCAGTCAGGAGCCCTGCAAGGCTGCATTTATTCTTTTGGCGTGTCAGAAAAGAGGAGTTTTATTGCTGTAACTTCTGAATACCACAGTGCCAGATTTCCCTGACCATAGAGGAGGGACATTTTTGGAAGGAAAATATCCTGTCACTTTCTAAATGTGACGTTAAGACAGTGCAAAGATACTTTGACAATGTGGAGCAGGGACTACTGTTCTACAGTGGCACGTCTGGAGTTTCTGACTATTCAACTTTCTGTGTTTGGACTGCAAAATTTTTGAGGTGTGGAGCATCTTGCATGAAATTGAGTTAGCAGAGCTAGTTCAAGATGCCCCAAACAGCACTGGTGGAAATAAATGATGTTTCTTCAAGAGAGAAGGGTCTAGGGCATAAAATTTCTGCCCTTGGAAAGAAAGGTCCAGGGAGCAAGATCCCAGCCAGGACCTCAGGCCCAAAGGGAGCCTTGCTTGCTGCTCTGTGGAGAGACACAGTGATGGCACCAGCAATGCCACCACCTCCATCAGTACTTATCTGTACTCTGCCAGCTCTCCCATGACTCAGCTGAAGCCCAAGACAGCAGGATGGCTCTGACTCTGGCTCTGGCTCTGGCTCTGGCTCTGGCTAGTAATCACCATTGCAAGGAGAAACCTGATCCTAATGCTTTAGCAGCCTCCTCAAACATTTGTTGTCTAAAGCTGGCCCTGGTTACATAAATTAGGTAGACAAATGAATGCCACAGTCGCTGGCAAAGCCAATAATTAAAGGTAATGCTATGTATACCACCCAGAACACCTCTACTTTCAGGGACATTGTATTAGCTTTACACCAATAGGATAGAATTAAGCCACTCAGGAAAAGTGAATGGAGCATCCTAGCCTTTAAACAAGAGGCTGTTTAAACATCTTTTCCTCTACCACTTTAAACAACTGCTCCTCTACCTCTTATTTACTCAGCACATTTCACCCTAAAGAGCTAGGTCTGACGTGGAGGAAATATGAGTCATGGTCTTGTATGATTTCAATACATTGGACACATGCTACCTGTTTTTGAAAAAGCATTCAGGAGAGTAAAAGATACAGATCGGGTGCCATGAATTGTAAGTCCCAGTTTGAAAATACAGAAGTGCTGCAGGATGAGGATTTTGCATTAGGTAAAAACCAAAACAGACCAACATTTGTAAATTCCTTTTATTTCCAGGACATGAGTAGCATTCTGAATGGTTTTTGAAGAAACATCTTTATTTATTTGTCATTTACCATTCCTGACAGGTAATACAGGATAGCAAGTTTCGTGGTGAACATAAAGATAAGTGCTTAAATCACTCCAAGTATTCCTTTTAAAAGTATTAACAAAAAATAAATGCCATAGATAAGTACTCTGCCTGTATGAATTTACATTTCTCTCCATTCCCCTGGAAAGAATGCTGATTCATTTTCCCTTTGGAGGAATTTACTATCTGCTTTTTCTCCATAGCTTTATAATACATTTCTGTGACACAGTGCACTGTTTTTATACTTCAGATCAGAAAAAAAATTTAAAAACCATCACTCTTTATGGTTTTGTCTCAAACTGTATTTCAGACTCTGCAAGGATCAAAGCAGCTGTGATAAACTGTTATCTCTTTCATAATCTTCAAACACAGTCTTTCTAATCTCCTCCTGAAGGCCCTGAAAGGAGAAGAAAATAGACCAAACCACTTAGCAGGAAAAGTGAGTGAGTGAATGTTGAATGTTTGTTAACCTGGAAGTGACCATTTCTGAAAAGCAGAAAAAGGCCCCAACATATAATTCTGAGAAGGAGCTGTGAAAAACGGGCTCATCTACTTTGGTTTTGATGCGCTAAGATATGGCATGAAAAATGGCTAAGAAAAACTGCACTCTTTTCATTTTCAGGTAGCAAAAATGACAAATCTCTATCAAAGATCCAGAAAAGTCCATTGTTTGCTTTTCAGACACTGCCTCTTTAAACAGTAGAACTTATTACCGTTGAATGTTGTGGAGACAAAAAGATTGGAGAAGCCCATGGGGACTCTGGTGACCAGATATCACCTCTAGCTCACATACTTTAAACTGGAGTAGATGATAAGTATCCCAGGTTATACACTGGCCCTTTAAAAAAAGGCAAGTCAAGAACATTTAGTTTTCTGTAGAGGTATAGATTTTAGCCTTTATTTCAGTACCAGTAGTTCATCTTCCACTTCTTTCCTTATAGCTGTGAAAAAAAGGGATTGGGAATTCCCTGGTAGAACATTTGCCTCTACCAGCTGATGCAGTAGATACGTTCAAAGGCAGAATTTCCTTTTGTAATCTGAGACAACCACTGCTGCTGTGTTTCCTGTGAAGATCACAAGCAATCTCTCTCTGAAGTGTTTCCATGATTATGTCAGATGCACCACCTAAGTGCATGGCAAAGCCCTTCATTTTTAGGGAAAGGGAGAAGGGTGAACCAAAAGAAAAATAAAGCTTTTGCTATGACTAGCTATTTGTTTATAGTGCTTTAAAGTGTCAGGCAGCATACAGAATCCCTGAGTTTTCCTTCTGGTAATTGTCACTCTGATTGAATTTTGAGTGGGGCAAATATTTATGCTTGAGGATATGATCAAAGCCCAGCATGGACTTACTGGGAAAAATAACTAATTATTTATAAATAGATCAACTTATAAATAGTTGTTCATTTCTATCTTGAATTGTTCGATTCTGTTTCAAAAGGATTGCTTTTTACTCTGTGTTGGTTTTGTGGTCTACACGAGGAGTTTCTGTTTTAATTTGTCCCAGCTCTAGCACACATTGGCAACCACTATTTGACTGAGCTCTGAAGCGCCACTAAAAATATTTGTTTTCCTGAGCATGAACATCTCTAGGATCCATCTCCCCAGCATTAGTCCCTGCAAGGCTTTGTGTATATTCCTGCCTTCACATCATGGAGAAATACCACACTGCAGCTGGTGCCTGTACCAGGGAGGCAGAGAAATGTGAGACCAATCTTCTTTCAAAGTGAAAAAGTCACCTTGCACACAGCCACCTGGGGACCCCACACTCTCTCGCCTCTCCCCACTTGTGCACGACACTGTGCCCCAGGCCATGCTAACTTCCCCCTGCCCCCACCCCAGCCCACCCTTTCATCTTCAATTTGTTCATCCCCACACCATGGATGTCATCGAAAGCAAGGGCCAATTAGCAGAATGTAGTCAGGGCACAGTGATTCGGATCGTGTTTTTTTGAAAAATAGATCCAAAAGGGTACATTCAAAGTGGTTCCTGACTGCAACCATCAGAAATGGTGAAGTGCTGGCAACCTGGGGCAATGAGAGGCAGAGCAGAAAGAGAGCACTCGGGTGGGATCTAGCCCTCAGGTTAGCTATGTGGGACACAGATTTGAGACCATGATAGCTTCCAGTGGGTTCTTTGGTTCCCATTAAATATCATTAATGTTTTCAAAGAAGCATGAAATCCACACTCCTGATTCCTGTGCTCCCCCTCCCCCATCCATGTCCCTCCTGAATCACAAAGGGGACCTTCTTTTCTTATATTTGGATAATTATTCTGCTGTCTTCCCTCCTGCTACCAGCTAAACATCTGTAATTGATGAAGGGAACACATTGAGAATTTGAGATGAAAAAGTGAAGAGAGAGCAAAGCTGGGCAAATGAGCTAGTGGGTTGAAGCACTTGGGACATTAGAGGGTGTCAAGGATGGCAAATGACTTCATTGAAGTAATGATGATAAACATTTTATCCCTGTGCATATATGTGCATTATACCTAACGATCTCAAGCGTAAGTAAGTGAAGAAAGGCACTAAATAAATCATACGAACAGGCCCTAAATGGGAATCCCTAAGGAATAGGATCTGAATTGTAAATGCGTGCCTGAATTTCACACATCAAATTACAATAAGGAGATTGATATTTTAAATAGCTCTGTACTTAAAGAGTACTGTATCTAGTCCTGAGGATTTTTCTTTTGCCTAGGGTTTTGGTTTTTTTTCAGTTCAACTGTGCGTTTGTGTGTATACATACACATATACACATACACATATGGGTGTGTAAATTCATTAAATGAGGTACTTTACATAGCAGTGGGTTGCTCTGGGTTTCATCACCATCTCAGAGAGTGGAAAAAAAGTGGTTTTTTATGCCTCACTGAGATTTTTGAAGATATTAATTCTCAAGGACAAACACTCTTCTGTTACACCAAAGAAAATAGAAAAAAACCCTTGCTTTAAATGAACTTTCATCTAGACTTGATCTGATGGAAGTGGAAATAGAATCTGACACTTACACTAACACTTATTTAAACTTTGTCCCTCCCTCCCTCAAACTGTGGAGCCAAATTCTTAGTTGGTGTCAACTGGCAAAGCTTCTTGAGCTGTCAGCAGAGTGTGCATGTTGGCATGAGCTGATTTGGTCCAGTAGCTTCACAAATAGAGAATGAACTTAAGTATTAATGGGAGCAGGTTTTATGTAGAACAAATTATACTAGAAATGTCATCCCATTCCCTTCCAGTCTCAAACATCCTAGAATCATCAAAGTACAACTGCAGTATTATAAACACGCATTAATGAATCTAATAAGGCATGGGAAATCTTCCAGGCTGGAAGAAATGGAAATGTCTAATAAGAGGTAGCAATACTATGTCCTCACAGAGAGCTCTGGCCCCCACTGCATTCTTCCAGGAAATGCATGAGAAGATAACCATGAAGACTAAAACCCTGTGGGATTTCAGCTGTCCTACAGGTTTTCTCATTAGAAGAAAAGGATTTTCACCTGTCTACTGAAAGGATTCTGCCCCAGATATCACAGTCACAGGATCTCCACATCCTTCTTCCCAGGAGTTGCAGAAAGGCTGGTTGAAGGAGCAGGATCTGCATAAAAGCTGAAGGTCTCTTCCCATCACACTCCTCCTTGGCAGGCAGGAGTACTCTCTGTGCAGGCTTTTGGGGATGCTGCACCTGAGTTTCCTATTCAGCATTTTCAGAGCAGAAAGAAGCAGTGAATTAACTTTTTAGGTATCAACTCTTCTGGCTTTTTCCCCAGAGGATTGCTAGCTCTGCACACAGAGTTTCTTCCCCAGGTCTTGATCTTAACTGGGAATTTAATTTCATGCATATTTCATTTAATTGCAATATGTATTGGTTCTTCGTGTTGCTGCTATGTGCACTCCCACATGCCCTCATGTATGTACATTACACCTGCATTCCTATTTATGTATCTGTGTGTTTGTGTACACAGACAAATATGCACACAGTTGTTTTGCATTGGGGAAATATTTGTACCACATACCATGCCATAAGTAAAAAATTTAACCCATCCCTTGATTAAACTTTGTCCATTATGAGGAATATGGAAAGTGAGCACATGAAGTATGCATTTTTAAATTTAAACAAGACCTTTCTGCTACAGACACTTATAAAAACAAAAATCCATGTATTAATTTTTAAACAATTTCCATGTGCTTGGTGGTGTATAAAGCACAGTAAAAGGTCATGCAGTAGCTTTAAGTGTAAGGACTAGATCCAGAACCCACTAATGTCATTCTCTGAAGCCAGTTCCAGTCTTTACCCAGAATAGAAAAAGCTTTGAATACTGGGGACAAACTACTTTAACTTTCTTTGTTTTTCAAGCTGAATGTATTTCAAATTGTTGTTAAATTTTAAGTAAATTTTCCTATCAGCACTGCAACCCCTTTTATTTTTACTGGGAAAACAGAATTCCTTTTTGAAATAAGAAAAGACATATCCACTTATTCTTTATATTAGCAAACTATATTTTATATAAAATTGTAAAAAAAAAAAAAGTGTATTGCATCCTGTAGTCCCTGAAGGAATGTTCAATTCTTTCACTAGACTTACTTGACTATTGATTGATTTTCTGAAATACGTTGACACAGCCCTTTCTGTGAAAAAGTCACTTCCCTTCTCTTTCATTCCTAAACTAGTATGTCACATTTTTGCCTTTTTGCCACATGATTAATGTGGCTTTGAAAGATTCAAGAATCAATAAACATATGCTCAGATGGAGACATCTGCATTTGAAATGTGTCCTATTACCTTAGTTTTCCAGCCAATCTGCAAAATATGTTTCCTGTTGGACCTAATATGTGTTAGTGGTGCAGTTAGTGATAATGCAGGTTACTGATCTGACCTTGACCTTGCCATGAAACCAGATCCTCCTTGCAGATTCAGGAATGTGGTGTATCTGGTATAATTTTTTTCTCCCTCCAGGTCTCCAGGAAGTATTTTTCTTATTAGATTTTTTTGTTTGTTTATTTTTTAAGTACTGATATTTCTTCTTGCTTTGAAATATTTTGCATGACATTGAGCACAACATAACTAATGCAACACATTTCTTCATGTCTTCAGCCAGCAGATAGCTTTACATTCTCAAATTCCTCTGGCTTCCTTAAATGCTCAGCCTATTCAGTGTATTGCAGGATCAAACCTTCAGTGGCTATCCCCTGGGAAATCAAAAGAAAGATTCCTTCAAGCCAGCTAGCATCATATATATTCAATGAACACAAAGGAAATGAGACAGAGCATAATCCAGGATTTGAGGGATTTTACTGGCATGATATTGCAAAGATCATGTTAGTCCATGCTGAGAAACACTGCAGGTTTTGTGAGGGCTGAATGTGTTTTCTCTGTCAGTGCAGGAATCTGCTCTTCAAGTGGTCACAGTACTCCCGTTTCCTAACTCAGAATCAGAAACTGACTGCCCAGCTGCATGAGCCTGGCCTGTACTGATCATTCTAAGTGCTGGAGTGTAGAGAAGGGGAAAGAAATATTTTACTGGTAGGATTCTTTTTACTCCTCAACAGATTTAACACCATGTGCTTGTAACTTTCCAGAAGCATGGAATACTAGTCCCAGTCCCAGAGAAATGGATCAGTTGATGGAACTATGCAATAACCCGTAAAACCCATTTATGAATGTTGCCAGCAACTTCTATGACACCTGTGGAGTCTCTGCAACCTTTCATGCTGTTATGAAAGTTCCCACATGTCTGTACAGAACTGAGTGTGCTCTGTGGTCTAAGCCGTAACTAGGAAATAGTTACACCACTGTAAAGGCAGAATTTGAATGTAGGAGCAGCAATCCACTCCAGGAGAAAGATGGACAGAGGGGTAGGAGGAGGAAAACCTACTGAAAAGCACAGTTAAGCCTGTGGAAATGAATCTGGTTTTGGTGCTTGGGGCTGAGTTTGTGTCGATGCACAAAAGTAAAACAAGAGTATTCAGACAAGTGGAACATGATCTGATAAGCATGGAAATAACTCTGTCAGGCTATCCAGCCCGAATGACATCCCTGTCTGTGTCCTTTCAACACATTTGATTTGAGTACAAGCTTCCCAGAGGAAGGCTTTTCCTGAGCTTTTCGTCCTGCTTCACTACTTCACAAACTCCCTGATGGCAGAAGCAGTGCAGGCTAACGTGAGAGGAGAGCTATACGCTTTTCTGGAAGGGACAATATTTCTTCTGTGGGTTTTTTCTTTTTCAGCATGCAACCTGACTGTCCTTTCAATATGTACTAACCAATCCTTTTACTTACTCTGCCAGTTTAACACAGAAATGGAGTTGTACCTTTCATTTATGAGATGCTTGAACTCTGTGTGTGTACAAGAATAGATAAAACTAGAAACAGGTCTGCTCAGGTTTTTCCAACGTGTGGGAGATTTTTATAGACTTCCCAGAGACCAATTTCATTAAGGTTGATATTCACTGAATGAAACTTCTGCAAAATATATATCCTTATAACACAAATAAAATGCAACAAGATTTGTGCCTGAAGATTCATAGACATGAATAATGTTCACACAATACCAAATTTCACTAAACTTAATATAAAGATTTATATTTCAACTCTAGTCTTCAATTTGCACGATTTATGCCCTAGCAGTTACATTGGCTGCATTTATCAGAAAGGGGCTGTTCTTCTGGGAGGTAATTCTACTAAAGCTTGTGATCATTTGGCTCTTGATCAGTGAAATGAAATGAATCTCATTTTCTATGTCTGTCTCTTCATATGTTTTCCACTCTCATACGCTTTAGCTCTGGCAAGAAGAATATGTATTTCAAATCAGGATGTAAATCACCTGCCCATAAATCAGCCAAATGCAGGCTCTGGACCTAGCACCATCTTTAATATTTCTCCTAGGCATGATAGTTGTCCTATCCACAACATGCATGAATTTTACAAATCAGAAATATTTCATATGTGGAGAAGTAAATACATGCTACTCTTGTTAAGCTTCACAGCACATCCTATTATCCAAATGTTTACCTGTGAGCAATTCAGGCACATCATAGGTGAGTGGGAGATCAGCACTCCTTGGGCAGTCTTCAGAGTCACACTGTCTCCAAAGCGCTCATCATGCCCATTACCACTGATTGAATGGTGCTGCCTTTGGGAGAGGAATATTGACTCATGTCAGAAAACTGGGGAACTCACATTTATATCTGGGTCAGGATGTAAAGGTGAATGAGTAGACTCTCTTGGGCTATGGCTAACAATGAAGATCATCGTACACTTTCATTGATGTTGTCACTTATCCCTGAAAGAACCATTATTGACTGCTGTGATACCATTTGCATTAATCGATTAATGAATAGTGCTTTCATTTTAATAAGAAAGAACAGAATAATCTTGACTAGATAAGGAATGTTAGAATAGGAATAGCCAGATAACCACCTCTTAAAATAAAACAGGGTAAAAACTCTTCATACTTTTTCCGAAAACATGATTTTGGTTTAAAAAAAAGGGAAAAAAAAGAAAATTAAAGGGGAAGAATCACCAAAAGCACCCTTTTTTTCATGACTTATGCCTCTTCTGCAGCTATGAGCACATTCATTTCTTCATAATCCCTAGCACTGCAGAAGAAAGAGGGCCTTCAGGTGAAAGGTTACCTACATTCATAGTGTTAGGCACTGAGGCTGGTGAGGTAAAAGGTAAATGGTAATTTTATCATTAGCGTGCCTGACCCCTTGCCCCAGCCATATCTCATAGGAGACGTTAGGAACGGCTCACCTGTCAAGATGCAAACACTTAAAGGTCAATGCGCACAGAAATCTTCAAGAGCTTACAACTGAATTGCTGACACCTTTTATTATCACCGCTTAAATAAATGATTCAAGTGGCAAGACAATGCTAAGACTGGTTTAATGTCAAGATTTACAGGAGTTCTTGGAGCATTATTTTCTAAAGCCTGATTACGTGGATATGATTTTTTAATTCTAGAACTTCATGAACAATGAGGTGGATTTCACATCAATCAAAGGAGTTTAAATGTGTATCCCTCTTTTGCAAGACTTTCCAGCACCGCACAAGGACAAAGTCTTATTTCCATTGGAGCAGTGAATGCAGGTTCCTGGATCCACTATCAACCTAGTATAGAATGTCAGAAAACTCGTTGACCTCTGTGCATGAGAAGTTATGACTTATGGGAGGATATCTTGCAACCGAATGACAAATTTTTGGGACACCAGCTCCATTATTATTTAATGAAGTAACTAGGTAAAGATCCTTTCCAGTTTTTCCAAGTTGTTTCCACACTAAAAAGCTCTGAAATGTGGACACATCAGCGTCAGGGTTTGAAAGAGCACCAAAGTTTACCCACACATGCAATATTTACATGATCAACAACTGTGATTCGAAGGGTTAAGTGTAATTTACTCCTGACCCTGTATCCCACACCTCCCATTGTTAGTAGAAGGGCCAGTCAGGTTTACAGGACCCTGGATGGTTTGATATTTGTGTACATGTTAAAGCTGCCCTACATAAAGTTTCACCAGTAGAGGATACCCTGAATATCCACCCCTATAAAGTAGCAATATTTTCTGTTTGACATTACAAACACAGCAACTGATTATTAGTGTGTGATAAAAGTCCTCTGCACCTATATCTCTAATGTCCTTCTGGCACAATGGCCACTGTTCTCATTAATCTCCTGTCCTCTGCTTGTCTCCACCTATTCCATCTCTCCTCAGAAATAATATAGTCACTTCCTTTGACTTAGTGACATTCAAATCTTCTTCTCCAGGTAATGTTCCACTTACTTTTCCCATGTATTTCATGAACCTTCTTCCTGAACAGTTGCATACCCCTGAAACTGTCAGATGAAAAGCTTCATTTCTCCCTCGCACCTATCACCTATATCACTAGCACACTGTGGTGCTTGCACTTTTTTCCTGTATTATTTCATTCCTGCCGTCTTCTTCCTGTACTGCATAAAGAGGTAATGCAGTAATAAAAGCAGTTTAAATGAGAGGGGGAAAAAAAGCATGCACCCAAAGAATGCATATTTAAAGAAACTGATCAAAACCGAGGGCTGCAGTGAAAGTATCGACAGTGTTTATGAAAAAAAGATGTCATAGAAGCTTCAGTCATGCAAGTGCTTTACTAGGAACAATAGCAGGTGAGCCACACATATCTGGCTGTTTGCACCACAGCAGTATTTACAGCAAAATAAGGCATTGCTACAAGAGGATGCACCTACTGAGTGTAAAACTCAGGACAGGTTTCTGTTTTCACAAATCTCTTACGTTTTTTTCCTATGATATCCTACGTAAGTGATCTGGTCGTAAGTGACTTTTCTTGGTTTCATTGTGTAATGTAATTCTATCTAGAAACATATCAGTAAATGTTACTGCAAAACTGTAATCTCACTTTGGCCTTTACATTTATAAAATGAGAAAGAATGTTGCACCTCCAGAGGGTTGCTAGGTGTAGAGCTTAAATGCAGTTTAAGAAAGCATTTTTATATTTTTTATTGATAATCCCTCTTTATTAATAATCATCATTTATTATTATCATTCTTAGTAATCGTGAAGGTCAAAGACACCAAAGATTACTACTTATTTAACTTCTAATAAAATGCAATATTTCATCTTTCTTTGCCATCTGCTGCTGAAATGGCTTATTGTCTGAAGGCAGATATTTTGGGACAGAAGGAAAATAACCATCTATCAAAGATTTTGAATTCTCAAAGTCCTCAACAGAAATGGGAACAGACTCCAAATCACTTGACATGTTAGGAAGGTTCATCTAAGGCTCGAATGATCTTGAACCTTGACTGGCAACACTGGACATCAGGTGCTTCAGATAACTGAAATGCATCTGTTTTATCAATAATTCAGCATGCTTAGTTAGCATCTCATCTAAGATATTTTCCCTCATTGCTACCTGCGCAGCAGATCTATCAGTGGAAGATAAAAAGGAATGAGAGTCCTGGTATATTTAGCACCATAACAGGTAATATTAGAGCTCTGCCTGGCCAACTCTCTAAAACCTCATTGACTTGTGGCACCCTCTGAACAGGAACTCCTGACTGAATAGGCAGTGCTTTGGCAGACACTCACACGCCAGGAGTATCAGGGAATTCACGGAAGCCACAGATTTAACTATGACTAACTTTATGCAGCAAGTTATCTCAGTGGGATTTAAACTTAGCCTGACACTTTAGCACTTAGATGAGTCAAGGATGTAATAATGAAGTGCTGGAATTACAGTTGCCATTTCATAAAATGAATCATTTAAAATACATATTCTTGGACTCAGCTACAGCTTTCTACCTGCAGAGCTGCTTGCATGGAATTTAATAACAGAACAAAACTGCACAAACTGTAATCTTTCTTGCCTTGCACAGGTCTTGTGCATCAAAACCTTCTGTACAATCTCAATTTTGATAATGCATGATTAAGATATTGTAAAAGAGTTTATAACCATCATAAAAATATATTTACTTTTTTACTCAACCACCTGAGGAACACACCAGGTAGTAATAAAATTAATTTTATTACATGTCTTTCAGGACACAAAAGAAATAAAACACTTTCTGTTTTATGCCAATATTATACAACCATGCTTAAGCAAAACATCTGCTCTGCCTCACCTTTTTATGTTTCTTGGTTGTTTTTCTTATTTGCTTTGAAATATTTATTTTCCACACCACCACAAGCACTCAAAGAGTAATCAATTATCAATTAAGAGTAATTATCCTAGCAAACACTCAGGAAAATTCAAAGAGATAGAGGCTTCCTCCTTTGCTTGCCATGCAGTTATTTCTTTTTGGATCACAGTGGTCCCTGTCTGAATTCTGACTGTGAACGTGTGTAGAACATGCCACTGCCTCTGACACCAGCTGGTTATTTGCACATGTGGAAATAGACTCCCCTCAACATGGAAAGTAAAAGCATTGCATTGCAGCTCCCATCTAGATGTTGACATGCTAAATAATAAAGAGAGAGGTTCTTGATTTTTAATGCAGTACTGCTGATGGAAACCAGCTACTAACAGATGGAATGTGACAAAACTTATCCACCTCAGCACCTTTTCCCTGCAGAGAATGATAACTGATGCACTTGCACCTTTCCACAAATATGGAAGATGTTGCTCTGACCATTTCCAAGACATGGAAGATAGCAGAGACGCCTAAAGACATGCTTACTTTTATATCTGTTGATATATGCAGCCATAAACTCCAACATAGTGTAAAACATCTCATTCTGTATCCACAAGAAAGTGAAATTGAGAGAATAACTGGGCTGGATATTCTTGGCTTGAGAAGTTGATATTCTATTACAGGATCAGACCCTCCTTCCTTTCTGTGTATCCACACAGACTAATACAAAGTGTTTACAGGTCACAGGTAATTTGATGTGGAAGTATCTGATGTTTACTTTTCCTAATGAAAGTGCCAAAACCACAATGCATGAAAATATATCATTTGGTCATAGCACTTCAGGATAATGGTTGCTCTTAAATATGGTTACAAGGCTTTCAGATAGTTCTTTCCTCCATGCTACTGCCCCCCTAGAACACACATTCTTGTGCACATTTCTGGAATCAGACCTCACCACAGCAGAGGAACAGACAGTCAAACCAATGTATTCTAATACCTCCTAATACACACCAATTTTTCTTTGTTGTTTTGTTTCTTAATAACCTCCAGTTGCAAAATATGTAGGAAGCCAGGCATAAATTCTGGTTATAGTGTCATCTCCTAAGAGACAAACACAGGCAGCAGCATTTTTATGTGAGAGGAGAAAAAAAGAATATCCAATTTTCCACTACAAAACAGGTGCACTCAGATTTTCAAACTACATCGCACTTGTCTCTCTTGCTTATTTAATCCTAATTTATCGGATCAAGACAAAGAATAGTACAGTTTGGTTTTCTGGCATGTTCATGTCCACAGCAAAAAGAAGGTCATTGCATTTGGGTACTAATCTACCAGTGCAGTAAGCCGTGATTAAAATGTCTTGGTAATGTTCTCAGAAAAGCATTACAACTGCTTGAATCCATATCCATCCATGGCCAGAGAAGAGGGGATGCTAGTCTGGTTTGGTTAAATACATATAAACTTATTCCCCAGTCAGTCAGCTAGAGCAGCAGCCCTGCATTTCAGCAAGCGAAATAAAAAGATTGCCTGGGGTCAGGATAAAAGCAAAGGTACGCAGGGCCATGAAGCAGTTTTCACTGTTATCATTGCACTTCAGAGAACCCAATAGAGCTCTCACTGGGGATCACAACTGACCTCAGCTCTCCTTATAAGTTTCTCATGCCTCTAAATTTATTTTAATGTTTGCTGAGAAGGTGAGGGGTTAAATAAGGAGGACAACTGAGGGAGTGGGGGGATGTGTGTTTTGGCTTTGTGCTATGTTCCAATTCTGTCAAGGAGTTTGAGCTTTGGATAGATAAGCAGGGAGAGATGTAGTCCTTAGATTAAAGTTAAATGAAGGTACAATGCAAAAAAAAAAAGNTAGCACACTGAGCAACAAGTTGTGAATTGCTTTCTATGATATGGAAGGAACAAAATTCAGGCACCAAAGCCTTCTAGTTTTCATAATAGTACAGAGGGTCATTTTTTCAATGGTTAGACTTTACCCCCAGGCTTTCAGGATTATGTGCTGTGCCATTATCAAGAAAAATCTCACTGCATTAAGAAGCAGCCATTACTTTTAAAAAGACAGAGACAATGGAGTTTTTTGTTAAAAACAAAACAAAACCAAGAAAGCTTTATCACATAAGCAGGCATGAAGTTATATGTGAAAATAAGGTATATAATGACAATTGACACTTCCCTAGCTCTTGTAATAATAAAGTATACAGTCAAGCCAATCTTGTTTACGTCATAGAAATGGTGTTTAATTCATCCATGTCTTAAACATGTGCCCAACACCAAGTGTGAAAGTTATGGAGCCCTTCACCTCTTCAAGTACCTTGTAAAGTCAGGACATGCTTACAAAAGCCTATCTGTTTAACCAAAATTAAGAAAGGCTTGACAACAGTTTAGGAAGTTATCCTGCCATTCCTACAAAAAAATTTCATCCAAATATTTTACCCATCCAGCATCCTTTCTTTTGCATTAATTTGCTTACAGACTTGATGTTTATGCCAACTCCTCAGAATTACTGAGTTGTAGGTAAGAGCAGATAGAATGCAAATATACTGTACTTATATGGCAAGGGAACAAGATCTTTCCCTTCTTGTTTGCTAACATTTGTTGTCATTGTTTGATAAACAAAAAATTAAATTCATAAGCACCAACACCCTCTTCAAACTGTGAAGTCATCCCTGGTATCCAACACAAAACTTTCAGTACAGTTCGACACTCAACAGTTCCTCTCTGTCTCAAGTCACTTATCTCCAAAAATACATCTGTATGTCTGTCATGTCTGTGCTATGTAAATGGAGCCGCTTCAGCGTGCAGCTTTCAAAGGTAGTTTCT
This sequence comes from Rhabdornis inornatus, assembly GCA_013397075.1. NCBI lineage: Eukaryota > Metazoa > Chordata > Aves > Passeriformes > Rhabdornithidae > Rhabdornis > Rhabdornis inornatus. Next base: position 166,134 of record VWZS01005593.1, read on the forward strand.
TTTAACTGGAACAGTACTGCTTCACAAGTAATTATGCCTTATATTAGATGAAGTCCTCAAAGAGAATAGCTCAGCTTTTGTGTAAGCACATATGATGAATGACCAGCAGAATCAGCTGAGTCAGTAATCAATGGTTGGCTACAAAATACATATGTCTGGGAATCTAATAAATTGGTTTATTTTCAGAAATCGCATCTTACATTGCATGTGGTGTTTATCAGCATTAATCTTCAATAGTGGCTGCCAGTGGGGCTGTAACTTATTCGAGTGAGATCCCTGATTGATGTTGTTCATACAAACTTCTATTCTCAAAGCAATATCTACATGGAAAAAACACTTTGCCATGATTAAGGGAATTATTGATGTTTTCATTTTTAGACAGTAACATCTCATCTAGGATTCACCAATAGTAGCAGATGCAGCAGCTTCAAGTTTTAGGAATTTGTGGCAGCATAATGGATTCAAAGCACACGGTGAGACTCCAGGCAAAACTTGCAGCACAGAGAAGCAGGAGATTTGGATAATATCAATACAACTTCATGGCTTCACAGTTCTGTTTAAGGTCAATCCCTTGATACCGCTGGTATGATATCCAAGCTGAGGCATTGAGGAACATTATTGACACCCAGGGAAACATCCATGTAGAGGAAGAGTAACCTCTGCTCTGCTCACCCTGCATTTCCCCACTGCCCCCATCCATAATCTCATCTCAAAACTAGAAAGCGTGGAGGGAATCTCCTTGGAGCATTTCACTTCTTACCTTAGGGACATTCTCCACATGCCAGAAAAGAAGCTTTAATGTCTCACTCATCTAAAGAAAATAAAGCAAAAGAGGGCACTGTTATTTATTTCTCTATCTTTATATCCACTTTAATATCCTAACCACCCACATTACTTACATGTCTAGGCAGCTTTTGAATTTCCTTTACAATATTTTAGCTTTTCGTCTTACAAATCAGCTTTAGTCCTGTATCTATTTTCATCATCCACCTTGCAATAGGCATACATTACTGAAGGAAGTCTGTTGTTAGTTTCAAGAGATATTTGTTTGAGTGATTGTTGCTTTTTTATTGGATGTTAAAAGGAGGGAGATTGGAAAGATTTTTTTCATTTAAATATACCGACAGTTTGGACTGAAGTCTCTGACTGGTCTGGTCAAATATTAAGATCCATAGGAAATTTAAAATAACATCAATTCCATATTCCTTCATTTCATTGAGACAGTACACCTCTGAGTTACATATTTTAGCTTCCCAAGGGTTAATTATTTCAGCTTGGCAGTCTAATTCTAAATATCAGCCGTAGGTTTAAACCCTGGAGTGTGAATCTGAGAAATTGTCTTCTGCTAATCCAACTCCCCAGAGGCATTTTAGGTGATTACAGTCATTCTAGCTGTAATTTATATAATTATAGAAAATCTGATTTTTCTTGGTTGTCTTTTTTTCCCATTTGTCTCCTGTTTCCTGGTCTGAAATAGAAGGTAGAGATTTCATTTATGCTGCTAGATATGTAAGTGTATGTATTTTCCCCAAGCTGCTGTATTGATCATGGGATGTTGTGGTGATGTTTTACCAAGTGACAGCTTTAGAAAAATATATCTCTGAAGGTGTACATGAAAGTCAAGATAGAGAAATGAAGTAGCAAGACATGTATGATCACCCCTGCAAAAGTGTGGCAAATTGCAGTATACCACTATGTGGAGGCTACAGCCAGTGGTACACTCTGCAATTAACCAGTCCAGTGAATAGGACTGGAACTTGGGGATGGTTTAACAGGGGACTCCAGTGCAGCATGCAATGTCTTTCTTCTCTGGGGGAAGCAAGCAATGATGGGAGAGGCTAGATAGCACAGGGAGGCAGAAGAACGTTTCATACATGAAGGAAGAAAACTTGGGTCTTGCATGCTCCTGAAATTTTCCTGTTTTCATGAAGATTTTTTGTCTGTCTGTATGCAGAAGAAAATGGGCTCTCATCACAGCCTGTTTTAGACCATATTTCTCTCATAATGTGCTGGGATTTCTGGGAGATGTCTAATTCCATACCCAAGCTATGCAAAGCCTTAAAGAGGTTGTATTGAAAACAAAACAAACAAACAAACCAAACGAAAACAAAAACAAAACCTAAACATAAAACAAAAAAACAAATAAAAAATAAAACAGCAAAAAAACCTGAGGTCTACAGAAAAAAAAATTCTGACAAAAAACCCCTAGCAAAGCACAGAGACAACCACTATGCACAACACAGAAGATATCTGATTAATGACAGATATTTGGCATTAATTATTAGCAACATTTTCAAAGAAATATTACATCACAGCCATGAACTCTGTTTTATTCTCCTTTGTTATGGTCCATGGAGTAGAGGGAAGGAGCATTATGGCAACACAGGGACATGGAGAAGTCTATATACAGTATCATATGGATTGACAGTGATTTAATCAATGTTTAAAAAGTTGGAAAATATAAGCATTTTTAATATGTCTTAAAAAGTTGGGAGAGGGTGGAGAAACATTTTATTTCCATTTGAAGATTTTATTCTAATAACATGTACCAATTTTACCAATTTTCCTTGAGAAAGATGTAGATTCTCATAACTAGGATTCCCTCCATTTTATTCTGCTTCTCCTGAGCACCACAGAGTGACTAGAGTAGAAAAGATCTCATCTCCTCGGAAGGGCTCAGAATATTACTCTGAGTATTCAGAGGATGCTTCATGTCCTGATGAAATGCTTCTACTACTTGGAAAACTTTTAAATGCTCATTAGATCACATTAAGGAGACTATGAGAACAACCTGATAGCTGCTCTCCAGGAAACGCAAGAAACTGAAGTAATTGTGATAGATAGATAGATAGATAGATAGATAGATAGATAGATAGATAGATAGATGCAATCCATCTCTGAGGATGTGAGGATGCAGGCAGGGATGATGCAGGCAGGAGTTCAGTCTCTACCTCTGAATGCACAGGATCTGAGAGAAGAAGGGAAGGGGAAAAGAACAACTACTTCATGGATTTTTTTTTTTTCTATTAAAGCATGTATCTGTACAAAAGCCTCCTGAAAAAAAGAGACAATATTTTTTGTTGGGAGCTAGAGCATATACTCAGAAGTGAATACATGACAGAACTGGGATCTTTGCCCTGGGAAGGATTTCACTACTGCAATCCTCCTTTGCACTCAGTTTCACAGCCTTGTGCCACCAACCACAATGGCCCTTTGATAGCATAACAGATAAATGAGTCCTGTAGTGGTTTAGTTACTTAAAAGAATCAGAAATCAAAAAGTAATGCTTTCTTTTGATTTGCAATATTTTTATATTTATTAGAAATTGGTTAATATCATGGTGACAAAGCTTAAGCCAGTAGAGTCCTTTGGATTTCCTCCCCTTCTTCCATTCCAAAAAGGAACAGGTGAATGACATATGATGTGTTTTTTAAATTGGGAAATATTATTCCTTATCAATTTGCTTGCATTAAGGAACAGGTAATATGGTCAGAACAATATTTATTTGTAGCAGTTCATGACCTCTTCATTTATGCAAATACTTATTACTCATATTTTTTGCCTTCTCCATCTCTCACTCCCCAATAGCTTTATTTTTATTACAAGCTTTTATATTTGCTATTAGTTATAAAGCACTTTCAAGTAGATCTTTAGGTGCTGTCACCTGGATCTGACCCTCTAAGTTCTGTATGTCCCGTCCAAAAATAGGCAGCGAGTGACTGAAAAGCAGAAGAAAAGTAATAACCGCTAAATCATCAAGTAGGTTATTGCTTTTCCTACTCATCCCTCCCCACCTCACTCCCACATACTAAAGAAAAAAAAATCAAGACAGGCGAGGTTTTCAAATCACATATTCCTTCAGCAATAATAAGGTGGTTGATGCTTAAAGCCTCTCGCCAGCCTTAATCCCTAAATCCCTTGCATGCCATAGCAAATTGAAATTCAGTTTGGGCTGTCCAGCCTTGTAAAGACAAACCATCCTTCATCAAAGAGGTGTCTGTGTTGATAAATTGCTCCCTTCATACACATGACACTATCTCTAAAAGTGATTTGTGTACATTAGGACAGCAGAAAAAGATGAAACGAAAAACCCTTAAGAGTAAACTAAGATGAAGAAGAAAAAAGATTACTTGGAGCAGTCAAGTAGCTTTTTACAGAATCAAATTTTGGGAAGAATCATTCATTGTAGTCTCTGTAAAACACAAATCCTGCATATAGGCCCAGCAGACATGACTTACCATGGATGTAAAACCCACTATGGAATTGCTCAGATGTGTTTGCAAAGCTGTTGTGGGGATGGAGTTCAGGAGGGCAAAATACTGAGCAAATGGAATGAATTCTTCTGTTTTCTGATTGAAAGCAAACATATTACATCATTAACAAGTATTTTCGTTCCTGCTGTTCTAGTGCAGCTAGGATGAAATCTTAAGATGTTGTGTTTTATCCAATGCACAAGATCATTTTTCTCCTAAGGACTCACAACTCTGGCTGCTGCTGTTGCTGCTGTCTTCCAGCTGGAATTTGCGCGTCCTGAGTAGCTATTCTTCATTGCTTTTTGCAGTGCTCCTAATATAACATACTTTGAGAAAGGTTTGTTCCTGCCCTAGATTTCCACAGCAGCTACTGCTTAGGATGTAAAATGCTGCTCCTGGCACTTCAAAGGTCTCTGTTTTCCTGATTAAGAAATCTAAACAAACAAAAGCAGAGGGAAATGCAGTATGCAAAAAGTAGAGGGTTAAGTAAGGATTTCACCCAAACAAAATTCAATCGAATTGAAAGGTGACAATCTGATAGTATCTGTTTTAATAATAACATTCTGTGTTGCAGTGATTAGCAGGTGAATACCTATTTTACACTAATTAGAAGAAAAAAAGGCTTGTTGAAGAATTTACTCTGCAGATTCTCAGCCCCATATCATAAGGAGCGAAATAAATATTTTTAGTACTCCTTTGTAGAAAACCCTCTCTTGTCTTCTGCCACAAAAATCCCTCAGACCTCAGGCTCTATAATGACAACTGGATACAGGTTATGGTGGAACTAATTTTGCAGCTGTGTTTTGAACCTGCTTCAAGTCCATTTCTCTCACTTCCCACAGCCCTCCCAGTGGTATTGTGGGCACTTCACAAGACTGGTGACTAGACAGAATTTGCCTGCCTAAAATAGTTCCCTGAGGACCATCAACAGCAGAAACACCAAAGGGAAATCCAAACGAGAAAAGAGATGATTCCAAAAGTAAGCAAAAGTAGAAATATGTGGCAAGTCTATATGTATGTCCCTGAAGGTAATCAGATCAGACATAAGAATTATGCTGATCCCTACACGGATCCTTTGTCTCTCCTTAAGGCTGATAACTCACATCTCAAAGAACCTTGACAAATAGAAGTGATTGACACTGTCCTCATTCAGGCCTGATGTGCCTCAACCATTTTTCCATAATTCAATTTTGTATGCATGATCTGAGTTCTTCTACAATGTGTTGTTCAGAGAATTCATATGGCTTTGTACACCTGATTAATTACTTAACTAATCCTGGTTTTTTTCCACTTTGCAAATCAGAACCTCAAGTAAATTCCTCAATGCAGGCTGCTGCGTTTAGATGCTTATTTTAAATATAATACAAGTGGAGATGTGACTAAACATTGTGTCTGCTTTCTTAATTTGCTATTGATATAAAAGCAAGGAAAGCAAAACAAAGGCCGAATGGGGTGATTGAGGGGTCCAAAACAGAGTAGAAATCAGAAAGGAAAAAGGGCCAGCCTAAATGTATGGATGCTTGGATGGGTGAGACTCATAATTCTCATGTCTCCACAGCCTTATCACCTTTCTGCTGTCTTCTGTATGTACATATATGTCTATGTGCATATATTAATATCTGTAAAAAATTAAATTATGCCATTCAGATATTTAATTTATGTCATGCCCCTGAAAATATTTCTTCTAGTATCAGAATTTTTGCCAATGAATAGTTTTCATACCTACATCTTCTTTCACCTCTATTGTCTGTGGAATCCAGAAAATTAGTATATTTTCTGTCATTTCTATATGCTCTTTACATTTGTATATTTGGTTTATAATTTAATTTTGATATTCAGATTAGTTCAGTCCTCCCAAGGGATTTCTAATGGAATTTCAGAATATCTATTAGTTACAATGTTGTTCCTATTGATAGATGTTGATTGTTTTTGTGTCATGCATTAGCAGCAGTCACTTTACAGTACCTTAGAGAGGTTTGTTAGACCAGACCCTCCATGCAGACTTGATTTGACTTGTGATGGTCTGTAGCCTGAAGATCTTGTAATTTAAATAATCAGGAGAAATGGAAGGTGGGAGAGCAGCATGGGAAGTGTCCCAGCTTACAAAGACAGGTAGAAGGGCAGAGGATTCACAGCAGCACAACTAGACTAAGAACAGCTAAGGTGCCTCACTGCGGACTGCTCCTTACAGGCAGCAGACAGAAAGGAAGCCCACAGCAGCCAGGTCAGCCTGCCTGAGATCTGAGTCTGCTATGAGTGTTTTCCCATGGACTAATAGGGAGCCAAAGGCAAATGTGCTCCCAGCCATAGAGGTTTCCTTGATGGACAGGAATCCTTTAAAGCTACATGATTGGTGAAAGATTCTGGTAGCTCCAAGGGTTCAGCACAGTCCTAAGTCTCATGGGAATAAAGTTGCTAGATGGCTTTACAAATCAGGTCCCACACTCCACCTTTCAACTATTTCTGATTGCCACAATGTTTACAGCAAAAACTATTTCCTGCTCTTCCTGTGCCCCTGAGCAGTCCCTCTCCCACTCCCCATTCCTCTTGACTTTGTCAGACCTGCTTTATCTCCACTGATCTCATAGCTCCCTATCCCTGCTCACCCAGCCCAGGGGTTCATCTCCAGGGTTGCTCAGGGACTGGGCAGAGAGTCCCCCGGGCTCCCTTGGAGCAGCACCCATGGCAGCATCTGTCAGGAAACACTGAATGCTGTGCAGACTCCGTGCTTCCCAGAAGCCAAACACAGCACCCGTGCGACACCCACAGCCATTCCAGGCCCAGGTACCAACAGCTCTTTGTCACCCCCAGCATTAGCCCCGCCAGCCCCGGGCTATGCAAAAGCTTCTGCGCTCACAGGTAAAAATCCCTGCTGAGGTCTCATATTCACAGCCATCCCCCTGCACACAACTGCCCCCACCTCCTCCGTATCTTGGAGTAGTAAACCATTTGTTTAATCTCTTTGCTTTTCCCCAACTGCCAGTAATGAAATGCTGCTCTTTCTGAAATAATTTCCTATTTGCTGAGATTCGTCTCCGACATTTCATTAAATATGATCATTTAACTGTACAAGTACAAATGTATTTTTAATTTAGCTTACTGCAGATATTATAGATGTGGGGAAATGAATTTGCATTGCTCTAGGACAAATATATCATTCACATATGAATGCCACAAAAGAACAAATTATTAAAAATTACTGAAACTTCCACAAAGATTTATACTTAACATTTCCATTTTCAATCTCAGTGCCAGGGAAATGTATAGCTTGTCACTATATCACACATGATGTTATGAAGAATGTTTGGGAGATTTCCCTGGGAATCTTTATCAACATTTCTGTCTTGGATTTCATGTCAAGGAGGAAAATCTGCTTTCAAGGAGAAAGGTGAATTCAGCTGGGGTTTATTTGGGAAAACTTGGCTTATCAAATAGGCTTTCATTAAAGAATTCCATGACCACACATAAAAAGAGATATTACTTTAATGAGTATAAACCCAAAAGAATAGAAATAGATTAAATATTGATTAATTTATCCAATGCATCTTCCATCCATAATATATCCAATTATGTCAAATGTATGTTTGTAAACCAGCAAAGTTAGAAAAGAGAAAAAAGATAAAAAATTAACCCCAAGTTGGTTACAAAGAGAGATTACTTGGACCCCAATAAGTGTTTCAGATATTTTTGAATTTCAAGAGAATTTGGAAGTGAACTGTTTTCGGTTAGATTTCTTGGAATTTTTTTCACATTTCAGGACTAAACACTGTTGTTTAGGGAGAAGGCAAAAGAGTTACCATCAATATACTGTGTGTTTTGGTACTAAAAGTTATATGTATTAGAACTTTAATATTAGCAAAACTTCCAAACATCCAGTTTTGAAGAATCTTGCTAATCTCTACATAAAGAGGAGAAAAAGAAGGCAGACTCTGCTCCTATATATCACAGTTTGCCTTTTAGAAAATATATTACTTAGAAATACGTTGATAAAAGCAGTTTATACAAGTGGTGTGGTGAAATTTCAGCAATGTACTTCAATCTGTCCTGGTCTTGATGACAGGACTTCAAACATATTTGAATCTTAGGCCATAATTTCTGTACAGTATGGGGAGCTCTGGATTATAAGCCTTTTGTTTATATATCAGAGGAATAGTACCAGTAACACAAAAGAGCAATCATATGCTGGAATTTATATTTTATCATGTTCTGCTTCCGTGAAATGTAACATTTTCTTAACTGTATTCCATGAATTTCTCTCTTTTTTTCTGTATCTATTTTAGAAATTTATTAGCATTTTGAACATAATTTCTCTACTTTCACAAAAAACAACATTACAACACAAATACTTCCGATGTCTTTTCAAAGCTTGAAACATTGACTTGCAGGGTGGTGGCCCCTCTGTGACTCAGATCTTCCAGATCACTTCTTCACAAACTGAAGGCCATCATTTCACTGAAAAGCTACTCTCGTTGGCTTAGAACTGTGGGACAGGTGTCTCTGAAATTAATTTTGAAAAATTAGTTCAAGATGAGCCTCTTGAATTGTTATTGTAAGTAGACCAGAGCCGTATGCCTTTTTTTCCAGTTAATTTTATAGTCAGATCACAGTGAAGTGAGTTTAGGATGCTACACATAATGTCTATTTAATTTTGGTATATGTCTGTGAGGAGACTGGAGGTGAAAATTTGTCTGAATTCATGTCGGTCTGGTTCAGCACATTGAAATTAATTTACTCAGTTCTTCATAGTCTCCCAGTGGACACTTAGGCATGTCCTACAGAAGGGCACTTTGCTGACTTCTGTGTGGGAGAGGACGAAACTTTTATTTGCTGAGAGATGACATTGTTTCAGTACTAAGGAAAAGTGGCAGAGCTGGGACATAGGCCTTCCCTCAGAATGCTCAGAAGCCACATGAGAAGACACAGGGGCCTTGGATTTTGAGAGCTAGCAAACTGTAAACACTTCCCACTGACTGGTCTTGTCAGGCTCCCCATGAAACCTTCATCTCCTTTCTAGTCCTGTGCGCTGGGTGGTGGGATGGGATGGCGAGCTTGCTTGTGGATGGGGCCAGAGACCAGGAGTGCAATTCCTACCTCCACTCCTTACCTGCCAGATGAGCTAAGAAAATCCCTTCACTGAGTTTCAGCCCTTGCCACATCACCTGAATTTTTCTAGACTATACTTTATAATTTCCAATGTGGCAAAGCAGCCTCTTGAAGCAGTCTCTCCATCTTCTCATGAAGAACACATTGCAATAAAAGTAAAAGAAAACTTCACCAAGTGTCTCAGTTACTCAGCTGTGGTCACATTGGAAAAAATAGGGCTGACAACAAAACTATCAGCATGCACAAAACAACAAAAAAGGCATTGCCTTTAGCAGCACAATTGTTGAGTCATTTCAGCAGCTTTTCCCTCAGTTTTTCTGGATTACTTACACTCTGTGCATCTGTAGTCTGATTTCTGTTTCGGTTGTTCAAATACATTTAAAAGTCTGCCCTTGGGTGTTTACAAAGAAAACTCCTACGAAGTTCAGTCACAACTTAACCGGAAAAACACAGAGGAGAAACTTGGTAAGCAATTTAGGATTCAGCTCAACTTCATTTTAATACATTTCTTCCCTGAGAAAAAATCAGTCATAAAACTGGTGTCTTGCTGGAGTGCCCTCCCAGACTTGATGGGGAAAACCTGATGGGGAAATAGATGCCTTGCACAACAATACAAAGAAATGCTTGAAGGGTCATACCATAGGCTTCATTGACTGTACATGAAGGCCCACATCAGCTGGAACAAGGAGCATAGCTGCACAAGTGATCACACTGCTCTTGTCTGAGAGGTCAAATGCCAATAATACCGGCATGAGAGGAATTAGAGGTAGTGGTTAATGAAGACAGAGATCCTTACTCTTCTAGAAGATATTTTTCAGGGTCACTAGGTCTGTGTGCAGCTGAAAGAATAAGCAATGCAGCCAAGTAGCAAATATGTAAGCCAACCCAAGTCAATATTTCTAACACACCAGTGGATGGTTCTGGCCAGCAATAGGACCGTGTTTTGCAGTTCAAAAAAATAACTGAATAAGGGGAAACCAGAATAATCATGCTGTGATAAATTAGGTTTGTGATTAGAAAGACTGTAATTCCTGGGTGGTGGAAATAGAAGATGCTTGAGGAAATGCCAGGTTAAGGGAGTTAAGTACCAAATCTCATTGAATTTCAACTGCCATGTTAGTTATCTAATTGTACTGCAATAAGAAAGCTGCTTTAAAGGCCCTACAGCATTTTTTTATACCAGTAACTTTTGACAAAGTTTACTTGGAATTTTTTTTTCCCTTTTTATCCCCAAGGACCTCCTCCTCTGAGCAGTGAAGGAGAAGCCCTCTGCAACAGTTTTTTCCAGGGTCTCTGCGAATTGTTAGTGTTACACTTTGTTTATTTTCCAGCACCAGCTTATTTCCAGCAGCAACATTCCTCAGTATTCGAATCTGTTGCACGATGCATGGAATAGAAGAAAGCACAGGCGGGATTTAAAGTTTGGATTTTTTTTCATTAGGATGGAGCTAGTGGAAGAATTGTCTTGATATTTGACCAAGCAAATTATGCCAGCTAGTAGGTGCTTTAATTTGTATGCCTGAGGCTTAAACAATGCCACATCCACTTAGGGACCTGAGCGTTACTGCTCTGCTCCTGTTACAGTTTGTGATATCGGATCGTGTTACTGTGGATATGTGTCTGTAAGTCCTACTGGCTATGTGTGTGCTTATGGGTGCATTTCTAGCATGGGGATGGGAGATGAAAAATAAATCTAAAGATTATGGAGAAACAACGATTTTTGTAATTTAAATAAAATGATCTATTGGTACATGTTTTTGGACCAAATGAACAGATGTCATGAGTAATCAAAAGTTTAGGGTCTAGAATTCCTACTAATCCGAAGTGATCTTGAATGCAGGATGTCAAAAGCTTTAAAATTGATAAGAGAACAGCCCTTGATCAGCATGACATAGCAAACAACCAGTTGAAGTGCTGAGCTAAATAAGCCACACTAACATGTTAGAGACCTTATTTATTTATTTTTAAATGAATTAATATCTATAGCTTTTCCCATCAGGATATATCCCTTAAAATGTCGCTTATAATTTGTTTTATGGATTTGCAGCATGTGAGCATATTTTAATGAGATACAGGTCATCTAATTACATGTTTGTTTCAAGTACATCATGAATGTTCTGAATGTTCTGGTTATAAACTGCAGCATCACAGGAGCATGTAAGTTACTCCCTGTGTTCAGTCATCTTCTACAAAAAGTTACCACAAAACTCTCTTACCTACTGAGGGTAGCACTAACTGTATTTTCTCATCTGCAGTTAATGCCCTGCCCCAGTACTGTCACTATTATTACTATGTGACTATCGATTTGTAGAACTGCGGAAAGAACACCAAATTCATCAAGGCCAAATATTTTCATTCTCCTTTCCCTATGTAAACATGTTTGTTATCTACTTGATCACAAGTACTGAATGAAACCTATTATGGAGCTATTGCCAACAAGTGTCATGGTATTTTATGTTATCAAAGCATGACAACAACAATCATAAGTATTTCCATAATGCTGCCTCTACAGAAATGAGGAAATCTTTGGACAGACAAAACACAGAACTGAATGCAGGAGATCTGAGTTCTCTTAGTACCTCTGTTGCAGATATTTTCTGTCACCATATTTGTGTGAGTCACTGTTTGAAAGCCTATTTGTCCTTCTGTAAAACAGGAATATTGCCATTTGCAGATGCAGGTATTTTCGGTCACCCATTTCAGAGGAGCTCTTTGACTGGGATGCTGTGAAACTTCATGCACTGAGATATTTTAAGCCTCTTGGCATTTAAAAATGTGCAGGTGAAGCTCCTGTGGAAATTCAATTTAAATTTATGTCAAGCAAAGTTTTTTTAGATGCAGTGCTGATCTTCTACTCAGAGGCCATGGGTTTGTCTATGCTTCACACTGATCCTTAATAATGGTTGCAGTTAAAATAGCAACAGCAACATAATAACAATCTTGGTAATAGCAAAGCTTACCCTGTACTGACACGTAAAATACTGTCAAGTTCAGATAACTAGACTCCATTGCCTTTTTCAGTCACTGAATGAACCATCACACAGACAAGGCTTTCATAATTCAGTTTTAAATGATCCATTAATCCATATAAGCATCATTTCAAAAGCAGAAGCCTAATGATGATTATAAGAATGGTAATAGCAACAAGAGAGTTAAAAGAAGAAGCACTTGCTTGCTAGGGAGAAATATGAGTGCATTGCTCATAGTCAACACTGTATGCCAAAAAAAATGCCAGTATTTTAATTAACTATGCCTTAAGTGGAAATGAAGAATTCTCTTTCCCCAACCATCCAAGCTACCATGGAGTTAAAGCCAAATATATCTATAAAGACAGTGCACTGTCAAGTGGTTGGCACAGTTTTCATCACCAAGGCCTTCATCTCCTGCCTGTAAGATCTGCACACACACACTAGATCACACCCAAGCTTTGGGAAACCTGGGCAAGGAGGAGAGGGCAAACTCCATCAGAATTTGAACACACTGCCTTGCCACAAGCCTTTGTCCTGTGTAGATGGTAAATAGTCTGTAGATGTGACCTATAAGATTATAAAGTAAGAGAGTTCGAACTCTGGTAAAATTTTATCAATATTTTCATGGAGAAATTGGTGAGAAGAAATACCAAATCCTAAGCACAGCTCTAGGCTAAACATTAGCGAGGAAATCTTCTAACACCTCAGGTTCAAAAATAAATATATTAGAGAGAACTCCATTTTGCTGGAAAAATGGCTCTTACACTTTGCCACAGAACCAACTGAGCTGAAAATCAAGTAAATCACCAGCTAAACTGAAAGTTTAGAACCATCATCAAAGATCTGAATCTTCAGTGGTTTTGCATGCCCCTCTTTAATTTAGAAGGCTCTGAAATAAAATTCTGAGCAAAATTACCTTATTTTTGTGAACAGCCGCTGGTAAAACAACAAAGAAGATACCTGAAAATCTATTTAACATTGTATAGCAAGTGCCCTTCAGGTCCTGCATAACAAGCCAACAGGTAAATTGCAATGACAGAATAATTTTTAAGGGGCAGGTTTTCGGTGTATTCACTTTAGTACAATTTTCTTCTTGTCATTTTTTGGAAAAGCCTATTATCCACTATTTTCAGTCTTGTCTTTATTTTTAGCTTTTCAGTCTTTTATTTATACAGTGATACAAGCAAATACTTTCTGCATACATCCTGCTCTTGCATAAGACATGAGCAGCTCTTTTTGTTATGTCCTTCTTGAAATAAAAAAGCAAATTGTAAAGTATTATTTTTAAAATCACCAGTCTCATCCACTGCTGCAGTAGAACTTTTTTGTATTCACCCAGCTCCATGCTTCCAACAGAAATCTCGTTAAAATGCAAGCTAGAATGATATATTAATTCCACTAATGGGTAACTGTGTTTAACTGAAAAAGCAGCCTGAGCTAAATTTGCTAAACTGCTCCTGGAGTAGCAGATAAGTGAGCCACAGTAGCAGAAACAGAATGGGGCTCAGAAGACGAATCTACCCGTGTTTTTGCACGCTATCTTGGTTACTTCAGGCAAGCCACATAGGCACTTTTCCCTCTTTCTTACCATCTTCACACTGTTAATTCAAATTGATGTTTAGCTTCATCACCAAGATGATGTTAAATGTATTAGAACCCATGAGCATTGCCTCTCGAGTGAGTCTTCCCATTGTAAAACAAAATTGTGACACGATGGGAAATCTGTCTATCTGCATCTTACAAATTCTAATTTTACTGTGAAATTACTCTATCATCAAACATATCAGTGTAAGTGGGATCTACCATACACTATCTGTGCTGTATCATACATTGATCTGCCTTCAAAAATATGGCATTTTGAATATCAGTCATCTCCTATTGAAATGCACACTCTGTGTAACAATAACTGGTTGAAGTGAGGAGCACAAGCCGTCCAATTTTTCTGTGAGTAAGAATCATAGACTACAAAACTTTGTGGAAGAAACACAAGTATTGGGTGTGAAACTCATGTAGCAAGACTGGAAGCCCATGCCAAGTGAGAGGATGAGAGGAATATATCCAAGTTATAGGAAAAGACTTTTAAAATCAGGTAGCAGCTAGTGCAGAGCAAGTTTACTTAGAACAGAGAGATTAAGACAGAGACTTAATGGTCCCAAAAATGCTGTGTTGAAAAAGGGATTCAGGACTGGCCTGACTCAAAAAAACCTTTTGGAATTAATGAAAAAATTAAGGCATGAAATCTGTGTAGACTTTATTGCTGTAGCCAGATTTGAATTTTTCATTTTTATAGAGACAGAATACCTGCATTTAAGATTTTGTCGAAACTGTCTATGTGTGTCATGTCATTTCTTATTTATTTTCTTTGAAGAGTTAAATTATAAATGCAGAGTGCCTGTCGTATACTCACTCCATGGAAGAGTGTAATTAAGCTGTTGGGCAAATAACACCTGTCTGAAAGACCTGAAGTGCTCAGAGCCAAGGTCTCGATTTTTGTGGTAAGGAATAGCAGAACTATGTGCTAGAAATATGACATGAATGCAGAAGGAAATATTTAAAACATAACAGCTCAGCCTAAAACACTAAGCCTAAATTAATAATATTCATTTATATAGCTATAACTGTGATGGGTTTTGCACATATAAGTACAAATAGTCAACTGAGAAAATTTGAAGAGAAAAATTGCAAAGGAAGTAAATGTGTGCTGTAAAAATCTAGAGTTGCATATTGCAATCCACCTTGATCTAGTTCCTTGCTGCATTTGGTTTTATTGTTCTTTTTTTTTTTCCTATGCAAAGCACCTCAAGTAAAGAAAAGAGGGAAAATCTTTTCTGTCCAATATAAAGAAAAAAAAATTTAAAAGAAACCAAAATTAATTCCTTGGTATAAATACAAGACCAAAACTTTACCATTCTCCTAGTTTTATTTTGGGCTTCCTACACAGATATTGTGCACTTGATACACACATGGCTTTAAAAGCTTAATTTAACAGCAAGGACAATAACAGGAGCAGACTTCATAGGCCTGCATTGGCTTCAGCTGCACTACCACAGGTGACTTGGGAAATAAAAACCCAGCAGAGGCAAAGCAACCCTCTTCCCATAACCATGGGAACGGACTATTCCTATGCAATTAATATTATATGCAGCTTAGATCAAGGTGAGAATTCATGAGCCTGGTTTCTGGCCAAGGGGAAACATTTCATTGCATTTACTTCCCACACTAAATGTAAGGTTCTGCACTCATCACATCAGACATTCTGCCCTCCAGAGCACAGATTGCTGCAGGTCCTATCTACATATGCACACATACCTGACTGCTTTTCTGTTGAATTAGCCTGGCTACATTATACAGAGTTTATGCAAGCTTTATTTCTTGTGAATTTTGTATTAGGCTGAGGGAGATCAGCTGCTGGTTTAGAGCAAAAGTTTGAATGAAGCAGGCAGACAGTATGTAATTTGGCAGAAACCCCAGCAGTATAAAATCAATACATCCAAATACTTTTACTTCATTTAAATTGCTGGAGTGAGATTATCTCAGCTCAGTGCTTTAAATCCTATAGCCAAAAAGTTTTTGATGTGAAATTAGTGCCCTATTGTTTGATTTACTGTGGCCACAAATTGATCCAGCTAATATCTTTTCTTCTCTGGGCTGCTGTCTCAATGTAGAGCTGGAGGGTGACCACCACCTCATCACATCTACATACACTGAAGTGCCTACTCTAAGGCAACCAGCGATTCTCAGGAGATTTTTTGGTTGGTTTTTTCATTTTTTGGGGGTTTATTTAAAGGACCCTTTCATTTATCTCAGCTTATTATGGGGTTTTGCTGAGTCTCAGGTGTTGCCAATATTCCTGCTAATGTCTAAAGAAGGGGAGAAGTTTTGTGTGTAACAATAAAACAATGATTTTGTGCTGTTAATTGACTTGAGCACTGCTTTCTGTAAGTGCAACCTATTCTCATAAAAGCTTTAGTCCCGTTTCTCAGCAGTGACTAATTCAGGTGGGACACCTGACTAGGTGAACAGCTAATTCCTTGGAACATTTGAAACAAGTCTAAGTATGCCCATGCACTTGTCTCTGGCACTGAAGTTCCCCAAGGTGTTCCAAAAGCACAGTTAGAAAACTAAACTTTCCATAAGGCTTGGTAAAAGTTCATCAGGCGGTTGCTAATGATCTGTTTTTGAAAATCTTTCTTTCAGATGGTTAAAGTATAGTCACCCTCCCAAGAGTGATTATGCTGTGGATGAAACCTCTCTATTTTTGATCATAAATTAATTGTAAAGGAGATTATTTTAGTCTTGTACAACACCAGGTGTATTGTCTGTGATTAAAATGGCAGGTGACAGCAATAATAATGATTCAATGGCATGAAGCCTGTTCTTACTAGAGAAAAGTCAGGGAAGTAGGGAAAAGAAAGCTGATAATATTTGGATTTGTTAAATCCACTCCAATTTACTGGATGCAAAAAGATGCAGCCCTGTACTGTACTCAGCTAGCAAGTCAGAGGGAGACAGACTGCCAGATGCAATCAGCTGCAGGGGAATCAGCCCCAACAACCTGACTTTTCTTTTTTCTTTGCCTTCTCCTCAACATTAGCCTAGATTTTCAGAGTCTCTAATATCTGCCATCTTCCCCAGCATGATGTGAGCAAAGTTTAAATTAGTCATAGCTTTATTAACAATTAATTTAAGAGCAGAACTATGTCATCAGTTCAGTCAAGTAATAAACATATAGCACTAGGAAAAATGTTTTATTTAAGAGGTATTAACCTTAATTCCTTAGTGAATTTTATTTGTAAAATTCATCTCCTATTGAACTTGATAGCCATCTCACAGTAGGAGAACTGCCAGGGTGAGATGCAAATCATGTAGGAGTACAGAGCATTTAAGGAAAATATTGAACACATAAGGAATTACTGTTTAGTTGCTAGTTTATATGGATATTGTATTCATTGTTTTTAAAAATATACCAAGCTAAAGGCATGGCTGCGCCATTCCATGCACACTTAACCCTTTCACAGACTTCACCAGTCTCTACTGATCCCCTGAGTTTCACAAGTACTGTCTATACTGTGAAGTCTTTCACCAACAGGAGAAGCATGTCCACCTCCACAGTTTACAACCTGAGGGTAGTCAAACAGTGAGAAACAGAATTTTCCAGTTCTTAAGCCCCATTAAGGGTCTGGTTCTGCAGTGCATTCACCACATGGAGAATCACTGAATCCAGTGTGTTCTCTATGGATATCAGCACATGCTCTAAAACCATTTCTAACGAGGGGAAAAGTTGCAGCAGAACTGGCAATGCTCCTATCACAACCTGTAAGCTACATAGCAGAGAAAAAAATCTGTTTATTAAAACCCATCTTGCAACAATGTAACTAAACTCATTTCTTAGATTGAAGAAAACATATCTTCAAGCCTTTGATGATTTGAATTACTTGTCTTGCATGCCACAGTGAGTTCATGATCATGCACTTCCTAGTAATAGATTATAAGAATATTTAAGTAAAAGTGTTCTCTTTTCCCTGACTCAGACTAAAGAAATGCCAAAAGAGTTGGTGCAAATGGTCAACACGAGACTGAGTCAATGACAGAGTGGTTTGGAGTGGTTCTGATTTCACCCAGATTATTCAGCTTTGCCTTCTAAGCTAAGTATGAAAGGATCCTACCTTATTTAACAGTAAATATGTGAATGTTACCAAACCAATCCAAAACAGGGTTCCATCCCTCATCTGTAATTAGAATGCATAGGTTAGTGTTAGAAGTCTGATTAAATAAAAATTTAATGATTTGCATCTACTGAATTGTAAGATTTATAGAGCTTTGTTATTGTGTCCTACATTGCAATAATAGACAGATTAGAGCTGAAGACAGGAATTTTCCAATTAAGATAAGCAATTGGTAACCTTAAAGGATAGGTAAAACAATTAATCCCCTGCATCACCTCCTTACTGCAATAAAGAGGAGTGAACAGGAAGAGAAAACTATTCTTTTCTGAATTACCAAAGAAATAGATTGTGTGCAGCAGTTGCACTGGATGGCTCTGGCAACCACCCTCACTAGTGAGAAAAAATATATACCTTTCAGATTTTGGCAGGGTACACCAGCCTTAGGGTACATTGTAAAGGCTAATCAGCCAGTCTGACAGGGAGCTGAGATGTTAAATCAACTAAGAAGGATACTTATTAAGTATAATCTTAGTAATACATTTTCTTACTTCATCTATTTGTAATTTTATTCTATTTTTTCTAATAGGCATTATTTCCTAGCTAACTGTAGGTTTTTATCCTTAAACCTTTTCAAAGGATTTAAGGATCTGACAAACTACAAAGCATGCCAGTTCTTTATCCCTGAAGTCAGGCAGCTGAAATACTCTTTGTTGTGCCCCATATCTCAATACCTTTATCCATGTTTTCCAAAGAATATCAGTGCTGAACTTCTAATTTTGCCTGGCTGAGAAAAGACAGTTCTAAGGGCAAGTAAAAGAAACCTCACCAGTGGCCTGTGTATGGTAAATGTTTCCTCATTCTCACAAAGAATTTTGGAAACTGTCTAAACCTCAGGGTCCTTGTAGCACCATAGAACACAGTATATGTTATACTTTTGGTAGTATGTAGCTACTTCCTGGAAAAACAAAGCATTTTGTGTTTAATAATCTATCATTTGCTGTTTGCTTTGAACAGCAGTTTTAAAAGCCATATGAAACTACTCTAATAATGTGACAAAGTTGCTGCTGAGATTTTTTGTGATCAGCAGGCCCTAATAATTCCTCCATTATTAGCAATGGCTGCAAGCACCAACACAAGCATTTTGCTTAGTAACAATAATCACTATAATGTACATTTAACATCTTCCCCTTATTGAAATTTGAAGTCTTGTTCACACACACATTCTTATCACGAGCTCTTCCTTTCCTCACTAACCACAGTTAGGATCAGTGTAAGAACCTCTGCTGACATGGCCTGCAAGAAATTATGTCCTTTAGTCTCCCTCCCACACCTGCATGCAGGACATTTGTATCAGTGTGCTGCGGAATGGCACCAGGCAGCTCTTCATGCATTCATCTGTCTGAAGCTGCATCAATGTGACATCTCAGCCTCCTGAAACATATGTCTCTATGCCTTTTGCTTCTTTCTTTGATAATGCTGACAAAGTATCTTTCTTGTACATGCACTGGAATAAAAAATGAAAAAGATGAGAGAATGTGGCAGTTTGAACGTGCAGCATAGTTGGATATTTTTGTCCTTGTAGGGAAGGCAGAGAGCAGAGATGCGCTTCTCCTTGTTTTCCTGCAGATCTCAAGTGAAAATTAAGATGAAAAGCAAGAGTGAGAATGAGCAGCAGTATACAGGGGCCAGGATACTTCTGTCACCATGTTCGTGTTATTCTTCTTCAGATCCTAATTCCAGCCATACAAAAATAAATCACAGAACTTGTTTACGTTAATTTGAGCAACACATTTTTAATCTGTGGTTTTTAATCTTGATAAGCACTTTACTACAAAATACCCATGCTAGGTTTCATTTGCCATAGAAAATGTTGCAAAGGAGATGCACAGAGAACTGGACTTACTAAGGCCGAGTTCTCTCTCCTCTCTTCCATTAGCCCCCAACTAGCAGCTCTCTCTGGTTAGTGCTAAACAAATACCAAGAAGGGGTGACTTTAGAGACTCTCAAGTAGCTTTTGCTACTTAACTCGTTGGCAGAAAGTCACAGTACATATTAGCAGGAACACAGGCAGTAAGACAAAAGGGAAGAAAGCACGCATCAGATGATTGGAGAGGCCCATCAAGGAGAGAAACAAAAGAGAAATAATTGCTAGGAAGTTTTCTTAGTGCATTTCCAACTTAGACACATGCATGGAGCTACCGAAGACAGGGATGACAACCAATAATAATGCTTTGTTAGAGAGGCAGGTCTAGGTCATGGCTTCGTTCATGCTGGTCAGATCTGATTGACTGTGACAAACACTGCTGAGTAATTGCTCTAATCACTCCGGTAGGCATTGTACCTTGGCCCAACAAAAGGATGATGCAACAGCAGCTTCAGAAGCCTGCTGGCCCTTCAACCTGACATCTCTGACAGCAGCGCATTTGTTTTAATGGGAGGGTTATTTGGAGTTGCTGCTGTTCAACAGGGGGAAAGCCCAATGAGTACTCTTAAGTTGTCCAGAGATAAGGGCCTCATTAAAGTGCTCAGGAGTACTTATTTGCAGGTTGATTTGCTGTGATGATCAGTTGGTGGAAAGCTATAACAACAAGAAGCACAAAAACATGTCACAGAGCATTGGTTGCAGGTTTGTGTTTCTCAAGAGCAGCAAACAATTAGGGTGGTGTGTCGTCAAAACTTTCACATCAACAAAGCAACACATTTGCTTTAAAGGAGACAAAGTCAAATCTACTTAAAGGAAACCAGAGCTGGAACATTCTTCTGTAGTGCAAGCCACTTCAGGACGCCAGACTGTTTGAGAAGAGTATAGGGTGAAAGACCCCATGAGGAATCTCTAGTTCCTTTCTGCAATTCCTGCTTTTTGCCTTCTTCATGTCAAATAAGTCTCTGCTTATACCAACAAAGTTTTGTGAAGTCTGGTCTCTCTTCTAAAGCAGATGAAGCAGCCTGAGACATCTTCATCTTCCTTGTTACAGGATGTCTTAAGAATGACTGCTGTGTAGAAATAAGGAGTCTCTGTTTGCTTGATTATAAAGGAATGTTACATTTCTTACGCTCTTCAGCCACTCCACTCTCCTAACCATTTGCTGCCTCTGGAAGCTGAGTGTGTTCAGGCCTCTCCTTGTTCAGAGCAAGTCTGATGCACTCATTGAGCACCCAAGATGAGCTTGAGTATTTGGTTTGCTGGCTGCCACAAGAGCATCTGCCTCACAAACAGTATGCGCTACGTGATTTTATTGCCTGCTCTCTCAGTATCAAAAGCAAACACTGCTTGCTGGGTTGCACTCCCAAGTATCTCATCTGTAAATACTAAGTGAATTGTCATTGAAATATACAGCATAGCCTTCTATTACGAGAGCTAAAATGTTTAACACATGGGTGAGTCCCCTCTGGGGGACTAACACTTGCCAGCTCTGGCCTCCCTTAATAACATGTTGTTCTCCAATGGAATGACTACAATAGATAATACTAAGTGAATGTAAGTGAAAGGCATGCTGGTAAATACTTTGCTAATTTTTACTTACGTCTGCATGTGTGCACACACATGCAGCAGTGTGTGTCTATAGGCAGTTCAGGCTTCTTGACCTTCAGAAAATAGGTGGAGCTGCAAACTCAGCAGCACAATTATTTGCACTGCCTTAAGCATTAATTCCCCTGGAACAGAGGAATTTCAGAACTGACCCTTAGGGCAAGTTTATAGTTTATATCACCTAGCTGCTGCCAGGCAGTGGGACCCGTGATTCAGCTTTATATTTAAAATGCATTTTTGTCTTAATTATTTGCTGTTAACTTAGGTTGTTAGCTTTTTGCAGGAGTGTATGCATGCGGATGTGTACATGATGGTGTGTATGAGAGAAAAGAGGCAGACTTGGAGTGTAACTGAGCATCAGCCCATTTAATGAGGGTTGTGGCTTCCTCCTTGGTGACCAATGCACAGGAAAGCCATGGTGTACTTGGGAAGGTAGCCGCATTTGCCTTCTCTAAGAAGTTTTATCCAGGAAAGGTGAATTTGAACAGATTGGCTACCCTGACTAGAGCTGTAAATGATGACTGTAAGTCAGGAGAATGACCTGCAGGATCGTTCTAGTAATATCACAACAAACGCAGCGCTTGAGTGTCACATGTATGAAGGGGTGCAGTTTTAGTCCATGTTTTCTTCAAGACTGACATAAATATCTTCATTAAATTAATCGTAAATTAAATTAAAGATTGATCACCCAAAATATAGCTTATTGAGGTAGTGAATTCTTAACATGGCTTGTCATTGGAGCTCTTGGGCCACTGAAGCCTCTTCTGAGCCAACTTTTGAAACATTGCTATCCTCGTATCCAGCTCCACTTAATTTCTTTCAAGGGTTACATGAGGAAAGTTTTGGAATAATGGAAAATCACAAAAACTACGTAGCTTCTGTCATTCATTGGCATAAAAGGTAATTTATTTTGACTTTTTGGTCCTATTTTTTTCCTTTTGTCATACCAGTATTAATAAGTGATTCTGTTTACTTCACTGAAGGTAGTCAGTTGTATCCACAATTGGTGCCCACAGATGCAGCTCCAGTGACTTTGATTTGCAAAGCTGTGGATTTGGCCCATGTTCTCAGTGGACCAATTCCAGATACACATGAAGGTTAGAATCTCACCCAACAGGTATCCAGAACAGTTACAGTTTTAATTGTGGGAATTACTTGTGTAGGGACATTACACTGAAATTTGATTATAGCTGCTTCGACAAGTGTAACAGTCTGTAGGAAAATCAATCCTGTTTCTGTAATGAAGAAAAACAAGTCATTTTCAAAAGGAAATATGATTATACATTCACAGCTTAGGTTGAAGAAACAGAAAGCAGCTTAATACAGTGCAGGCTTGCTCAGAGGGAATATCCACTCGCTGAGGCCAGCATAACAAGATTGGATTCCAGTTTAATGTGGTTGTGACTCAAATCCCTTTGGAGAGTTTGTTTGACAATCTGACAAAGTTATCTCAAGAAAAATAGGTTAAAAAACATAAACTTGACTTCAGTAACTGCATTTCCTCTTCAGCATGTAGAGTATTTTGCCTGGAGGCCCCTGCAGCCCGAAGCCCCATAGGTAATACCACTTTGTGCCTTTACACAAACCAAAATGTTTTAGCAGGCATTTTGCTCCCAGAAAACGTTTGCCATGTGATCTTAATACGGGGAAATAAGGTCTTTCTGATCTCTCTATATGAAAAAGAGAATATGAAGGAGACGAAGTGTAACTGTTGTTACTGCAAGGACATGGGCTCATTTCCAGTAATTTCTAACTACTGTTTTAGTTATATTTGAGTAGATGCCTAGTTCCCTCATGATGCATTTCAGAAATCCCAGTTTAAAGTTGAATCCTCACACTTAGTGTCAAAGCAGAATGTGCTAAGTGGAAGTGAATGCACAGCACTGCTCTGCTTCCACAGATGGGAAATGGAGGCCCAGAGAAATGTGCCACGTTGCCTTTGGGGCTAATTGCTTAGTCACTGGCAGAGTCAAGTCACTCCCACACTCTGTCTTCAGGCACAGTCACAGAGTAGCAATGGCAGTAATTGGAGCCTTCAAGATATTACAACCTCTAACTATTCATTACTGTCCTCAGTTGTCATTTACCATCTTTCAGCGGGTGGTTACCAGCTCACTGTTGAGCCACCAGAACAGATTATGTAAATCTTAAAGATTCAAAGCCTAATCAGACAGGTCTTCTCAAGTCACCTTCATCTCCTAGGAGGAAAAGCTGAGGGAGCTGAGTTTGTCCTGCCTGGAGGAAAAAGGGTTCCAGGGAGACCTTATTCTGGACTTACAGTACATAAAGTGGGCCTATAAGAAAGGTGGAGACAGACCTTTCAGTAGGGCCTGTTCCAATAGGACAAGGACTAATGGTTTTAGATTAAAAGAGGGTAAATTTATATTAGATACAAGGAAGAACTCTTTTATAATGTGGTTGGTGAACCCCTGGAACCATTTGCCCGGAGAGGTGGCAGATGCCCCATCTCTGGAAATATTGAAGGCCAAGCTAGACAGGACTCTGAGCAGCCTGATCTAGTTGAAGATGCTGCTGGTTTTTGGAGGGGGGTTGGGCTACATCACTTTTAATGGACCCTTCTAACCCAAACTAGTCTATAATTCTACTGTCTTATCCCTGATTTAGGTTGAGCTGGATGAACTGAAGTCAGTGTGGCATGGGATATTTTTGGGAGAACAAAATAGCATGACAATGACAGCGGACTGTCCTGTCTGCAGGGCATCAGCTGAGGAATACAGAGAACACAAGCTTCATGAGGTCTCTAAAACCAACTGAAGATGACCCCAGCACAGTATTGCAGTGACCCAAGATGTTGATAAACAATCAGGACAGGTCACAGGACAGAGAGAGAGGATACATACTCAGCTGAACAACTTTCACTCTGAATTCCTGCATGGCTCACTCAGATCATGGGCTGGAACCCTTTCAAAGAGCATTCTGAATTTCAGCATTGTCTTGCTGAAGTTGCAATCAATCTTGCCCAAATTGATTCAGATCCAAATGCTAAGAGTAGAGAGCTGCCACCTCTCAGAGAGTTTAAGTTCCTTTCTCCTCAGCGTTCAGTAAATATCACTGGTTGGGTGGGCACCTTCCTGAGAAACATCTACAAGGCAATGTTTGGGAACACTTCCTTTCAGAAGATCTCCTCATATTCTGGATCTCCCTATATTTTAAGTATAACCTTCTGTTGTGGGTATAGCTCTTTTCACAGACACAGATGCCTCAGGAAACAGGAATCTGCCATTTCTTGGCCTTACTGCGCTTCATTTAATCAGCAATGAGAGAAGGTTGGGCAAAATAATTAGTTCTGTCCTCTGTTCTCTGCTCATGGAGCCCAGCATGAAACACCATACTCTGGGCATCACATCTGCACTCCTCCATCACCAGGTTGTAGCAGGAAATGTGCACTTCCAGGGACAGAGCCAACAACAGATCCATGTTGCCACCTACTGCATCCTGGAACTGTGATGCCCTGACATGTTGTGACATTAAAACAGTGCTTTGCTTGCGACATGGTTACTTCTAGGGTTTTTCCTGTGGCAATAACAGCCTCATAAGCAGAAGATAACTTTCCTACCACAGTGTAACAGGCCATCATCCCATACTACACCTGAGAGATGAGAACGAATGGCATACGGGATACACGGCACTCTGGGCTATCTCAGGGCACCAGCTGACATAAGCACTATCTGATGTGCCGTGAGTAATTCAGCAGGAGTGCATGCCTGTCTGCACCAAATTTGTATGGCTAGGTGATCCAGTAATGCATAAATCCAATCTTAGTGATCATCTGACCACAGCCTAAATGTTCAATGCTTGGCTGTATCATTAATCTCACTGTGTGATTTTAGACAAGTCATTTTCCCTTCCCTGAAAATCACTTTCCCACAGCTGGAAAATGGGACATAAGAGGTTCCTGTAAACCCATAGCTCTTGGGGGCTTACTGTCCCACTGCAGGATGTAAGTAAATTCTGCTTTGTTAGAACGAGTTTTTGCAAAGAAATAGTAATAGTAAAATTTTAAAAAATTATGAGAGAAGTCAGAATGGAGAACAGTTGTGTTTTAAAGGCTGGTTGAAGGCTGTCTCCAAAGATAATGGGCTTTATTTTTATTCAGAAAACAGCTCTTAGAGAAACAAACTGTTTATCTGTCCATCCAGTAGACGCAATTAGTCCAAAGGAGCCCTTTCTGAGGGCTGTACTCCGGAGCACAGAAATCAGCCTCAGCATTGGCAAATTCAAACACTGAAATAATCTTTCTGCTTCTGTAATTAATTAGATTAAACTGAAATAATATTTGCAGTTTTATCCATCTGTTCCTTTTTATGTTTTCAAATGGGTTCCTTTCTTTATTACTGGACTGAAATCTTTCTGTGAAGAGTATTACGTGATTTCACATAATGTTAACCTGTGAACCATTATAAAGTTAAAAAAATAGATGTGTGGGAATTATGATGAAATTCACCTTTGTTCAGTCAAATTATTTATTTTAAAAGTGTTTAAAAACTGAGAGAAAATGGCATAATATGTATCAGAAGTCATTCTAAACCATACTTACTAGTTGTTTCAAAATTGCATCTTTTAACCTTTCAAAATAAGTTACGCTACAATAGTGTGCAGTGTTGAAGAAAGTATTGCATTTACTCAGACTATTTTTCTCTCACTACCAATGTCTGCCACATGCTGCCACTGCTACTATAGCCCTTAGTGATTGATAGGTCTGCCCATGTTTTGGAATAAAAGCAGTTTTAACATTATGGGCTAGATTCAGCCCTGTACTGGAACACCTCAAATCTGTCTAAATCCTGTTTTAAGCTCATATATCCTCTTCGTTTGTTCCCTTTTTTAAAAAATGTATATCCCTGTTGCACAAAATGGAGACTGACTGTAAGTGAATTAGTCCCCATTTTAACAAAGCTGTTCAAGTTTCAGTTAATGTTTAAGTATGTGAGTAATCAATAAGCTCAATTCCAGGGACATGAAATAAGCGTGTGGATACAAAGCTCCCTGAATACATGCCTTAGCATGGCTGAGGAATGGGAAGTCTTCTCCACAAAGCTGATCCCAGAGCTGCTGAACAGTGGGGAACTGTAAATTAAAGCAACCACCCGTGTCCTGAACAATCTTCTCTCTAACACAACCTCCTGACTTTAGTTGTCAGGCTTTGCCCATCACCATAGTACTTGACCACATTTGGAAAGTTAGGACAACCATTTTACACCAGATTCTAAGATTTAAAATGTTTACACTTAGTTTTTAACTGTGGAAATTTACTTACATTACTTTTTGGGCACAGAGCAAGCACATATTGCCTTACACACCCATCCAAAAGTTGATGATTTCAAAACCCCCAGGCCTAGAGAATATGAAGGAAATGTATTGTTCAAATCAAGGTTAAATTTATAATGCGCTTTGATCTTCTACTAAAAAGTAACAAATTAAGAACATTATCTTATGCCTACTACAGATTTAAAAATATTAAAAATGGAGAAACTCCTTTTACTCATAAAGATCTAACGTCTTTTACTATTGTGCAGGATTATTTCTTAATTAATATCACATTTACTAGCATTTTATCCAGCAAAGGTTTAAATGTCTCAAAGAAGATATTTTACAGTTTATATCATTCTGTCCGTGCTGAGATAATGGTGTTACTGGTGCTGCATAAAAATCACTAAATAAGTATTATAAGAAAGTGAAATGTTCTTGCCATTTTCAATGAGAAACAGTCTGCCATGTGTTCATCCATGTGTCTGAATTTGACCTGATATTTCAGATTGTGAATTTTAGTAAGTCTTTCAGGTAAAATGGAGGGTAAGTCTCTGTCGAAGTACTAAATTTAAAAAAAAAAAAATACCACCATCACACAAAACCCCCTTTTATTTCTGAATTATATTTAGGGCAGATATTTTTAGATTACAAACCTGACTCAGTGGTCAGTCAAAACCCCTTCTGTGAAAGCTGTATGTGCCAAAGTTTGGAGTTTTTTATTTAAAATGAAATTTTGAATCTTTTTTCTTCTGTTTGTTTTTTCCCCTATACTTGTTTGTTTTAAAAATAATGGGTGAAATCTGGCACAGCTTAAGCCTCTGGGAGATCTGCCAAGATATCAGTCATCTAGTGTAGCTTTCACACCATAATGTAAGGATTGTGGATGTTGAATTTTAAATAAAAACATCCTCTTTCCAAATGCTTTTTAGACACTAAAATTAAACAAAATGAAAAAATCTAAACAGTCAAGGCTAAAAACCCTTCCTCCCCTAAACACTCATTTGCTCCTGACTCTTCCGATTATAATTTAAGCACTTCTTTGATTCTTACAGACAAGCAGGCAGGCAAGACAGGACCTGAACAGTGAACATAAAATCCCCACTTTCTTCCTGCCTCCTTTTGAAAAATGTCTATCAGACAGTCTTTATATGTATAAAAAATATATTTTAAAAAGCAAACAAATCTATTATTTTTACAGGTCATGATTAAGACTTCAATTAGTTAGCTTACTCAGTTAATTCAACTTTTAGCTAGCGTTTAATTTTTGAGCAAGAGATATTGACTCATTCACTGAAGCTCCTAACAAGCAGTTCCACTCTATTCTTTGAAATAGAGGTCTTTCACTGTTCTTAAATCATATTTCTTTCTTTTTTCAGGGGATTTTAATGTTTGCCTATGCAAATAGATTATAGACACTTTGATCTAGATGACACCTACGTGCAAGCACCAAATGATGCTCCCCTTTCCATCAGCTGGCAAGGCATTTCAAGAGCATTGAGGCAAGGCATATTTAAGTTGTGACATTGCAATAGGAATTCTTATGAAGCACAAAATGCTCAATAAATGACAAAGATATCTCTTGAGGAGCAGCTGAAAGCCATCTATACTCAGGAATTTCTAAAGCATAAGAAAAGCAGAATGAGATAAATTTATTGTTATTTTTATTGATTAAACTTCATGTTAAATTTGAAGTAAGTGTACTCAATGGCAGTGTAGTCTCTGGAACCTACTGTCTAATCCAACTAACTTGGGGATAAACTCACAGTTATACAGATAATGTGTATTCAGAAGCTGTCAGCTGTGATACCCACAGTGATACAGCATAAGAAAATTTGGGAGCAGTAGGATTCCTTATGTTGAAAGAGGCTTGCAATGTTGCATGACAGGACATGCAAAATACTCTTCTATTAAATAAAATTAGTAATATGTGAGAACTAGTGAAGGAATAGCTGACAAATGGGCTATAAATCTTTCTCCATCTGCTACATGCAAGGCTTTAAGAACACAGATTCATGTCAGAACACAGATAGGTATCGTATTATCATGTTTGTGTAGAAAAAGTCTTGCAGATGAAAGGAAGACTGCAAAACACAGCATTACGTACACACAGGTATATGAGATGGATTTCAGAAAAGTTGATTACCTCTCTTTTAGGAGACTGACAACTTTCTTTTTTAAGTCTGACAACTTCTTTTTTTCAAATTATATAAATATGTGGCCCCTTGCCCCTCAGTTAGGCAATTTGTGTTTCTTTCCATGAGCTGAGCTAGATCAGACCCATGCCAAGCCTCATGTCTTCTATTAAAATACAGCTATGGCCTACCTAGGCCTGACTGTGTCCCTGTCATTAGAGGCACAAAAGCCTCACTTACAGACAGACAAATAAAGCTGGGGCAATCTGGTGCCACCTGACTTTTTCCTTGGAGCACATGAAGGACATCTCTTATTTTGCTCCAAAGAGAGAGGCTCCAGTCTTTGGGAGTAATTCTGATCCCTCCTTATTTGCTCCTTACTTTCACTAGTAGAGTTCAAAAGTGGCTTCTCTGAAAATACAGGAGTTTTTTTCCACTGTAAAAGGTATGTATTATTATTCCACTGTCACACTGCTTTACAATGTTCATCACAGACATGTAGGGTAGTCTCATTTTTGTTGTCCTCTTGTGAGTGACCCAAGGGGAAAGGCAGGAAACTCTCTTGCTGTAGTTTGGCCCTCAGCTCTTCAGTCATGGCAGCTCTGAGGATTGGTTCAAGCTCTGAGGAAGCAGGATATGCTTCCTCTATCAGAAGTTGAATGTACACTTCTTTTGATACATCTGAAAAAGGTAATTTATAGTAACTGTTTCTCTAAAGGCTATGTGAATTGTACAGGGCTCTTCTGAATTGGTTTTGTCCCTGGTTCGAGCTGTGAATTATGCTTTTCTGACTATTCAGTAGTTTTGTCTTCATATTCTAATATATCATTCTTTCCTCTCAGAACTGATGGGGAGGATGGAAAGCCTTTCCTTACAGGCCTGTGGGTTTCCCTGTATGGAAGGAAATCTGGAGATCCAGTGATGGGCTTTGTGGTTCAGTTTGCGTTGGTGGGCTGCAGGCTTGCCAAGCCCAAAATTCAGACTCACAGAAAACATTTTTTATGTTTTCTCACATCTCCTTATCTCTTCCCTGTTCCACAGAACATTTTGTTGTTACTTTAGAGCATCAGCCTCTAACGTCTATATGCAATGCTTTCTGTACGCTGTTTCATTTCTCAGACCATAAGTCATTTTAGTTAAGGATGAGTCCTTTGCAGATTTAGTCCAATGAGTAAAGGACCTGAATTTCATGCAGGCCAGCTGTATGACAGAATCAAAAGTTAATATTACCTACTATTTCAGGTGCCTAGTCCAAATTTATTGTGTTTAATTGAACAGTGATAATTTATAGCAGATCCCCTTTTCTTTCCCAAGCATACATCAGTCCTCCCTCAAACAATATCATATTTATGGAGATTTTAGGTATTCACCTACAGACACCATAGAGCAAGATATAAATGGGGACAACTCCTAGAGGAAAGACAAACTGATAGATTGTTAGACAGACTGAATCAGTTTGCAGAGTTGACAATTATATTCATTAACTCAATCAGCCTTCCGTTAATAGTGTGGGTTTGATTGCCGTCTTGCCTACAGGTAAATCTCCATCAAAATTACAACCATCAGTTAGTCCCCATTTTTAGAAACTATAAGTGCTGAGAAGAAAAAAAAAAAAAATAGAAAAAGCTGTTGCCGTAGCCTTTTCTTCCAGCAGCAAAAAGCTGCTCCAAAAGCAGCGGGAGGTGCGGAGCCACAGTGACCTCAGCCGGCGCTGCAGGGACCGTGCGGCACCCGGCGAGGACCGCATCCACAGCTCTGCCGTGCCGTGCTTCCAGCGGGAGGATGCCGAGCATTTTCCCGCCCTCTGCTACTGCTCTTGCTCCCTGATAAAGATCCAGGTGCTGGATCTGAGATCTCAGACTGGCCTGAAATCTTCTCCAGCTCACCATCCTCAGACCCTCTGAGAAACCGGGTTCAGCACGGCCACACCTCCAATGTCGCCGGGTAAGGATGTACAGCAGCAGCTAGGCAGATGTTGGCTGGTACCTGTGAGAACAGTTTATTATGGGCTAAAATTAATATCACTGTTTTTTGCAGGCAGTTGTAGCAGATATTTTGAAACTGGCCCCCAACATACAATAATAAAAAGCATATATCTTATGTAATGTCAGCCTCAAATTTAAGGGCTGTGGCGACATGAAATAAATAATTCTCAGTAAAATTTTCTATGAAGTAAATAAATTTCATTAAAATTTCTATTCTTTACAAAATTATGTATCTCATATTCTTATATTGTGAGCTCTCAAGTCACAGTCCATAATTTTTCAGTACATCTTCATGAAAAGAAACGCTATTAAGAGCACTAACATACACATCCCAAGGTGAAAGGTGATCATTTCTGTCCAAGGGCTCATTTTCATATTTCTGTGCACATTTTGTGCTAATTTTTGAACAGAAATCATTATGTTTGCAAATAACAGAATCATTGTTTTCACCTAAAAGCATCTTTTAGATTCCCTCATGAAGTTTCCATAATTTAAAAATACATCATGTGTTACTGAAGCCATATAAATGTGAATGAGTCTTAGTTTTGTGTATAACAGGGACCTACTTTTTCTACTGATAAGGAATAAAATAAATATATTTGATTTCTCATTACAGCAAATAAATTGTGTGTAGACCCAGAATCTACAGATTGTACACTCAGCTAAAACAAATGCATTTTGTTCTATTTACTTTCGTGAGGTAATGTAGATTTCCACCAACACAAGAATCAAGCTTTCTGTGTGTTCAGGAGGCAATGTATCTGTAGTCCACAATCCTCATAAAACCTCATAAAGCCATCTTTTCCTGGCCCAGGTTCACATGCTGTGCAACAGAAAGCCTGTTGTTAGGAACTGAAGTAGGTCAGAGCACCATGCTATGCTGTGAGAAAAGGTCACTCAGAGGGCTGAAGGCTGAGGGCAGTTCAGGTTAAAAAGTGGGAAGAGCAATCTGGGAATGGGGCACAGCCAGTGTTCACAGTGAAACAGTTCACATCAACTCTGTGACAAAGTTTCCAGGGAGCCACAGTTTCGCCCTGAAGCTGCTTTTCACAGCAGAAAATTTTGAGAAGTGATGCTGTGTCCCATACTCAGAAGAAATTCTCCTAGAACTTACACTGCTCTAGAGAGATATGACTTTTTTTTGTCTGATATGGTGTATCTGGGCCCTTTAGATCTGACCACTTGTGTCCAGAAGCTTTAAACCTGAACTGCGTTTATTTTACACAACCACAAGCAGCGCATGCTTCCTTTCCCCCTTTTGAAGTTAGGAATCTATACATGCCCTTGGCTTCTTGTTTTGGTTTTTTCTACTTGCATCATCTGGAGAACTGGAAATGATCCCGAGGTTGTCCACCTGTCAGAAAAATGTAATATTTTAGTCAAATTCTGCACTACTGTCAGGAGAATAGACATTTCCTTTTTAGCTGCAGCCCGAGTCAGTTTTCTTTTGTGTGCTCTAATGTGCTTCTGACCAGCCAAGGCTTTTTTTGTTGTTTTTTTTGGCAGGGTGGATGTTGGCTTATTGGTTATGAGAGCCTGTACAATCACTGCAGTGGAAATAAAAAGCCCTGACACTAGAGCAGTAGAAATAACAATGTTGGTTTCTCCCCACTAAGTGGAAATAACATGCTTTGTTCCACCAATTTGAGGTACAGAATACCTGACATGAGATGGTGTGTAACATTTTGCATTTTTTCTGGGAAAATGTCCCAGCCACACTGCATTGTGCCACAGCAAAACAGCACACCAAAAATGGCCAGGTACAAGGTCAGTGATAACAGGACAGATTCTCAGGACTGAGGTAAATTGGAAGCATGAGGCTTACAATGACTTGTATCAACAGATAATGTGTCCCAAAACATTTATTTCACTGACTAGCTGAAAGTCAGTTCTTGAGTACTGGGCCTTAATACACCTGAGTGAAAGTCTTTTAAAAGATTGTCTCGAAACTCAAGAAAATAAATATATAATGAGTGATAGACACTTTCAATAACTGATCAGATATAACTGACAGGAAGAAATGGTGAGCCTGGTTGAATAAATCATGCAGCTTGCTGAACTCAATAGCATCATATATTTTTAAGGTAAGCCCTTATGGATTTTGAATAAAATAGGAATCACTTAGAAAAAGGCATGCTTTTCCTATTCCTTATCTCACCGTATTAAGGCAATAAAAAGGCAGTAAGTTGCCAGATTCACCTATTTCTTTCACTGTCTCCTTTGCAATTCTTCATGGTTAAATACTAACAAGGAACAAAATCTTTCTGTGACCCACTCGTAACGTAATTTTTAGAACATTATCTTAAAGGACTTAAAAATATCTGAAGTTCAAAAGTATTCTAAAGTTTTAGAGGGACCCTAGGTGTGTTAAAATCAATGCAAACATGAGGAAATACAAATATCTACTTCGGTGAACAGCAAACCAGGACTGACCTACTGTAAGAGAGGCTGAACAGGAAGAGGGTATTTTTAAAATACATGAATCAGTAGCATTTCCATGAGGAAATTTTAAAACATAATTCCTAAAAAGGATAAGAAAATATAAATGATTCTTAAGGTTTTTCAATTCCTGTTTCTCCACAAATTTTTATATATTTTTATATAGTCTCATTTAGGGTAACTCCTACAAAGCTGTTGTCCATGACTTCTTGAACTTTGCTTCACTTTTGTTGGCAATTTAAAATGAAACTGTCACTTGGAATAACTGAATATCCACTAGGGTCAGCAGTACCTTCATTCAGAACCTGAGACTTCGTCTCAGCTTTGTGAGTACAGATGGGTCTGTACAATGGAGGGACACCAGCCGGGTCACCCATCTGCCTCTCTCTCACATGACACTGAGCATAAGCAGGGCACTGGACAGTGCTGGTGGAGCCAAGGGTGGCACCTTTAAATCATCCCAGTCAGTGGGCTGCTTGCCTGTTAATGGCGTGGCAACAGCAAATTTAATAATCAATTGCCTTTACATAACACTCTCCACTTGTCAGCTCACAAGACAGACATTTCCACTTTTCTGTGTTGGTTAAGCTGGAGCATAAATAACTGACTTTCCAAAGATTATTGATAGCCTCTGTATTAATTAAATAACAGAAGGACACCTAGGCAGGCAGAAGTGGTCTGGGGACCGTGGTGTTAGCCCAGCATGAGAAAGACTCATGCTCTTCCAAACTGTTTTCCTGGGTAGCCTTGAGCAAACCACTTACTTACCCCGTTGTGTCCTGTTTGGCCAAACTGGACAGCTAACCCTTCCTTGTTTCATGAGAGGGTTTGATGTGAGAATAAAATATATCAAAGATAAGAACACACAGTCTATGTAATGGGTGATGTACATGTCTTATAGTACAATTACAGTTACAAGATTTTTTTGAACTTTGCTCTGGTCACGTTACATCTTCCCCCGAAATAAACTGGGGTTTTTGCCCCAGTGTAATACTATGCAGTCTTCACAAAAATCTGATCAGAGCACTTGTTTGAAATTTTCCCCAGACTGGCCTGAAGTAAAAGAGAGATGTATGAGGGGAAGGTGAAGCTATACACTGATGCTTTTCTGTTACAGCTCCTGGATCAGATTCTTAGCTGATAGAGCTACAGGGTAATTGGGTTACAATTAATGTAACTCTCCTGATTGATACCACCTAAGAATCTAGTCCCATCTCCTAAAACCAGACTTTTTTTCTTAGGACTGTCATACCTATAATATTTTTTCTGTCTGTTTGTTAAAAGATGCAATGAGAAAATAGAACGAGCTTTAACAGTGAACTTCCGGGCTTTTCTAAATTTCAGTTTATTCTTAGTGTAATATCTTTTTTTATGTCACAACTAGACTGCAGACAGAAAAGCTGACTGTGTCGAGGGAATTTGGTGTTTTACATTTAGAAGGAACATTTAATGAATTATGCTGCCCCCAGATAACCCCTATTTCATTTGTATATAATGCTCAGGGCTAAGGATTGTCTTCCTGATCCTTCTCAGATGTCAGGCAATACAATTCAAGAGTGGTCAAATTACTGTTCACATCCTTACTTCAATTGTGCAAGTGCTGAGTGCCTCAGCTTCCACTGAGGACATAAAATTGCTTAAGTACAATAATAATCTTAAATTTATCAAAGTTATAAAGTTCAGAGCGAAATCAAACACTTAACTTTTTTTCTTTTTGTGGTTAGAGTGCAAAATATATTACATAAACTTGATCTTTTAGTAGTATACTATTTTGTTCTTTTTATATTAGTACCTAATTGTTTTGTTTTGGTTTTTTTTTAATGAAAAGTACTCTAAAACATTAAATTGCTTATAAATGTCCTGCCTGCCCCCTTAATCTCTGGAGGTATTACTGACTCAGCTCCCACTAACTGGACTTGTCAGTTTGCAATTCCACATCTTCAGGAGGGGAACATAAGTATTTAAGTTAATTTAAGGTATTTAAGTTGATGTCAGAAAAAAACTAAGAGGAATACATCAAATAGTATATTGGTAAATGAAATAGTATTGGTCTTAGGAAGAAACTATTTTATTACTAACAGCCTTTCAGTAAAAAACCTAAAAAACTAATCAGACATCAGGCTTCAGGGTAGAAGTTTGTTGTCTGTCAGGGTCAGCGAAAAGATTTCTCCCCCTTCCCCTCTGTCAAGACACTGGTATAATTGGCTTCACACATTATGGAAAGCAGCACCTCTCCCTACGGCACGAGGCAATTGTCAGCAGCCTCTGGAAGCTGCGCCTTACCCCCAGCATTCCTATGTGCTTCACATCCTATGTCTCCATTTCATGTTTGCTTTCATGGTGTTTGTTTTTAAACTATGCTAATTATTTGCAGCTATTTATTTGTTTATCACTAAACACATAAGCATACTTGTACCTACATGAGGGATCGGGCCAGGTAAAAAGTTTCTGCCTCTCATCTATGAGGTTGAGGTCACTGTTA
Source organism: Rhabdornis inornatus (assembly GCA_013397075.1). Classification (NCBI taxonomy): domain Eukaryota; kingdom Metazoa; phylum Chordata; class Aves; order Passeriformes; family Rhabdornithidae; genus Rhabdornis; species Rhabdornis inornatus. The sequence continues at coordinate 201,963 of VWZS01005593.1, forward strand.
TGACCCTCACAACAACCATAAAGTTTAACTACTACAAGCAGTGTCCAGCTGCAGTTACATATCTCTGTAAAACTAAGCTGTGGAAAACGAACTAAAGCCAGCCTGAAAATAGTTTACATTTTTTAATACAAAATATAAGTCTCTCCTGTAACACTTCTGAAGTGTTTCCCAAGGATTGCATTTGCTTTCAGATTTCTATTCCACCCAGAGGTACACAGAGAGCAGCAGTCTATGGAACAATGATGTGTTCAAACACTGTCAGCCAGAGCCTTGGACAGGAAAAATTGGTGTAACTTCAGTGGATACAATATATATCACTGGCTACAGTGGAACTGAGCTAATTTAATTACCTGAGAACCTGCGCTGTGTTTCCTCAAAGACCTCTAAGTACTTCTTCCCCTCTGTTTTAGCGTGGTTTTGCCATGAGATGAATGAAAAAAGGAAGGATCAGTGGCTGCAGAAGGCTTACCCCAAGTGCTCTCATTTCAACTGGTGGCAAAACTCCCCTTGTAAAGAGTGGAAGTCAATTTGGGCCCGGAATGGTGTGTTTTCATATGATTTTGCATGAATCATTAAGCATTTTCAGGTGATATGGTAGTTTCAAGAGGGAAACTCAATTCCAAGTATTGAAATAGGAAAGGAATGGTTTTGTGTGGCACTGATGATTTTCTTCCACCTGTTTTCCACTTGCATTCCCACTTTGGTAGAACCACAAAATAAGGGCCATTTGACCAGCAGCACTTGTTGTTCCAGGGCAGAGAGCATAGGACGGAATCAACACATGCTCCATTGCCCATACAGAATTCAGATGTTATAAAGTGCAGTAGAAGCAAGACAAGCTGTGAAATGTAAATAGACAAAACATTCTGCACATCCAAGGGCTTCTTCATGTACTTGCTTCTCAAACAAGCAGTGACCTCATATATTGGAACCGAGCTTTTGGCATCAGTATTAGAGGAGGATGAAAAATAACTCTGTTGAGCAGGGCTGGGTGCCTCCATTACAGAAAAGTAATTGTACAGGGCAAAGAGCAAACACCTGCTCTTCAGTGTGAGCAATGCTGCATGGAAGAGCTGTAGGCCTCCAAGTTTCTCCTCTTTATTACCAATATTAACCCAGCTGCCTTTCATGGTGTCCATAAAACCATTTGTATGAGGACATGGTATATTTTTGTCATAAGGAAACCTGTCTCAAAAGATCTGCCTGAAATTCCTGAACTCTTCCCCCTTGACTAGACCCTGCCAAGTGCAGATGAAACTTTGTCAGCAAAATTTCAGTGCTGGTGGGGTTGCTACAGCAGACCACCTTAGTATTTGTTGCATGGTGTATTGTTAGATTCAACTTTGTGAATTGCTGCTATGTTCATTTGCACATAGTCAAAGATTGGACACAGAAGAGAAAGATATGTAACAGCCAGAATACCACAGAATATTCTGCGCTGGAAAAAACACAGAAGGATCATGGAGTCTAGCTGTTAAAAAATTGGGCTATACAGAGATAGAACCCACAACCTGGGCATTATCAGCACCATTCTCCAACCAACTGAGCTAAATCAAGTGGCATATGTACCATTTTTTTCTGTGTATAGCCCACTTATCCCAAAATTGGTCATTTTCCCAATTACCAGAAGATAAGCTTATTTTGCAAGCATGAAGTGGTATTCACAATATTTTTAATGAACATTCACCCGTAGATATTTCTGATGGCTAGTAAAGATTGGTCGTTTCTTGCCCATAGGCTAAGATGCAATGCTGTAAGCCAAAACTGCAGTAGCTTGACACTTAACTGTGTTTTCTGCATAACTTTAAGATACCTGAATCCCTTAAAAAATGCAAAGTAATTAAAGATATTCTGTTAGCTCTCTGCTGAGTGTTCAAGGAACTATTACACACTGACAACTGATCTCCAAGTTGCATAGACTGTCTCTAAGATTGCGTCTCAGCCTTTTTGCTCTCTTTACTTAAATGCTGCATCTGCAGAAAGCTGATACAACACAGTCCCAAGGCCTAGGATATGTATTAAGAGTCATATAACACACTAAAATCTCAAGAAATATTGATTTGCAGTGCATGCAGTAGATATGTAAGGAAATGCTCAGGAGGATCTGAACAGGTTTTGTCATCCCAATTAGGGATAATGATAGCTGGTGCATTGTAGCTGCACTTCCTTACTCAGGCAAAGTTCTGCTCTATCTTAATGTCATCCAGTATACAAGGACTGCCAGATTCTAGTGAAATAACTAAATAACATGGTGTTGCTCTGCCCCAAAAGGAACAGGCTTACTGTGTCTTTGAATAACTGAAATTTGAAGAGTTATGATGTGCCCAAGTTAGTGCAAGACCATAATCTGAAAACATATAAGCCACCAGCTATTCTACCCTGACCCACTGTGTAGAGCCTTTTAATCATTAAATACATGAAATTTTATTCTGCTACATTCACAAAGAGCTGCTCTTAAAACTTTTATGTCATTATGGCACCTGCATCATGCTTCTGAGAGCAGTTCTCTTCCCTCAGCTGGGGCAGCAAACCCAAGCGTGGTTCAGTTCTTCAGCCTCCATCAACAGCAGCTCAGCTCATAAACACAAATCAGTCTTCATGGCTAATTTTAATGAACACAGCAAGCTTTGAAAGAGGACAGTGGAAGGATGGCCATGAGCTCCTTTCCATCTCTGTTGGAATAAGGGCTGTAATCTCCAGCAAAAGGACAAAGCAGACACCCAGGGACAGTGACCCCTTAAACTACCTCAGCAAGCTCTGGCTGGGGCCATCTGAGCACACCCTGAGGGCTCACCACTCTTCCTGTGAAGAATGAGTGCAGACAGCTTCTGTACCCTCAGTTTTCATCTTACCTTACCCCATGCTGATTTCTCCACACAAATAGCCTTTGGCTGCCCTTTAGAGTCTGCTTGCTCCACAGATATTTGTTACTCAACTTTAAAACTGTGAGGAGTAAGAATTGGCATCAAAGATGCCTCTGTTATTTAGAGACTGCTTCTGGACCCTGACCATATTACAAAGCTAAACAGAAAATCTTGCTGACATCTGGGAACCAAAATTTTTTGGGTCAAGCTGATTTGTGTTCACTGCAACCTACTTATGATATATTTAATTAGTCCATACTTCAGGGCTGCTGTCAATCAATTTCCTTTGTCGATTGGCCACAGATGGAGCTATGTTGCTGGGGGAGGTAGTGGATATTCCTGACATTATCAAGGAATATCAGCATGTCTTTTTCACACACACATGCTTAAACCTGTCACCAAATTCAGTAGTAGCAAGCTAATGGTTTGGTAACAACACATTTAAGGACAGACTTTTACTTCAGGAAATAACCTGGGAATATCCTTCCTCCTCTGGAGATTGAGGCATGGCCCACAGTCCCATATCTTTTTGGGAGGATCTGGAAACAGCACCTAAGAAATTGCTACTCCACACAAAATATTGGCAATGCCTTTTATTTCATCTCTTCTTTACCTGTAGCAACATTTTTTAAGTTTAGAATCATTATAACAATTGCAAGGTTTCTTACTCAGAGGTCTTAAAGAGTATTTCATAACTCTGGGTTAGTCTGTTTTTGAGGACTGTCTACAGATGTAAGACACTGATTTCATGATGCAGTTGGTTGCTTTACATTCCTCCTTTCCTAAATGAACAAGAACTCAAAGACAAACCTGGGAGGCACTTCATCTTTCTCAAAATAAAAGGAGCTTAATTTCTAGATTTAGAGTGAGTCAGGCAAACAATGCATGTAATTTTATTTCCCATGGCAAATGGACAGTTGATGTTTTCATTCACCCGATCTTTTCCACTAAAAGATCTCAAAGAAGCAGAATGCATTATAAATGGTAGAGAAAAATTATAATCCCAATGCTGTCTCCTACTTCCAAATGATGATGTGCAAGGCACATACATAACTTCTTGGCAAGGATCCATTTGTCAAAATAAAAGAAGCCAACTGCATAAAGGAAAGAGATGATAGATCTTGACAAACTTGGAGATGCTGGCAAAAATGTAAACAAGAAGTTGCTGTGACTGATGTATTAATGTAACACTGCCAGTGTACTAGCTTCAAAAATTAACAACTGTTGATGCTTTTGTGCCTAGTCAAAAGAGCAAGTGTCATGATTTCTGCTATGTTTGACATTTTCTATAGTTTCGACTCAATTTTAATCTCTGCGTAATACTCAATGCTCAGCTTTCTACAAGAAAGACAGAATAAGTAAGATTCCCACAAATGGGATAATACGTTTGAAGACAGCTGACCTTAGAAAAGAGATAGCAGAGATGAAAATTTCTTGACATTTTTATGAACTCATCATTTTTGCCATTTAATATATAAAAGAAAAACCTATTTCCACTGATTGATTACTTTAATGAATAAATGTACTCAATGATTTGGTGGTTTGAGTGGATTAAATTTCCCTTGCTGGCAGGAACTCGCCTTAAATGAAAGTGTTTTGAAGTTTATTCCTTTTTCCCACACACACACAAAAAAAAAAAAAAAAAAAAAGTCTGAATTTCAAAACACTTGAAAAACACTTGATCTCTGTGTATATTTTATAAACCACCATCTGAACTTCTGTGAGCTCCCGAGAAGTAAAACTCAATCACAGTCCCTCAGATTATAGGCTCAAATAATTCTAAACCAGGTATTTCAAAATGTCACTGATGTGTTGAACAACACCCAGCAGCTTATAACCATAACCTTCTTCCTTTGCATTATACTTCCTTGCTGTAATCGGTTCAAATACTCATCATCACATAATACTCACTCCTCACATCCAAAAAATGTGGTTCAAAACAGCAGTAAATAAACACTCAATTAAAAAAAATGTCTGTCTCACCATATATAATTTTGACAAATTTTGGATGGAGAGTAGAAGCAAGACTGAAAATCACTGCAGGGAGCAACAGGGAGAAAGAGGAAAGATCAGTACAAAAATCGAAACTTAAAGAAGAAGACCAAAACAAAACCAAAAACCACCCAAACACCTAGGAAAAGGAAGAATTGTGTGATTTTGCAGAGGCACTGGCCAACAAGATAGTCTTCTATTTGTGACCCCATTTTCTTCTGATAAATCAAACTCATAGGTTATGGCCAACATAACCTGAAATTCTTAAACTCATAAGGTTTTTGTGTAACTCCTTCCTGTAATCCTGGGTAAAGTGCCATGAATCTCAGTAGCAGAGCTTCCTCCGACATCTCCATACTAATACAGATTTCCCTTTAGGTGATGTATGTGCTAATTTCAAACTAACATGCTTGCCAGAAGCTAAATGTAAATTTCCTGTCACAAAGGCAGCCTCCAGACAGAGTTGGTGTTGGCCTGGGTCTATAACTTACATTCCAAACTTTCAGAAAGTTGCTTTACTGGTAAAATATGCATTAAAAAGTTATAAAATGTACTGCTTAATACCAATTTTATTTTTTTTTGTTTGTTTACTTTGTAGGTTTATGTCTCCAGCAATTAAAAGTTGAAAGAGACTGAGTAAGGAGAAGCAAAGAATAAATGAAGGAGCCTTCATTTCTTACTTCATATTTACTTTCACCAGCAATATCAGCTTCAGGCGGCTTTGCTGCAAATAAACCCTGTGGCTGCATGTATATGAAAGAGAACTCAAACTTTGGTCAGTCATTAGGTCCATATTTTCATTTTTCTGGTTGTGGCCTGATGTTTTCTCCTGCTGACGTCATGCAACGTGTCTCAAACCACGCTTTCAGGAGGAAGGGTTTCTTATCTTTTCTTTGGGGCTGGCTGCTGCTCAAGGAAGTATCCTCTTGGCCTTCATGTCTGTATAAATACACCTACCTATTCACTCTGTCAAGTCTCTGTGGCTCTTTTCTCATTTTCCTGCTCTGAAATGTTTCCTAGTTTTAGTGAGTGGTTCCTCCAAAAGCGACTCAAAAAGAAGAAAAGACAAATGTGCTTGTGTGTAGTTTTTGCTCATTCCTGTCCTATTAGAGAAAATGTGCAGGTACTCTAGGAAGTGTCAGATGGTTCTATTAGGACTATCTAAGCCTGATTTTTTTTTTTTTAATTACTGTCTTAACTACTGCATTGTCTAAACACTAAAATATAGAGGTTTATTCAAAGGTTTATTCAAAGTGAGATTTTCCCATTGCTGCTCTCAAGAGTCCCAACTATTTCACTACTCGGTAAGGCAATTGAAACTACACGAGCATTTGTTTCTCCATAATTCTCAACAGATAAAAAGCCACAAGCAGCAGTAGTTTAGGGAAAAGAGCATGCTTTCCACCATTTATTATCCAGAGATTAGATTTAGATGAGCTGGCAAGAAAAAACTGGCTTGCTTCTGTGGAAGTACTTGAGCCCTACTCTTATAGCAACAGATACAAGAAACTACCCAAGATCCTCAGTAGTGAATTGTTTTATCTATACCAATAACTGCATTAGCATGAGTCTGTCTGTAGAGTAGCTGTGTCCATAAAATCTGAAGAACACTTGATCATTAAAATCAGAAGAGGTGCACCAGTTCAGGAATTCTCATACCAGAGCAGGAATCCTAAGTGCATTCTGACTGCAACTCAATACTGAGGAAACTCTTTGTCTGATACAGGAAAAGCAATTTGTGGCCACTCATAACTTTCCTACAACTACCACTAATGGAAAAACAGAGAAATATAGGAAAGACTATTTTAAAATGTGGTTCATTCTTAGAGCCCTGTGAGACTCACCTGTGACATTAGCATAATCTGATAGTGATGTGACATCCCCTTTCAGATCCACCTTTCCTGAAGGACATCAGGAGAGGTGAAAGTTGACAGCATTTCTGTTACAGCGACAGAGCTGTGGGTCAAGCGAGCACCACAAGTTTACATGAGGGCTGAATTTGACCTCGTGTCACAGCAGGTCCCAAAGGATCCTGCAGTAAGCACTAATGTATTCAAGACTATACATACTGGCATTGCAATGAGATCACCATTTTAAGGGCAACGTAGAGGGCATCTTTCATCCTGGGGCATCACAGAGCATTGGAAAGATGTTCTGCTACAAAAAATTTGCGACAAGCTGCCATTGTCTCCTGCAGGGCAAATACAGGAGTCTACTGTTGAAGACAAGCCATCAGAGCCTGCCTCAGGTGCTGACAGCACTTCTTTAACACATGCACTTCTCTAACACAAGCCTTATTCTCAACAACAGCTGCTACTGATCGAGCTGTTACTGATCGGGCATCTTCTCCTTGTCGGCTAAAAGGCAAAAGCAAATCTGTCAGAAACAACATGGCCTAGCATCCTGTGGGCAGAGGGATAGATCAGCTTCTAGTCCGTTGACTGCATACCCATATGCAGTACAGCGAGCCAAATGTGCTTTGTAGAGGCCTGGGGAAGACCAACTGATCTTTTGGAGGCAGGAGAGAGGGCTGCATGATGAAGGGGCAAGGCTCACTTCCAGCCCCCTGACCCGCCTGCCATCTAGTGTATATTCAGGACATATCTCCAGCTCAGCAGAGCCATAGCTGGAGAACAAAGAACAGAATTAGTGCAGACAAACATGGCACATTACTGATGTAGTACACTGAAATAGCTTAACCTTTTCATCCCAGGACTCTGCATTATGTAAATAGGACAAACCTCCTAAAAACAGCTTATTGACATCAGCAATTCACTTACAATGATCATGTTCTCAAAAACACAACAGACTAAACCCAGTACTTACTTACCTGTAAAAGAAGCAGCAGATTATATTTCAACAATCAAATGTACCACATTTACATATGATAAACCAGGGGTAGTTTTCTACTTTCTAGCACTTTTAAAATCTGTCATCTGCTTCATCTATTTAGCTGTCAGGGACAGAACTGCTTGTGCCAGATACACACAGCTGCTGAAAAGAAGAGTGGTCCCCTGCTGAATGAAACCTTAGCATTCAGGTTGGTATGTCAGACACCAGTTTGTTCTCTTCTGTGTAATTTTTTGTAAATCTGAATTTCCATACATCCAGCAATATTGGCTGTTTTTCTTTAATGATATCTTCAAATTTGGAAGGCAAATGAGAAATAAAGGATAGTAAATTTGACCTGAGGATGAAGCTGTGAGCAGAATATGTCTCTACAGAACTCTAAATTTTCTGTGTTGGCCCATATTTGCTTGTCTCAGGGAAATAAACCTCGTAACAATCAGTGCTTAAGAGTTGACTCTTTTCCTTATTGAAGAATAAAGTTACCTGGTCTTTCTGTCAAAAAAAAAATACTCCAAAGGAACATCAATGTGACAACTTTTATAGATGAATTTATCTGTTTATGAATACGTACACACTCTGTTGATTGGTCTCCAAATATAATGGAAATGGAATTGGATGGAAAACAGTCAAAGTTATTTTGGAATTATCAAACCCAAACTGTTGAATTATCAAACCTATGTTCAACAGTTGTTTAATTTTCCGAATTTTGAGATCCAAATGCAAATATGCCTGTAAGAGACAAAGTTCAGGGAACTCTGTGCTATGCATAAGTGAGTCAAGTTTGGGAACACTTTAGGCAGGGTGGCGTGGAGCTGATTTCCTCTTACCTGGGCTAATTAGCTTTTTTGCAGCAGTGCAGTAATGCAGCTATCCTGCCTGTGGATCTGGCCCTGTCTTGCAGCTAAGATGATGACCTTAACTCACTGCAGTGCCTGGGCAGCACCATGACTTGCAATTGTCAACATGGAACAGAAGTGAAATAGAAATCAGTGAATTTTATAATGGTCAGCGACAAATGCTGTTGCAGCTCTGACTGAAATGAATATAAGCATATTCATCTCTTGCTAAATTAAGGCATACATGTACATGAGGTTAGTATTCTCTGAAGTATGACAAGTCTCCCTTTACTTGCTTTTGGTGGTGCACTATCACAGCAGTGATCACACAGCAATGTTCCTGTCTCTGTGTCCTTCAATATACACTTAGGCCAAAATCAGCTGCTGGGACAGTAACCCCTCTGAGTCCTGGCCCTAAGAAAGGCTTCTAACTAGCAGCACTTTTGTCAGTGCAACCTAGGGAAAATTAGACAAAAAGAAAAAATTGTGCCTCTTAGGTTTAAAATATTGCTTTGGAGTTGTTTTCTGCCTGACACATACAGGAATGGCTAAATTTTAACACAGACATAGGGCTCATGTTCCTCTTTAGAGCACGGGGTTGAGCAGAAAAAACAGAGAAGCTGAAGCAGAGGAGAGTTGGCTGTTACAAAAACTATTCTTTTTGTGTGTTTGATTTTCCAAGAGCACTTGGACAAAAAAAAAAAGAAGTCAATTTCATCTTTGCTTCATTCAGCCACTGCAGGAACCAGGAGCAAGTCTGGATCTTTCGGTTTGTCTGCACAAGTTCCCCTCACTTCAACGAGCAGCATGGTCCCAGTCTCTTTTTTTCTCTCTTAAGCTAAATGAGTATCCTGATCACACAGGTAGTGTAAAGGGTATCACCCACAAGTACTTAGCCAGTTTGTTACCCACATTTTAAAATTAGTGCTGAAACCTTGCTGCAGCACTCTGTTCAGGGAATTTGTATGAGGTTTGGATTAGGAAGGTCCTACTGGTCCTGTTAGTGGGAAATAACATGGCATACTGACACTTTTATTTCAACAACTGTGTAAAAGTGTCCATTGGGCAAACCTGCCTCCTCCATCTCCCTGGGGGTACTTGCGAATAAATAAGTCTTAAGGTGCAAAGCAAGGGCACAAAACACAAAAGGTGAAAAAGACCTCTTTGCTTCTGCTTTGTGGCAAGGGGAGAAGGCCATGCAAACAGGATTTCCATGCCCTGGGAAGTGGGCTGAGGAAGGAGTGGTACTCAACTATAACCTTGGCCTCCCTGTGGAAGAGGATGGCAGGGCTACAGCCACTGTTGCTGAAGTTAAGAAGCTGGAAGGAAAACTGGATTCAAATTGTGCAGTGGGTTCAAGGCACAGGGCAGAAAACATTCTCCATTTGTATAAAATATAGATTTGTATGTAAATATTCAACAATAGCTTCTGTAGTAATGAATAAGAAATAAATTGCTTACTTGATGTATGATAAAACCACTATTTTGCACAGATGATGCAGATGACACTTGATTTATATTGTCTTGCGAAAGCTTAAGACAATTAAGGAGAAAACGGTTCTGAGACTTATTCCATCGACAAAATTCTGGTAGAGCTAACAGCAATATGATTCACACAAGGATCATCTGGCATGTGAAGCTTGTTTTAACAGATACCAATGTGACATACATAAAGCTGTCAGGCTTTCTCCAAAGGACAGTCATCCACTTCATGTTTCAAGTGCCAAATTAATTATATTTGACATTTAATTTATAACCTAAGGTATTTTAGATTCGGAACTTGACTATGACAACAGCAGATTAGAGTAGGGCCCTGTTTGACAGAATCGATTTTTCAATTTATTTTCCTTGTATGTGAGGGTCTTGATTCAGTTTTTTTGTCTCGAGCTTGCGTACAGGACAACGATACCTCTAAGCAAAGAAGGCTTCGTTCACCTCCTCCCCCAGCCATTTCGTGGTGAATTATTTTGCACTCGGAAGTAAGTTTCTTCTGCAGCCTTAATCACAAAGCTCCACCTAATGGAATGAAGGGAGAACTGTGCCCAGAAAAAGAAAGGGAGAGACTTTGCTGAACACTGCTATCATGGCAAAACGACTACACAACCGTAAGCAGTTAATCTCCTCCATCTAATTTATAAAATCTCCTTTTCCAAGTTCTTTAAAACTTTGAGGTTTGAGGGAGGAAAGTCATAACAAACAAACAAACAAAAAAAAAAAAAAAAAGAAAAAAAAACAACACCCAACAACCCCCAGGTTTCATCTGACTGAAACTGTGACCTTTTTATTTTAACTGATAGATATTTCAACACATCAATACTAATATTTTACACTGGTAGATCACATCTTCTAGGTTCCAAAGCATCTAAAAATTATAAATATATAAAATAACCTGTAAGTGTAGGCATGTGTTTACTGATAGATGGTTCACTATCAAAAGCAAAATTGCTCAATAATAAAACTATCAACTAGCTTTCAAAGAGGGGGCAAAGCATTTCTTCCAATTTTCCCACTGAAAATGAAGCCTTTCTGTGTGAATTTTAGATCATTCATTGATATCACAGAAGCTGAAACACTACTGGAACACTGCTGGAACAATATCATTACAAAATACTGCTTAAAGAAAGGAGCTGATTAATGTTAAAAAGCTCTGCAAAGAGCAAGGCCATTTTCAAGGCAGGTTTTTTGTTTTGGGGTTTTTTTTCCTAATTAAGTGCTTTGCAGACATGAATATAAGAGCTATTATAAAGCTTAAAAATCCATCAAAATTTCAGATTTGCTCCCCAGCCAGAGAAAGGCTCAGTGTCCATTTTCAGACTTTTTCTATAACAGAAGGCACAAATCTAAATGTCACCTTGTATCAAGATTAAGGGTTTCACTGGAGAAACAGGACATTTGTCAGGATCATCTTATCTGAAATGACTAACGCAGTGATAGCCCTGAGTCTTCATTGTGAAAATGTCAGTAGTAGGACACAAGACTAGCTCATTCTTTTTAGTAAAAAAATGTTAGTTTGGTGTTTAGTTTGGTGTCTTCTATCAAGAATTGCACTTTGATACTCTACACAAATAAACCTGGAAATCTAAAATTGTTTTAATTCCTGACATTTATGATCAGACATAAAAGTATGACATCTGCAGCAGAGTATCTTCCATTGGAAAGGTGATTAAATCACGTCTTCATCAAATCTCAAATACACTAAAGTGCAGTTAAATCAGGCTATTTCATGGCCAGCTGAGATTTTGTGGGTTTTATCTCTTAACTCTACTACTACTATTAACAGTGGCGATTAGGATGATTTTCTTAACCCTACTTTTATCCCTCCTCCTCCTTTAATGCCCTTGGATAGCAGCTTGGTTCTGGCTGACCTTTCATTTCCCAGGACCCCTAGTGATGCAGCTCTCCACAAAACTTCAGCTCCCCTACTAAATTTGGCTGCACTTGGACAACGAGTTCAAGATTTGCCAGGTGGAAGAAGGTAGGACAGGCGAACAGATGGATAGAAGTGGTGTAATGGTTCCTGAGAAGCCCAGAAGGGAGGGACAGTCTGTGTGGACAACCTGAGGGCATCCTCCAGGGCTGCTCCTTGTTTGTGTGGCACTGAGCCATCCATGGAACCGAACAGCGTGGGGCCGGCGGGCCGGGACACCGGGGACAGAGCTGGAGCTATCCAGAGAAGGGCAGTGAAGCTGGGGAAGGGTCTGGAGCACAAGTCCTGTGAAGAGCGGCTGAGGGAGCTGGGGGTGTTTAGCCTGCAGGAAAGGAGGCTCAAGTGGGACCTTATCGCTCCCTAGAGCTCCCTGAAAGGAGGGTGTAGCCAGGCGGGAGTCAGCATCTTCTCCCACGCAACCAGCAATAGAGCAAAAAGAAATGGCCTAAAGCTGCACCAGGGGATGTTCAGGCTGGGCATCAGAAGGAATTTTTCCACAGAAAAGACGATCAGGCGTTGGAATGGGCTGGCCGGGGAGGTGGCGGAGTCACCATCTCTGAAGGTGTTTAAGGACAGACTGGACGTGGCAGTCAGTGCCATGGTCTAACTGACATGGTGGTGTGGGGTCATAGGTGGGATTGCGTGACCTCTAAGGTCCTTCCCAACCAAACTAACCCCGTGAAATCCCAGGCAGGGCCGCGACACCGCTGCGCCGTGCCCGCCCCACGTGGGGTGGGCAAAGGTGCGGCCCCACCTCCTCCGCCCTTCACGGCTGCCCCGCCCCCTCCCGCAGGGCCACGCCCCGGGGGTGCGGCTTGGCGCGCGCGCCGGGCGCTCCATGCGGCCGGGGACGTGCAGGGCTAACTGCGCATGCGCTACCCGTGAGGCCGCTGCTCTTCCCTCCTCCTCGACCGGCTCAACGCGAAGATTGGCTTCTGATTGGCTAGCCGGCCCTTTCGAGCCAATGGCAGCGGCGCTTGCTTCAGCGTAGCCGTGGCGCTGCCCGCCAATGGGGAGAGGGGTTGTTGCCGCCCTCCTTCCCTGTCCCGCGTGTCCCGCCGCGCAAGATGGCGGCAGCGGTGAGGGGTGCGGAGGAGCTGGAGCTGCTGGAGCGGCTGCTGGGGCTGCCGGGCGGGAACAAGTACGGCGTCCAGGGGGAGCGGAAGGTGAAGGGAGCGAGGAGGGCCCTGGAGCGGGTGGCGGTGGCGACGCGCGTGGGAGGGCGGGCGTCCTCTGGTCTTCTTTCCCCAGTGGTTGCTTCCCTCCGAGCTTCCCTTCCNCCTTCCCGCCTCCCTGGCAATTCCCCTCAGACACCGATGTGACGGTGACTGCGGCCTCCAGCCGACGTCTCCTTGAGTGGGGTCTCACCTGTGTTCCCTCCAGCCCTTCTCTCTCCAACTCACATATATTGTGGGTGTTGCAGGGCCTCGCTGCCTGTGAACTTTTAGGTTCTGGAAACTCCTTTCCTCTGCTTGTGGGAAGGATCATCATGTGTCATGGAAGGGATTTCGGCTTGGCTTTTACGTGTTCTTTCAGCACTCTCCTTTCCCTGCGTGTGAATTATTTCTGTGTTATCTTGATTAAATTACATGGGAAGAAAAAGGTGCTGTTTTAATAATAGGAAGATGTCTGTATTGAGGACGCGTTGCCCTTAAGTATTTTATTCTTTTAAAGTACTCCTACCTGACATGAGGTTGTAGTGGAGTGGGAGCCGGTCCATCTACTGTGCCTGCAGTGGGAGGACCAGAGGAAATGGCCTAAGATGAGACAAGGGACATTCAGATTAGATATTACAAAATATTTTTCCCTCTTGCCGTGCTGAGGCATTGGGGTAGGTTGCCTGGGGAGGTGGTGGAGTATCCATTTCTGGAGATGTTTAAGAGGTGTCTGGATGTGGCACTGGGTGATGATTTAGCGGCTTAGGGGTTGCAGTGGCAGTGCTGGGTGGATGCTGGACTGGATGATCTTAAAGGTCCTTTCCAACTTTGATGATTCTATGGTTCTAGATGTTTTAATGTTTGAAAGTTTGTATGGAAACCTTGAGTTTCGGGGTTTAAGAGGCACCTGAGGCATGAAAAATGCAGTGTAGATCTGGGAGTGTCACAAATTTGTGAGCCCTTTGTTTGATCCTGCCTCCTGGAGGAGGTTGCTTGAGAAATGAAGCTCTGTAGTTGCCTTATGTTTTGGGGGTTTTTAATTGACTGTTTATGATTAGAGTCCTGAGTATCTATATGTGTACTTCAGTTGCAAAAGCTGCCTTAATTCTTTTACAGCCCAGCTGGTATTTAATGCTGTTACCATAAAGCATAAGGCTGAAAAATTCAAGTAACTAGGTCTGTGTGTAGTTTTTCTGGCTGAATGCTCAGTGGAAAAAAAACTTAATAGTAGTGAAAGACTCTTGATATAACGCCAAAAATAATATTATGTTTTCAGCTTGCACTCCACATTAAATAAATCTGCACACAGACTGTTCTGTGTGGTCAAATACTTTAAAAGAAAGAGTGTTGTGTTTTAATCAGTTTCTTTCATTTTATGTCATAAGTGCCTGACTGGGCTTCAGCCTTTTCAGTTCAGTCACTTCATTTCTTGAGGTGGTGGTTCAGTTTCCTTTCCCACAGCTGAATACATGCTGGTGTCGCTTACAAAGACATCATGGCTAAAGTTGGAGGTGTGTTGTGTTGTCCTGCTGGTACCAGTGAGCTCCTGACTGCTGTTCAGGGCATTTTGGAATGGTGCAGTATTTAGGAATAAGCTTTCAAGGAGGTGTGGTTACTTCAGTGTGCTTGCTCAGGGAGACGTTGGATGCTAATGACTTCTGTCTTAAATCAGAGTCCTGAATTTGGCAATGAGTTAGAAGCCAGTTAATAAGATTTCTGCCAGTGTTAGAACAAGCAATGCTATATCTGCCTAATATTGGCAGAATTTGCTTAGCTGGAGCTAAAGGTGTCTTGGTTTGTTCATCTTCTTCTGTAACAACTGAAAATAAAATACCTCAAAGAGCAAAAAAGTGAACACAGACTTGGTTTTGATGGCACCACCTTTACCGTGAATGCTTCTAAGTTCTGATCTATTGCTTCAAAGGTCCTTTTGAGGGGACATGAAAAAAACAACAGCCATTCATATAGAAACTGCTTTCTTCAATTATTTGTTTAGTCTTATACTTGTGTTTCCACTTCCAGGTTCCTGTTCTCCAAACCAACAATGGCCCTGGGCTGACGGGGCTGATGACCATCGCTGCCCACCTGGTCAGGCAGGCTAGGAAAGACCAGCTGCTGGGAAGCACTGCTGAAGAGAAGGCTGTGGTGCAGCAGTGGCTGGAATACAGAGTGACCCGAGTTAATGGAGGCTCCAGTAAGGAAGATACTAGAACAATTCTGAAGGTAGGGAGTACTTAATTACCTAAGGAGTACTTGATTACCTTGCCACTGAATTTCGGAGTGACTGGACCTTGAAGAAGATTACAGTGCTAATGTATGTGTGAGCATACAGTTAATAAAATTTAACAAATGCTGTGGGCTTGACAGTGTCACTAAGTACTGGTTTTTATTCCTCTTGCTGGTTTTCACTTTTATTGACAAAAGTACCCCAACATGCTGAAATGACAAAACAGCTAAAACTGTGAAATACATGAAGTGGAGACCTTACAATGCTCAATGGCTGTAAATTATGGAGAGTGTTCCACACAGTTTGGGGACTGTTCAGCTGCCTATATGAGGCGCCAGTCTCTTATCTTCAGAAACCCTTGGTTATAAGCAAGTTGGTGTTGTATTCCAGGATAACACTTCTCTGATTGTTTTAAGAGCTATTCTTAATGATGAGGAAATTATGGGATATAAGCCACACTTGATGCTGTGGTGATTGGTTTTGATGCTAAAAGAAGGTACTGGACAGAATTGTGTGTGAAAAGTGAAATCATAAAGGAACGTCTACAAAACTGTCCTTCACATTGAACTACTTTGTGTGGAGTCCTAGGTCTGCTGTTATTAAACTTTTCTTGTCGGTGGAAGCTTCCGTCCTCTTGAGCAGGTGGAAGCAGAAAAGAGAATCTCAAGGATCCTCCTTGTTTGAGCAGCCAGATGACAAGGAGCAGATAGCAAAACTTACTCTATTTTCCTTACTACTTGCAACTGGTAATAAGTATTTTTGCAGTCTTGTGGGAACAACTTGAAGGAAAAATTTGCTTTATACTGTTAAGCACTCTTTACAAAGTGTGTATAAAAGAGCAGTGAAATTCGATAAATTTTTAAAGTGCTTATTTTTTCCAGTTTTAAAAGTATGTTTTAGATGGAGAGTTGCATTGCTCAGTGCTGCCAGTGAGTCTGAGTTTAGAAATTTGTGAGCAGCAAGGTTGATTCTACCTGAAGCTGGCAGAGTCCTAATACTTCTGGCTCTGGCAAGGTGTGCAGAAACCAAAGACAAACTGAAGCAGTGTTAACACTCTGTTACTTAAAATCAAGGAAAATGCATCTTAAAGTAATACAAAACAAAACTTTGTTACTCTTCGAGCTGACAGTCCTCTTGATCTTAAGGCCTGTCATGTCTGCGTTATCTACCAACTTAGTGAAAATCCTGACAAACCATTTCTCTCACTTGAGCCCCAAATAATCTGAGTTATCTTGGTTTCAGTGTATCTGGGGAATATCTTCCATTGGTTAATCGTGAGTTTGTACATTGCTTCTCTTTTTGTGACGTATCTTCTCTTACTTTCTATGTGCAAATGCTATCAAAACCTTCAGTCATGGTTACTCTACAGATACAGCATGAAAAATTGTCTACCCTGTAGGATTTTTAGAATTTGATTGAAGGAGGCACTGACTAATCGGGATTTAATTTCAGGTTTAGCTGTGGTATGATGAGGTGGCCCTTGGAGGTCCCTGTTGTCTAAACTTTTATGACAAGTGTCACACAGTTTCAGTCATTCTTTGAACAAACTTGAAACTTTTTGTTCTCCCAAACTGTGAGAAGACTGCAGGAGAACAAATAACTAGCTTCCATTTAGCTTTCTTGCCCTTCTATCATATAAAAACCAAAAGCAAGTTTTCTGTCTTGTTATAACAGAATTCATCTGCTCAGGATGGTTTTAATGATGATACCTGCAGTGTCAGCAGGTATGTGTGAGTGTTTGCAGAACTGCATTGCAGCATTAAAACCAAATGAAGCTGGGTGGGATCTCTTTTTAGCTTTGGCCTTAATGACACTGGTTGTGTAGAAAGGACAGTATGCTGAAATACAAATATGTAGATAAATCAAGTGTTTCCAAGCAAAGCAAAATTTCCTTACTGAGAAACAGTGTTACTTGAGAGAGAATCTCTGCCTTCAAGTGCATTTAAAAGTTTTTCTGTGAATTTTTTTAGCAAATGTTGAATAACCAGAACTTACTTTAACACAAGGCTACTGTAGAATTGTTTCAGCACTAATCATTTCATAGTATAGCGATTAAGGGCTTTTTTTTGTAATTTGTTCTCTTGCCACCATGATTAATCAGAAAAGGGGCAGCCTACCATTAAAACATACTGTGCCAAAAGGAAGTATGGGTGGAAAAAAGAAAAAAGAAACTAAAGTAGGGAGGGAAGTCTGAGGCTGTAGTTTTACAACATGTGTGGAATACACAATGGCAGTCTTGGGACGGTTGCAGCCTAGAGCCACAATTTATAATAAGCTGTGCCAAAAACAGTTCAGTCACTTCTGCTATAAACTTTAGGCTGCCTCTATTTAACCCTTAACTGATGTAGTTCTACCAAATGTCAGTAAATAACTGGTTTCGTGTTTGTTAATTTGAGCAGGAAGGATTTTCTGTTTGCTTTACAAAAATAGGTTGTTAAATTGTTCTTACTAACGTGTTGCCTAAAGCTGTTACTTGGCAGGAAAAGAATGGTGAAACAGACCATCTCAGCCAGGGTTTTTATATTCATCCAGAGCAAATGCCACAATGTTCAGAATGGGCCAATAAAGGGCTTGTTGAGTTTTGTCTAATTTTAATTCGTGATTCTCTAATTGACAAAATAAATGGGATCAGTACTTTTGCTCCAAATCTGTTCCTCAGCAGATCCATAGGAATGATGAATGTCAGTAGCAGTGAGAGCTTAATATCCAATGCATTGTATTAACTTGCTTTTCCACAGGATAAAAGAGTATAATCTTTTGTTTCTTTGTTGTTTCATTAGTGGTAAATTAAGCTGCATAGGAAAAAAACCTGAAAATTTCTGAGTTGTCATGCAGGATAACTAGTGTTTTTTCTGCTCCTCAGGGAAGGAACTGAAAACCTGTGCCATCAGATCTCTACTTATGTATTACTGAATTCTGTTCAGGAGATTTTAATGTCTCTGCATTACCAGATTTAGGTATTTTAAACCTGAGGATTCTTCTCCCCTCACACCTCATCTTAAGAAGCTCTGACAAATAACTGGTAGCTTGTTAAATTCAGCATCCACAGAAATGTAGAAACGTCTGGTCTCTGAAGGATAATGATAACTAAGAATCTCTATGTACTACTTTCAGTGTCTCATACAGAACAATGTTCCATGATTCCAATTGGCTTTATCCCAGTCTCCTGTGCTGCCTGGCTGTAATAATGAAATCCAATTAGAAATCTGAATAAGAGAGCTATAATTTCTATTTAATGTGCTTGCTTGAGAAATTACTGTTTCCAGAGGTAAAAAAGCAGGTTAATCCATGCTCTGTTCATGCTATTAGTCCACAGCTCTGTACACTGTTTTTTGAGACTGAATGGGATGCTTTTCTGCTTTGGCAAGCCTGTCCAGCAAACACTTTTCAAACTTCAATGTTATGTTCACTTCTTTACCTCTTCTGTTAGCACCAGGATATTTTTGCACACTTCAAGGTTTAAAGATTGAATTTTTATGATTGAAACATTTGTTGATTATTTTTCTTCTTTTACAGGAAACTCAGTAATATAATATTCTTTCAGACCACGTTTAGCTCATAGTTTGCCAGTTAGAGAGAAGAGTCTTGCATGAGAATTAAAAATATGTCTATGTACCAGAAGTGTAATTTTGCTTTTCTTGGATGTGGCTGCAGAAACCCTTTCTTAGGTTCTGCATTGTCAGGGGCTTTCCTGGAACGTTTGGGAATGCTCAGCTTTTTGTCTTTGCATGGGGATACAAAAGCATTTAGGGCATAAATGACCTCGAGAATCTTGCTGACTGAAAGGACAGGACGTGCTTCTGTGTGTAAGGGAAGCACATACGCCAGCAGGGTGTTGTGGGCAAAATATCCAGAACAAAATCAGCGTGATTAGGTCCATTGGAAGCTCCTGAGTTGTCCTAAGAAGCAACTGTTCCTTATCTGAGCCACTGTCACAGCTGGCAGTGACTGGCAGGGATTCAGCGGCCTGAACAGATCAAATGGATTAGGGGCCATTGGATTGCATATTTAACAGGCAGCAAGCAATGCTGGGTGTGCTCAGAAGTGTGCTCTGAATGTAATGAATTGATGTGTTGAACTGTTGCTAGATAGAGGTTGTAAATTGGAATTTTTTTTTCCCGTGGAACAGCAAATGGAAATCAATCGATTAGTCCATAAATAATACAACAATTCTTCTTTCTGTTGCTTTTCTCCCTCTCATACCCAAAAATGGTGTTTGAATTGCTGCAGTTGTTCGGTGTATGTTAATGCATTGTAATGCAGCTATGCCTTAAGTACCTGTTTGAAATTTGAAAAGGAGTTTCCCAAGGGAACGCAACAGTAAGTTTATGTAGTTACAAGCAACTTCCAGGACTATCTTAGTCTTTTAATCCTGGGTTTGTATATATGGAATTTATGGAAAACTAGGTTCGTTTTCCTGGTAGATCTTAAAAGGTTTAATAAAAGACAATAAGAGACAAACAATAAAGCAAAAGGTTATAATGGCTGGGTGCTTGGCATTCAGCCAAGAGCACACCTGCTGTTTTGGAGACACCCCTTAAATTCATCAGCCTGTCTCGTATTCATAGACCTATCATACATTTTCAAGCTTTTCTATAAACTTGTTTTCCATATTCCAGGAACTGTTTTACATGGCCACTCCTTGAGTCTGCCTTTTTAGAGCGTGTGTGTTTCTTGGCTGTGGTTTTAATTTCTTTTTCTTATCAGTCTTAATTTGGGCTGTGGTCTTCAATTTCTACAGACAGTCGGTGCTGGTAACTGGTATATCAGTAGCAGGTGTCTTCACTGGCTGTTATCCAACCAAGCAGGTAGTTCACTTACTACAAATTCATTTTATCAGTCTGTGTTACTCCTAAAGAAAACTATATCTTAAAAACCATTTCAACATCACAGATATAGTATCCACCCTAATATTTGTGAAAAGCCAATACTATAATATTTATTTATAACAGAATTCATTTAAGTAGAAAGACAAATGATTCAGATGACAGCAAGCAGACCTGAATTTCCTGCATGTGATAGAAATTCTATATAGTTTTGTGTTCATATTTTCATTAATCTCTCTAGAACAGGAACACTGTTTCACTTTAATACTGTTGTCACTTAAGCAAACTTTCAGGAATTTTAGCACTTTCGGTTATTAGCCAGTAATACAATCATCCATGGGAAGCATAACCCACGAGGCAGGATTAACTGAATGTGCCTAATGCACTTGAAAAAAATATGGTGTTTCTGAATTAGCATGACTTGCAGAGTAAAATTGGAATATCTGTCTTTATTTTAGGGGACGAAGGTACATGTTCAAAACCAGAATGGTGAACTCATGCTAATTTATACAAAACTAAACCATTTTTGTCAAATTTAATTTGCTCAGCTAACTGACTTCATAAAATTTGATGAACCAGAATAAATAATTGTTCACGTTGTAATGGCTTACCTTGCCTTTAAAGTTTTAGGATTTTTTTAATTGATGACTATTTTGAGTGTACACGTGCAATATAAAGCTCAGAATTAGCATGCTGTAATTTATTTGATTCAGAAATACAAAATTTTCAGCCGGGAAATAACTGTGGCGATGGTAACTTCAGCGATAATGAGCTTTTTACTTTACAAAATCCTGATTCCATAGCCTAAGCTAAGAAGAATGGGGGAGGACTGGGAGAAGGTAAAATTTCAGTGGTGTAAGTTTTTTATTATAGTCATGTGGAATTTCTGGTTGATTGAAATGAAAAATGCTGGTCAGAGAATTTGTTTCAAAATGACAAGTTTGTGGAGTTTTTTTTCCTAGTATGCAGATCTTTAGGTTTGGGGTTTTTTCTTCCTGCAAGTTTTTTCTTCTTAACATTGGATTTGCCTTTGTGTTGTGGAGTAGGAAATTCCACAGAACTGTAGTTACATGTTTGAGGTAATTTGAGCACTAACTAACATGAACAAAGCAGTAAACCAGTCTAAAGAAAAGAAGCTACATAGCCAGGGGCAATTGACCTTACAGAATTTTAACTATGCAGGGGTTAATATGTTCCCCTGATTTGCTCTAATAAAAGAAATCAAAGCAGACATGGGGATGTTCAAATATTACAGAAGTACAGGAGTCCTGTTATGAAGAGGTTATCAAAGAATAGTAAGGTGGCTTAATGGAGTTGAACTTGTCAAAAGCAAGTGCAAGGTTAGATGTCTTGAAGTCTCAACATTCTATTTTTGTGTTTTGGTCTTGGTTTATTTTCAATATATGCATTATAGGAAATCCCTGTATCAGTAAAATCATGTGACCACAAAAAATACATGCGTTAAGGCCAAATACTCTTTTGTAAATGTTCACTAAGTATTAATTCCTTTCCCCTTGCCTAATACTTGTTTTTTCAATAAGATGTCTGAAAATGGAATGTGCTGTAATTGAGACTGAAAAATTCAAATTTTTTTGAAATGTTAGTTACGTTTAAGCTGCTTACCTCTTTCTAGGACAGGGGGAGGGAGTGGTTTAAGCAGATGATGTGCACTTCTTTTTTTTTCCTTCAGAGGAGTTTCCAAATCCAAGGAAAAGCTGAGAAACTGTTTTTGTAGATGTCTATAAATAATGTTGTAAAACTAAAGCTGGCTTATGCTAGGGTCCAGATTAGAGAAGGTAATTTTATTGTTTTATTTCTTTAGAGGAAAGTAGGGGGCAGAAAGGTGCATAATTGGATGACAAGTAGGTAAGATTTGGAGAAAAGGAAGTACAGGTGAAGAGAGCTGATGTGTGATGCCTGTGTCCTCAGAACTTGATAAACTTGAGCAACACTGAGCCTGTCAGCCTGTTGTTTTCTGGCAGAGAATGGTTGCATACAAAAAGCCATGAAAAGGAGTCTTTCTGTTAATATGCTTTTGAAATAGTTACTGAACCTGGATGGAAGCCTTCTACTACTCACCCTCATAGCCTCTGATCTGGAACAGTTGAGAGATGCTCTTAAAATGCTGAAATTCTCTTAGAGACTTGGACAGCAGCTGAATTGACAATATCAATCACAAAGAATCGCTAGCAGTAATTTCAGCATTAATAAAAGCAGTGTCAAGTGAAAGCAGCTGATGTGTATCAAGTTACCAGCATCAAAACTGAAACTTGTCTCCCACCCCACTATCCCTGTGTGCTTCCCTGGTTCCTAAGACATTGCAGTTCCAGAGCCTTGCTGACCAGCTGCACAGAGTCCTGGAGGACAGGTATAGCTGCTGCTGGAAGAACAGTAATGCTGTCCTTTTATCATAGGACCGCATTTTCTATTAATCAAATTTTAAACATTTGAACTTGCACTCATAATAAATACACAACTCTCTAATTTTTGAATTTCAGTAATTTGAAGCCGAGACAGACTTGAAAGTATTTCTGTGGTATCATCTTAAAATAGATTGCATTTGAATTTACAAAAATTTTGGTACATATGAAGCACTTTGATTAGAGACCAGCATTTAAATTCTATGTAATTCTAACTGTCAAAGAATGATATTTTATTTTATTATCTTGTCGCTTCTTATATTGTTTGTTTTAACAGTTTGCTGAGTTGGGATAATTTAAAACTGGTGTTTATTTTATATGCATGGTCTCCAGAGGAAATGTCTGTTATTTTTAACAACTGCCTTAATATATTGTTTCACTGAGTCAATACTACAGCAGTATAATGACTTTTTCTTTTTCAGGATCTTAACGTGCACCTTGAAGATAAAGTCTACCTTGCAGGAAACATTTTTACCTTAGCAGACATTTTGATGTACTATGGATTGCATTATATCATGGTAAGCATTACTTGCATCATTTTTATATGTACAACTATTATAATTGTTATTTATCTAAAGGGCACTTTATTGTTGTAGAAGTTGACCTACTGAACGGAACAAAGCAAGATAAAACTTGTTTTTAAGTTTTTCATTTTATTCTTTAATATTTAGCTATAGATCTGTCAAAAGACCTGTAGTGTCAAAATGCTTTCGTTTCCTCTGCAAAGTGTAGCAAGGATGATACCTGTCCCTGTGTTTCTAGGATTGAGGACTTTTTCCTGTTTGAGTCTGAAACATGACTGAACTACAGAACTGCAGTCACAGAAGTACGTGGGCAAACAGAT
The DNA here is from genome assembly GCA_013397075.1 of Rhabdornis inornatus. Classification (NCBI taxonomy): domain Eukaryota; kingdom Metazoa; phylum Chordata; class Aves; order Passeriformes; family Rhabdornithidae; genus Rhabdornis; species Rhabdornis inornatus. The sequence continues at coordinate 225,406 of VWZS01005593.1, forward strand.
AAATGAAGCTGAAAGGGTGTGTCAGAACTGAAAGAACTAACTTTGTTAGTATTATAGTTAGCATTATATTATAAATGCATGTAAATTAAGGTCCTTAATGCATATCAAAGTGTTTGAGCCATAACAAATTATCATGTGTGTTTCCAGACTTAAATGATAAGACTTGATAAGGTACATAATATGAAAATAACATGAGGAGCTGGTGCTTAGGAGGAAAATGAAAAAAAAATCCACCCCCAAAATAAATTTGTTCTGAGTGGAAAGATGTTGAGATTATTTGTAGTCCACTCAGGCTACTATGGAGTGCTTAAAAACTGGTGCACTTTCAGTTCCAAGTGTTAATTTAAAGATAAAGCAGTAGAAGCTATTTGCGTTTTGTTGGCTGGAATATGTTTGTAAATGAGCCTTTGTCATCCTCTGGAGTGGGAAGAAATCAAAGGACTCACATAAAAAGGTGTAAATTCTTGGGAGAAGATGAGATCAGTCAGTTTTTCAAAAGAAAATTGAGGGGAGAAGTGAGGATAATTAGAAGATGCTTTTGACAAATGCATGTGTGTCTGAGAATTGAATTCCATCAACTGGGTGAATGGTTCCTTTTATACAATTAAAAGCAGAGCTCTGGGAGAAGTGTAGAAGAATACTACATTTCAAAATGGAAGCAGAGGGGAGGGGCAATCAAGTAGTGAAATTCTGCCAGAAATTAAAGAGAACTTATGTATCTGTATCTTGCCTGTCCAGAAGTAAAAGTTCAAATGAGTGTCAAGCAGAGGAGAGGGAAGCTTAATTTCAGAAGGTTTTTGAAAACACGCTAGAGTAAGTCACATAGAATTAATTCTGTTAAATCATATTTACCTTGTAAAACGTCTTAAGTAGTAGGACAGATGTGTTGATTACAGTGTCAGAATGGGTTACTTTTCACATATGATATGCAGACATAAAGAAGACTGTAAGTATTTTCTAAAAATATGGTTGCATATTCTGTTAGAGAGTATAAGTTCAAATGAGACTTTAAAAAAAAAAAACTTGGCAGGGGAAAATCCAAGCATATTTTAAATTTAGAGTTTGCTCTAGAGTAGACCACCTAATCAAGATGAAAACATACATGTTATTGCTTTGGGAAATAGAACAGATGGTAAAAACAAATGACTTGGTGCTCTTGGGTGCCTGCAACCATCCAGACGCTACTTGGGACAAGTTTATAGTACAGCATCTGTTTCTGAAATGTTTTATTTCATCAAATGTAATTTTCTGAATCAGAAGGGTACAAAGGGCAAGCAATGGGGTGACTATTCTAAATAAATACAAAAATCTAGAAGCAAGTAACTAGGAATTACATGTATTTTCAAGATTTCAGAATTGATAAACATATAGAGGCAGGATCTTGAACTGTAGAACCTTGTGATTTTTTTTTAATATCTTTTAATTATTTTTATTTTTCTCATGATCAGAAGAGAATATGTCCGGAGCTGCTGCTCTGCCCTAAGCTTTATGGGGGAGGCAGGGAAAGCTGCTGTATCTTCTCATGTGATGTGGTTCAGAGAAGCAGTTTGTCATATCCATCACTGCTTCAGCTAGGCCTTGTGCTAAATATTGATATGTATTTTCTATGATGCTTTAAGAAAGGAGGTAGAGATGGGACACATGGGGCATAGGACAAACACACAGATCTTGCTGTCCATCAAGTTGTCTAGAGAATTGATCTGAAAACGTTACTGGTAGTACCTTAAAGGTTAGTCTCTGCTCTTGATAGACTAAAAACTACATGCTAACACAGACATTAGTGCTGGGATACTGTAAATATTACTGAATAAGCCAAGTAGTAAAACTTTAAAACCCTTCTGATGTTTTATCGGAAAAGTTTTTAAGACCAATTATTACTATAGCTCAGTTCTTCACCTGTGGTATCTTGGTTTCTCTGAGTATAGATCACGCATATTTGTATTTGTTCCCCCTTCCTATCTTCATTTTGCCCTTCCCATTATCCAGGACGGGTTCTGGAGTCTGGTTCTTCACTTGCCTGGCTCATCCATTTGAACTGACAGTTTGTTTACTGGACAGCAGCAGCTCTAATTCTGCAGTTGTGTGCCTGCCTTTCATTCTCCCTGTCCCTTCTAGTTTTCATAATAAATACAATAGTGCAATGTATATAAAAATCCATATTGTGAGAAAATAATTATTTCAATCAGTGAGAATCAGATTCACAGGTAGTGTTTCAGGTTTTTTGCAGAATCTGTTTTGGGTTTTTAATTAGAAATACACATTCATAGAAATAAGGCAGGAACTAAATAGTACATGCTGTTCTGCATCATAATATAATATAGGTCATAAACACCCAAGAAGTGTAATGCTTGATACTGCCTTTTACTGCCTTTTCAATCAATGTGATTTACATTGTCATATATAATTGATGTCTCTGTGTATGTAACATTAATATTGTTGTCTTATAGACACTTCAATTCCAGAAGTACATATGTGGATAAAGATGAGCAATAAAGTTCTACTAGGTTAAAGCATAGATTGCAGAGAAGACATGAATTTAGAAGCATTGCTTGAGGTTAGCTTAGGCAATCATTAAGCATTAAATTCCCCCTGTGGTAATGAACTTGTTTTCTAATCTGGGGGATTTTTAATTTTTTTTTTTTGTAAGTTTCCAGATGTCTTCATTCTTAAGTGTTTTTGACCAGCACAAGTCCAGTTTTATTCAAGAGAAATAATCAATGTGATGATTGATCTGATTTTATACTTCAAAAATGTTGTCAGAACCAAGGAGGCGGTCTCAAATCTATATGTCTGACTTGAAAATTTCTTTAATAAGGTCTGGAAAATTACTTATGGATGAAGTTTATATCTGCAAATGGAAGACGCCTCAGTCAAAATTTTGGTGTCAAACCAAATATGATCAAGTACAAAACAAACTAAGCAGCGGTCCTTGAGTCAGAACCACTAATATTGAACTGTAATGAGACTACAATAGTAGTTTATTTTGGGGTTATTTTTTCCATAAGGAACATTTCCTGTAATAAACAGATTGTCATGACGTTTTGTTAATATTTGCTATATGTTGCTTATTTTAGTACTGAGGTAACAGGCTTTTCTTCTAAGCGATGATGCTAAAATGGTTCTTAAACTGAATTACAAAGGAAGCAGTTTTAACTTTAAGAGAAAAAAATGTAATTTTAAGCTTATTCCTTTAACAGCAGAAAATCAGATAAAATTATGTGAGAGTACACGTGTCATGAAATACACCTGAAATATCTGAAGGCTAAGTTTAAAAAGTCAGATAGTATCTATTCTTTTCCTGATGCTGAAAAGGTTCATATGTAGGCAGGTATTTTTAGATATTCCATGACCTGCAGGTTGTGGGAATGGGGCTTTATGCCTGCATCCCCATGCTGCAGAAAGAGATTATAATTAAAGCTTGTGTATTTTTAGCCCTTTCAGAAACTCTTAAGAGTTGTGCATTGTATGATAACCACCTTGGTTCCCCTCGGTGAGCTTTGTGGTGGAAGAAAAAGACACTTTTTTTCATGACATGGAAAAAAAAAGTCTGTCAAATTAAGTGTCTGCTTCTTTGCTATTAAAATAATTGCTTTAATAGCAAATAATTATTTTAACAGCAGAACAGCAGCCTTTCTTAACTTGGGGGAATTATCTAATTTAATGAGGAAGAACAGAAAATACCCATCTAACAAAATGTTGTAAAAAATGCCATGGAAGTGATCTCTAAACAATTAACCTAAGAGTTATGTTCTGAGTAAAAAGTAGAGCATGCCACAAAGTGCTTTTTAATATATTTCACTGATAGAGTACATTATGTAAATAAGTAAAAATATCTTGCTTGTTGTGCCTAGAGTACAAAAAGGGATCTTATTATTAGCATAGCTGTCTGTTTTGCCCTTCAGATATTTTTTCACAATGCTAACAGAATGAAAGAGAACTAGTTTTCCAGACTTCTATTTCTGATTTACATTGGAGAAACATGAAGATTGAGAATTATCAGTAAAAGATTATGGGAAGGAAATATGGTATCTGCTGCAAAATCTAAAGTTTAGCTCAGCTTTTCCATAACCAGGTGCTTATCCATTAAAGACTTTGGAAAATGTTATTGTAAACTCAAGGCACGTAAAGTTTCAGTATTTTAGTACTTGCTCATACTTAAATATCTTTCTTCACTTCCAGTAGTTTTAGATTGCCTTAGAGCACACACATTGTTCTTTTCATGCACTGTATTACTTTGTAAATGGTCCCCCAGTTTCGTATCAAGCATCAGCAATCCAGCTACCACTAATTATAACACACTGCAGATGATCAAAAACATCTTTCCCTGAATGGTACTGCTTTTTTTTTTTTGGTCCTGAATATACTGCACTTGCAGAAACTCAGGCAGTTTGTGAAACAGTGTTATATTACCATAGCTTCCACTTTTCATTTGTAGTGCCTTTAAAAATTCTTAGATTCCCACACCCCCCTTCGTTAGTGCTGTTCTGGTTAGTGCTATTCACTTGGTTAATTGCCAGTAACTCTCTTATATTTCTAGATCAGCAAAAATATGTTGCTGGTTTTTATGGTTTATCTCTGCATTTCTATCAGACTGTGCAACTGTAGGGACAGTGTTTACATTTCCATGCCAGCAGCAAGAAAAGCAGATTTTCTCATGCTGCCTGAACTGGGGTTCATAACAGTGCAGAATTGCGGAAGTTGTCACTGAAATATGTCTGTAGTGCTATGCTTGTATTCTGGCAGGTACATTCTCTACAAAGAGCAGCTACATGGGTTTAGGAGCAGCTGCAAGATCCCTGCTTTTTGATTGCTGCCACAGTTACTGTGCTCTTAATTTCCCATTAATTTAGCTTTAATGCTATGTTCCATTGGGTTAGAACTCCCTTCTGCAACTCCTCAGAATTGTTCTTTCCCAGTATTTTTCCATTGGTTCATCTTCCAGTATGTATCCTTACTTTCTTTTTGCCGCTACATTTTTAAAGCTTCCCAGTTCTAAGCCAGGTGCTGGGCTGTGTGAGAGAACAGCAAGGAGAAGCAGCAAATCTGATAGGAAACTCCTGAAATTAGAAGGGTGGTATGTCACAAGGTGAAATTTATTTAGCGTAAGACTGGGTTTAAAGAGCAGGTTTTTACTCATACACTTGAATATCTGTAAATGTATGTTTAACTTTCTGTGGTCCAAAGTTTGTTGAAACAGATTTGTTTCCAGCTGTTTTGTGCCCAAGACTGAATTTTTAGTAAACCTGCAGCATCCATAAAATCTAGTGTTTGTAGAACAAAGCATAAGGAATATGCCATCTGTTTAGCTTTTGAGGAGATTACCCTTGATTACCTTTAGAAATCTAAACATGAAAAATATTAGGCATGTCTAGATCATTATTTATCTGTTAAAACTCTCCTCTACAGATGTGCCCTTTTTCATTGACTGCCAGCATTGTGAAGATTTAAGTTAAGCTTGATGGTTAATTGGCTAACTGAAAATGAAGTGAGGTGAATCCTGATTGGTTTCAGTGTTGATGAGATAGGATTGGGTAGTTGATGTGAGGATCACATTTTGTTCCTGGTACAGGTTCTGTTCTGAGGACTACCCCATTTTTAATTCAGTTGTAGTATGTTAATGTGAGAAAAGAGATTATGGTCTAAACTGATAAGCCAACTTGATTACAGAGAAATAAGAAGACATAAAATTGCTGATCAAGAACAGTAATGTAGGTGATACAAGATGGGAATAGTTCTACAGCTGGCTTGAAAGATTCCAAAGTAATAACAGACTTTGTTGTAAAGCTTTGAGGATGCTGATGACCTAAATTTGAAAGATTTTTAAAGGTAGAATTTGGATCTGTAACTGTAGATAACTTCACTTAAGCCAGTCTTCTGATTAAAGATAGGCTTGAAGCTCTGCATTAGTCTTAACCACATATCCTGTGAAAAGGAGCTGTTGCAATAGTGTGATAAAGACTTGTTCCTGATTGATCTTGAAGCTGTTCTGTGTGATAGTACTTGAAATATTTTTATGAAGTATGGGCAGGTTTCCAGTTTGTTTTACTGTTGTAATTTGAATCATGCCATTGCTATCTTAATAATGTAAGCTAGCAGATATGAACATTCAAGTTATGCTGATTCTTAGTAACTATTCCATTTTGAGCAATAGTCATACAAAACAACTTCCAATTAGCCTACCCAGTCTAAAATTGCTTGGAAAAAATTTACTCCTGTACTTACAATACACCTTGAAATATGAAGTAGTTACTTTGCCTGTGAGACAAGACTATGTCACTGAATGAACATCAAGGGGTTGTGCATGTTGCAGACTCTTCCCTGCACCACCCAGTACTGTATGCTGACCCCACGAATAGAGAGTTGCATTAAATTCATGCAAACTTTTCCCTCCTCTCTATCATGCAACTATATATTCCACCTCCAGGTCTGTTCCTTTTTGTAGATTAAATTTCCATACATATTATGGGTTTGAGTTTTACTATGTGAAATTAGGATAGAATACTGCTAGACTGTAACAAGTTACTTGAATTTAAATCATCTGTAAAGCAATCCACTTTTATTTTGCCTTACCTCATGTTGTGACTCTAATGATGCAGTGCCTGGTGTTACTGGTGCCTTGTATTTATTCCCCATGCAGGTGGACCTCACAGTGCAAGAAAAGGAGAAATACCTTAATGTGTCTCGTTGGTTCAACCACATTCAGCATTACCCAGGTGTCCGACAGCATCTGTCCAATGTCATCTTTATCAAGAACAGATTATACACTAATGCTCATTAAGGCAGATCTTAATGTCGTGTTGGAATGAGGTGTGGGAGTTTAGAAATTGTACTGTCCAAAGCCACTAGTCTGCAAATACTGTTTTGTAACCTTCTGTATGTGAACCGAAACTGTCAATGCCTCAGATAATGCAACTGCATTGAATTGCTGTTGTTAATTCAAGAATTAGAACTAAAGAATTGTTATCGTGTACCTGATTAAATGCAAAAATGGTAGAAAGATGGAAACGAAGTTTTAATTCGCTATTTTTTTAAAAATTTAAAGTTCTTTTAATTAAACATTCAAGTGAAATTACATGATCTTTACCATCAATTATTCACTCCTTTTGTTATTTATTGAATCTTTATGTATGTCAGCCAGCTTTCCTTTTGTTTTCCATGGATGTTTACACTAGTTTTGTACAAGTTAAGAGCTATATTGTGTGCCAAGGATGTGAAAAAGGGAACATGCAAATGTTACAAAGTATTTATGTGACCAAATAAATTATTTTAAAACTGTAGTCTTAATTTGGCTATGAAACTCTCTAGTTTTTCTTTAGTAAAGAAGATTTTTAAAGGTTAGTTCACTTCCTGTTTCATTTTGTGATGTACTGTTTTGTATCTAGAAGCATTTCTTTTCAAACTGAGTAGCAAAGTTAGTGTTCTCAAAGATTTTGCGTGTGCCTTGCTTCATGTTTGTTACATAAGTGCAAATGCACTTTTCCACCCCACCAACAAAACCAACCAAAACCCTCAACTTGAGATAATTTGCTGCTCTATCAAGTTCATTAGCAGCGTTTAAAGTGGGCTTTAAAGCCAACTACACTATTGTCCCACATTTGGATGGGTCATTTTACTGTAGAATGTCGTCCTCTGACTTTTATTTGTACAAGTATAAAAATGCTAACTTGAATTGGTTAATTACCTTCTACACAATTCAGATAACATTTCTTTTAAGACGTGAAAGAAATACAAAAATACTTTGATATTTTAATTGATAATTCAACTATGTTGGTTTCTTCAGTGTTTAGTGGACACTTGTGCATTCTTTTGTTTAATGTGCTACTTAGAAGCCTCTCACCCAGTAAATATACAAAAGCTATTTGGGATAGATTTTTGAGCATTTTGAATGGTAAAAGTCCTTTAAAAAATAAAATAAAAATAAGTAGATGATGAGATGAGGTAATTAAAATACATCCTGACACATAAATGGACAGAAGAAAATTGCAAGGATAAGCATAACCTGGACAATTCCAGACTCTTAACAGGTGTTTTCTGTAGATATACATAATTTTATTTTTAATTCTTTTACTGAAGTTTTACAGGCACACCAAGTTACTTTTAGGGCAAAAATTTCAGAAATTTCTCACCGTTTCCTGGGGGCTTAATTCTCCACTTCTAGCTACTCTTGTTCCTTTATTTAGAACAAGAGGCTATTTAGAAGCTCACCTTACGTACTTACAAAGATCTCTCTGAAATCTTGAGATCTGTTCAAGAGTTGTAGAGAGGGCTTTAGTACAAATGTGCATTAGAAACTTCATTCTCAAAGTTTTTCATATTCCACTGCTTGAGAGCTTCAGGTATTTACTGTCAGTACTTGTACTCTTCATATCCAGTTTATTCAAAGATTTGTTGCCTAATAGTATGTATTCAATGAGTGTGCTTTTTCCCCTCCTGTGTGGGAGCAAGTGATGGAAAGACTTAGAAAAATACCTGCACTTCTACTAAATTCTGCTATAATGAACCCTTTTCTGCTTCAGAAGGGAAGCATGGGTGTGAATCATCAGTGCATTTGGAAGGGTTTAGGGAAGTTGCACGTTCATCTTATGGATTTATTGTTTTTATCTATCCTTTTGCAAGTGAGAATGATTTAAATTCTTTAAAGGGAATGTGCAAGCCTTCATCCATGAAAACAGCTTACATTACAGCTGAGAATGCTGAAATTGAGCAGAGCTAAATGTTGCTGGGAACAATACTGTCATCTTTTCGGACAGGTTGTTGTAGAGATGATGCTACAAAATGTCATATTTTTTTTAATCCCAAACAGCTGCTGTTTGCAAGTATTGGGATTTCTTAGGTTGGCTACATGCTACTGCTGCAGTATCCCCTAGCCTCTTGTGCCAGTTTTATTTTCTCTTGTGTAGAACAAAAGTGTTACTTGCTGCTGAAATGTTAAAAAAAAAAGTAGAAAGATGAAATGTCTGGAAGTGGATTAGTAATATTTAACTGTCTACTATCTAAAAGGCATTTGGTCATTATCATATAGTAACTTGAGCATATTTCAATTTTCTTTCCCCTATTTGGGGAAACTTAGGGGGATAGAGGGTTAAAAGCAAAGAAGGATGAATTGAGACTTTGCCTTTAGAGAGATGACTGGGAAAACCAGATGGTATTGATTTTTCTTGCCTCTCCCCCTTTTTATCTAATGCCTTTTGATCAAGGACAAATAAATCTGTAAGAAAACTTCTGAAAAATCACACAATTCTGAGTTGGTCTGAGACTGTATGAAGTACATTTTTTAGAACTATGCTTCATAATTTTGAAAGATGAGGTGTGTAGTGGGAGCTCTCAAATTAACATTGATGGTTTATGTAAAGGGTTTGCATTGGGTAAATGTTCAGCTGCTTTTAAAACTACTTCCTCTTTCTGTAATATTTTATTACACTTTCACTGAACATTAGTAAAAGAGACTTTGCTCCCTTGCAACCCCTTTCTCCATTCTTAAAACTCTAGTTGCTGAAGGGCACTGTGATGTTTTACTTTCTTTGCTTTGCATTTTGATGATGATGATGACCACAGTGATGTGTGGAATTTATTTTCACAGCATTTCATGAACAGCAGCACTTTCATTTGTTAATGTATCTCATCATTGCAGTATTATTATTTTACATAATTGTTCTAATTTATTCAAGGGGCCTGACATGTTATGGTCTTATAAGTGTGTGCCCCTGGGACTTGAGTGTGTTGCCATATGGTGAGATAGTGCTGCATGACAACCTTTCAGAAACAGAAGAATTCAACAGTGAAATAAATATGATCATTGTAAGTGTTCACTGAAATCCTACACTTAGCACTTTTTCTCCTTGATGCCAAGATGACTGCTTGTAGACCAACCAGGTTGAACCAGGTGTTCAAGTATTGAATAAGATACGTTAGAAATGTGCTGATAATTTTTAGTTGTCTTTGTGTGTGTAACTTCACTTTTACGTGAGAGTTCAGTTTGACTTCTGAAATCTCTAGGGGTGTTTCTTGCTCTGAGACTTGTAACTGGGCAACAGTGATTTGTAGAAAAATCCAGGTTTAATATGGCATTAGGAAAGAGTGAGCAGAAATGAGAAATTTGGAAAGATTACACCAAAAAAAATAGTTCCAGTTTAGATCTGGGGACTAAGAAAATTTGACCATTCAGATAGAACCAAAATGAAGGCTTTTCAGCAGCAAAACTAAAGAAATTATTTATGATAGCTTGAATGTGTAGCATGCTTTCTGTCATGTTCCTGGTTATCAGTGATTAACCTTCCAGGTTGGCATCCCAGTGTTTCACGCAGAAAATGAGTTAGAAGGTATCCACTTCTGGTTCACACTTGAAACAGTCCAATCCAGCAAGTTTTGTTACCCTTCTTCACCCCACCCACAGTAAGTACTTGCTGTTAATAGGTTTGCACCTATTAAATTTCCTGAGATTCTTCGTGTAGAAAGTGTAAGTTTTGCCAGTGAAGCCTCCTAGCAAACACTTCAGCTGTTGGCCTGTAAGAGGTGATATTTTCACATATTTTTAATCTTTTTTATCTTGTATTCTGTCTCTATAGCCTACCCAATCCTTTTTAAAATATTTGTAAACTGAAGACCTCTCATGAATTTCTTTCTCATTAATTATACTGGCCGAATCTTTGGAAGCACATAGGCCTAGAAATGGGGAGCTTATTTTTTGTGAGGTGCATCTTAGAACTTTCCAATAGGTGTTACAGCTTTGGAGTATCTTGATAAAAAATTAAAAATAAAATAATTCTACAACTTTACTTTGTTTCTCTCACACACACACACTTATACACACATTAATTTCAGTTATAGCTGATGGAAGGTTATTCTGAACCCTTCAGTGTGGGTGTGTATCCTGAGTTACTTGCAGGGAGCTGAAACTAAGTAAGGTTGTAGATGTACTTTGCAATTCAAATACGACATTCATTTATATTAACTATTTTATATGAAAATGTGACTTAGAAGTGGTGGTGTCTGTGAAACAGACCAAGTAGCATTACAGAAAGAAGAGCAGTGGAACTTGGGTATCTTTATTTTTCACTTGGTTAAAAAAAAATAGATGATCAAAAGTCAGCTGTTGATTTGAAAGAGGACAAAGTACTTAAAAAGCAATTAGCTGAGAGAGACGAAAATAAAGGAATAGATAGAACTCTAAAATCATTATTAAGGAATCCCATGTAAGCTCTTCTATTTAGAATGGTTCATATTCTTTCTGATCTGCTACAATCTTCTGTTTGCATCTCTGCAGCTGATTTATGGTTTGTCTGCTAAGTTGAATGCAGAAGCTGGGAATAGATTTTTCAAGCAGATTTGCTTGGTATGGCCATAAATTGATTTTACAATTGTATGTATATACAGAACATTGTATGAAATTTTCTTCTACCTTTTTTTTTTTCTTCTAGAAAGAGGGATCTGTAGGCCTATTTTATTTTTTTCCCTTTTGGTTTTTAATCTTATCACCTCTTTTAATCTTTGGTGTGTTTCACAGTGTTTAACTTCAAAGTGTAATTGCAATGATGCAGCTGCTTAATGGATTGCTACATTTAATATTTTCCCCCCAAGAGCAGTATTTCTTCTTTGCATCTATAATTGGATCATGCTGCTGCTGTCCCTCATGGAAGTGCCAGGTTTCATATTCACTATACACCTGAGCACATGCTTACTTACTTGGTAATCCTTGTATTTTTTTTCTATTTATTTATCAAAATTGACTTGGTTTGCACATATTTTCTTTGTGTTGGAATCTTATTGCAAAAGAAATTAAAGGGGAAATGCCATCATGCACCCCCTGCTTTGCCAAGTCTTCAGATTCTTACTGGGTCTTTGTATCCCACCACTGCATGTCTTGAACGTGAGATGTATCCTACCTCAGAGGCCAGCTCCAGGGCGACACAAAGATATCACAGATTTGGAAAGGGGCATCGATTTTGTAGCAAGCATTACTTGTTGCTGCTCTGTTCCTGCAGGCGTGGCCTTTATTTTCCATGCTGGTAGTGACTACAGCCAGCGCGGCTGCCACAGAACACCGCACATACCATCTCTCTGCAGGCAGGCAGGAGGTGATTAATTTTTCGTTGTTGCTGCATCTGAAGGATTCCCCATTCCCCTTCCATGCTACCTTGGCCCCTTTAGGAAGATTTTCATCCATTAAACTTTCCCTTCTCTGTTGGAAGAACTAAATCTCTTTCAGCATTTTCAGGCTGGTGATCTAATTTGACAGCTCGTAGGTGATGTCTATTCCTCTTCAAAGAGGCAGGTAGCCCCGGGCCAGCCAGCTGCATTGTGGATTCTGCAGATTTGGCTTGCTGTTCCTGCTGGGTGTCATCTGTCTTCTCAGTCTTGCAGTGGGTAATTTTTGTCCTCCCCAGCATCATCTGCCTGAGCAGTTTCTGCCTGGCAGGCCTGTCTGTCCAGGTTGAGCATCAAACACAGTGGCCGCACGGCTAATGTGACAAGGCACCCCTCCAAAGAGCGCAGCCTCGGGCCTGCTCAGGCCAGCATCGGCATCACAGCCCGCAAACTTCCAGCCATCACGATCATGGTCTTGCTCTCCCATCACGGGTGCAGCCCATGGACTTATTCTGCTGGCACAAAGTATGTCCCCCGCCTCGCCCTCTTAAGGGCCGTCGCTCCGATTCCTCCCATCTGGGCAGATGTCTGCCTCAACAGGTTTGGGTTTCCCTGCCTGTTGCCGGCATTTGACTCGGACATCGCCACTTGGATGAAATAATCCTTTAGTGGGTTATCATCGCCAGACAGCCTGTGGGGGAAATGACAGGACTCGGCACATTCATCTGAAGATTTTGCAATTCAGAGTGCTGCTAATGCTAATGGGAAGTGGCAGGGTGATCCCTAAAAGAGAAAGCGGGTTCCATTGCATGGCAAAAATGACAGAGGTTGTTTAGCCTATCTTCCAAAAAAATACATGATGACTACATATGTTGATTTTCATGCTCCAAGCCATAGCTATTTCCATATTTTTGTGACTTGATGACTACTTTCTACAAACTGACAGGTATGGGGCTCCACAAGTATTGTCTTTTTATAGCCATCACCTCTTTAAGTCCTCCTTAATTTCTTTAAAATATGTTTTGAAAATAAGCTTGACTGGGCAATGAGAGTAAGCAGGAGAACAAAAAACAACCAGGCATAAATACAACAAACAGCATATTCTTTAAAAAAAAAAAAAAAAAAAAAGCAAAAACCAACATTATTCAAACAAAGGAAGAATGGTTTTAGAACAGTAGTCCTAGAAACCAATGCAACTATCTGTCACAGGATTTGCCCTTGTTGCAATCCCATAATTCTGAACCTGACATTAGTCATGATATAAAGACTCTTTCCTAGAAATTCAGTAGTTACAAAGCCCCTCAACTAGAGGGTTTCCTTCTTAACAAATAAAAAGCTAGAGCATAGGGCTTAGAGGGGCAAATAAATTGTCACAGAGACTATGAAAGGATGGCAGCTAAGCTGGAACGGGTAAGATTAGCATTTGAACAATTCTAGCCCAAATTAGTAGTGATGATCGAGCAGCTGGAATACCCTGCAGATATTATCAATATATAAGCATGACTGTAATTTACTGGCAATTGTCAAATGCTTACATGTTTTGGATTCAAGTGGAAAAATATAAATACTAATTTACAGGTTGCAATAGGTTGTCACTTTCAGGAATAAAGATAATGTAGGAGGGAACTATTTTAAAAATAATTATTGTATCTACTAATTGCCTAATAATGTATTACTTACAGACTATGTAACAGTGAAGGAGTGAAAAACTACTTTACATTATATATTTATGCTAAATTTAATAATAATGTTAGTTGAAGTATTGAACACTTCCCAATGTAAGATTCATTTTATTATTTAGACAGGTTCCAGCTATATTTTGCCTGATTTTGGGAGAGATTGTTTCAACAAAACCAATTAACTCATTTTTAAGCCTGAATTTAGAAGATTATAGATATTGTCAAAAAAAACAAAAACAAAATCATATAGTAATTTCCATGAGCAGTTTCCAACCTTTTGTGATGTGGTACAGGATTAAATAATAGAATCATTTTTTGTGTCAGTTCTAATAGCTTTAAAAAGTCCCCTTTTTTTCACACAATTGTCCCTACTTATAAAAACCACGCAGAGTAGGACATAGGGAGAACTAATTTCTAACAAAGAATACATACTACTCCTGTTTTCTACTAACAAACTAGTAATTGTTCCAGCTAAACTAGCACCTTTCTGGTATTCCAGGTAAGAAGGAAGCCTTCAGGACACTGAAGGCTGCAGCAGCTATAGCAGAATTTGTGGTCCAGTTTATTCTTCATTGACCATACAATGACACTGAGAAGTGTGGTATGTATTGCAGATTTTAAAAAAAAAAAAAAAAAAAAGTGTAAAAGAAGAAACAAATTTAGATGCAATGGCCTAGATGGAATCAACCTGTTCGTTAATATACTGTAATTTATAAGTGGCCAGGAGGAAAGGGAAGTATATTGAAAATGTCCTAAAGCTCTCACAGAATCACAGAATGGGTCAGGTTGGAAGGGACCACTTTGGCTTATCTGGTCCAACCTCCCTGCTCAAGCAGGGTCATTCCAGAGCACTTGGCACAGGATTGCATCCAGAAGGTACTTAAGTATGTCCAGGGAGGGGGACTCCACAACCTCTCTGGACAGTCTGTTCCAGTGCTCAGTCACATGCACAGTAAAGAACTTCCTCATATTCAGGTGAAATTTCCTATCCATCAATTTCTGCCCATTGCCTCTTGTCCTACTGCTTAGCACCACCAAGAAGAGCCTGGCTCCATCCTCTTGTTACCCTCCCTTCAGATAGTGATAAGACAGCGATAAGGTTCCCTCTCAGTTGTTTTTTCTCAGGGCTGAATAAGCCCAGTTCCTTCACCCTTTCATTGTAAGAAATGCTCCAGTCCCCTAATCAATTTTGTAGCTCCCCACTGGACCTCCTCCAGGAGCTCCATATCTTTCTCATACTGAGAGCCTCTCTTGTACTCTGAAGTGGTTTTAAAAGAAATGTACAGGGATTTTACATAATTTTTGCTTTTTTAAATAGTTGTAAATAGAGACTGCTGCTTTTTTTGTTTGTATTTTGTTTTGGTTTGGGGTTTTTTTTGTAGCCTGTGTGTCCAGCAGTTGCTATTCATGTTTGTTGCACCTAGAAGCAAACTGGATTGCTTAATGTATGTCTCTTACTATCATTTCTGAATCTGAGAATCAATTAGATTGGAAAAAACCCTCTGAGATCATCGAATCCTACCTCTGACTAAACACTACCATGTCAAGTAGACCAAGCGCCACGTCCAGTCTTTCCTTAAACACCTCCAGGAATGGTGACTCCACCATGTCCCTGGTTAGCCCATTGCAGTGTCTAATCACTCTTTCTATGGAGAAATTCCTCCTTATGTCCAACCCGAAACATCCCCTGGCACACCTTGAGGCCATCTCCTCCTGCCCTGTCGCTGGATACATGGGAGGAGAGGCCGACCCCCACCTGGCTACACCCTCCTTCCAGGCGCCTGTAGAGAGCAGCCAGATCTCTCCGGAGCCTCCTCTGCCTCAGGCTAAACACCCGCAGCTCCCTCACGCCGCTCCTCACAGGACATGCCCTCCAGCCCCGCCGCCCTTCTCCGCACCCGTGTGCGCCTGTCCCCGCACAGGAGCAGCCCCACACCCGCACGTTCGGGGGCTCGGGGCTCCTTGGGGGCGGTTCCGCAGCCGCGGCCGGCGCGCCGCGATGACCTCACGGCGCGGCACCGGGCCCGGCGGAAGCTCTAAGGGAGGCAGGGACGGAGGGAGGCCGGGGAAGGGCCGGGGCGGCCCGGGCTGCGCTGCCCGGGGCCCGCCGAGCGCCATGAGCGGGGCCGGGCCCGCGTCCCCCGGCCCCGCGGCCCCGCCGCCCGCTGACAGGAGACGGGACTCTCCGGCCGCCGGGTCCCCGATCCAGCCCATCATAAAAGGTAAGGAGGGAGCGCTGCGGGGCCCAGAGGGGCCGAGCCCGCCGTGTAAGCCCGCGGCAGCGGCGGAGAGACGGCCCAGGGGCCCCGGGACCCCCCAGGACCGGTCCGACTCTCCGGGATTCCAGGGCCCTCCAGCCCTCCCAGGTTCGGCGGCGTGTGCTGAGGTTTAAAGCTGGACACCCGGGAGGCTTAGCTGGCTTCTACCTTTCAGAACTGGAAACCAGGATGTCTCTGTGGCTTTTTTTCGGGGAGCCGAGTCGGCCCGAGGCCGTGCCACGGGCATGGAGTTTCCTGGGAAGCTCTTGCTTTTGATCTTGTTCGCCCAAGTTTTGTCCTGGTTAATCCGTACACAGAAGCATTTGGACTGGGAAGTGGTTTAGCCCATGCTTCATTTACTACAACCGTGACTTTCCCGAATTTTTAAGTAGTCGTTCTGCACCGTTTTGAACGTGGTGAGATTCAGGGTGTTGAACAAACTTAGGTAGATACGGTAGAGCCACAGGGCAGGTCCATCAGCTGGGGCAGGAGAACGCATCCTTGAGATGGCAGTGCCACCTTGAAGTCTTTTTCTGGGGCTGCCTTGTGTGTTTCTTGCAACAATATTTGCTATGCTCTCACGGTGCTTTTCAATTTAGCAGGCTTTTTCTTTGTGACGGGCGAGCCTGTTTCTCTGCATATACTTAAATAGTAAATACTCCTTTCCAAGACTGAATTTCAAGTCTGGCCCTAGAATACAAGAAAATGCTGAGACTTTTCCTTTGTAGTGAGGATTCCTCCTGTCTCTTGCTGGAGAAGACTCCCACACTTACTTCTGTGGATCTTTGTTAAGCTGCAGCATTTACTTCTGGTCTTTTACCAGCACTAACAATCAGATATGGAAGCTGTACAGAGGAGAAGGAGGATTGAGACAAAGGGTACTGAGCCACAGAGGAGAGCATTCACCTTTACAGAAAGGTGTCTTTGGCATCTGGAATACTGGTTCGTTGTGTTTTATCTAACCTGGTGGTTTGCTGGATCGATAGGTTACCCTACAAATTCTCTTCTGGTGCTCTTTTGGTTTTGAATGTACTTGGTGAGCAATAGTCCTTTCTCACACTGAGGTATAGTGCACTGGCTGTGTTGTGTAGCCTGGTGTGAGTGTGAGAGAAAAACTAAAATTCTGGCTTTCATTAATCTTCCAGATGTTGGGGAAGTCTATTCAAGACTACTGGATCACCGACCAGTAATTCAGGGAGAAATACGTTACTTTGTTAAAGAATTTGAAGTAAGTATTTGTATTGTATTGGATGCTGGCAGGGTCTGAAACTTTGAACAGCTTTAGGCATCTTTTTAGATATCATAGTAGGTGCATGACTTCCTTCAAAGGGCTTGACATGGATATTTTTTTTCCCCAAAATAACACACCTGTAGTATAAGTCTGCATCTTTAGCGAACAAGGCAGTAATTTAGGACTGGTTTTTTTTTTTTCAACTTTAGAAAAGAACATGTGTTTTTTAATTTTTTTTCCTGCAGAAGAGTGCCAAGAATACTGATGTAGGAGAATAATGTAGTCATGACATCTTAGAGAACTCCTGTTGGCTCAGGGAAAGTACTGCTGGCCAGTGTAGGTTTACATGTTCTTGAGAAACTACTTTAAGCCTCAGCTGGATTCAGCTAGCACAGTTATATTTTTATTTTCTTTGATTTTCGTTACACAAGAGAAAGTGATACTGCTGGAAGAGAAGAGGAACACTTTGTACAAAGTAATAAAATCACTGAAAATTGAATAACTGTTATTTGATTGGCTGCAAATAAGGCTAAAGTACTGAACGTGTAGAAGTGTTTATATACAACTTTACCCAGAAAGTATAATTTGGTTTCCACAAGATGGCAGCAAAAGTTTAGCAAATTTGAATCCTGTGCCAGCAAAAGGCTGTTTATAGATAGATTTTCTTTCTTACAGAATGTGGAATTTAAAAATATAACTGAAAATGCAGTTACACCTCAAAATTCCAGTGTGTGGACTTGAATTGAATAACATTAAAATGTTTATCCCCCTCATTCCCCCCCAACCTAGATTGTAGCTTATATTTCAAGCAGGTCTATTTTGTCTCTGCTGGTTTATCAAAATACAGAAAATAAACTTTCATCAGATCTGTATCGTATGGGCTTGAGAGTCACAAGAAATAATTTCTTTTCTCTGCTTTCCCTAACTAAGCTATAGGATACAGTAAGTAGTTTTAAATGTCATTCCACAGGAAGGAAAATATTAAACTCATGGACAAAATTAGAACTTATATATTTAGGCTGATAATTCGTATATTTGTCTCATTTCACCTGAAGTCTTTTTATGCTTCTTAGACAAATTTAATATATTCTTAGATCTTTTGTTGAAATTTAGTTACTGGCTTATAGTTTTATGGAGGGAAAATAGTGTGGTAGAGGATTGTTTAAATTTTTGCAATTTAGAATTTCTTTTAAGTGGGCTTAGGACCACCAACACCCAAAAATTCCACTTGTTTCTAACTTTTGAGATATGAGATACTTTTTGGTTGAAACATGTGCTTATTTTTTCAATGATTATCACCTGGAGTGCAAGGAATGCAGATTTGCACTCACGAAATCTGGAGCCTGTTTAATTAAGGAGTTTTGTTTGTCTGTGCCTTTGTTTCTGAAGCTTTAAAATGGGTGTGGTAATCCCTGTCCCCCTCCATGTGATAGAGTATGTAGAGTTTTTATCCAAAGTTAAATGCCGGTGAAATTCAGAGTGGGAATAGTGCTGTGGCTTCAGAAAAAATAGATTATTTTTTTAAGTTTAGATAATAAAACAAGATCTTGCTGTACTTGTAATTAATCATGATCAGTAGTGATCTAGAAGCGCTGCCTCATTAGTCAGCTGTGTTATATTATTTTTTTAGTCAACTCCATTGCTTTACTTCAGTTAAAACAGTTTTACTTGTTTTCACCTCCTGCCTTGTTAAATGTAAAAGGTCAGACATCAAGCAAGCTATGTTATTTCTCAGTAACCAGCTGAGTTATAAAATGAAATACTTTCAAGCTCTGTTGCTCTCTTTTGTTTTAGAGTAGCTATAAATTATCTATACAAAACAGGACATTTTTCCATATGGTGTGTAAACAGTTAATATTGTCTTTTCTCACAGGGGCCAGAGGAGTCATTCAAAGGATTTTTGTATTTTAATGTGAAGAATGGAACATTGCTCTCTTTTTATTTGGCAATTTTTTCTGTGTTGTTGAATGAGTAAAGTAAGACTTTCATAGACAATGGTCTAGTCTTTGAGATGAAGCCATTAGTTTATCAACTGGGAAACCATCTTTAATTTGTGAAGTGGAATTCCTTGCTAGCCACTGACTTTCTTTCATTTTTGTGGCAGGAAAAACGTGGGCTCCGAGAACTGCGAGTACTTGAAAATCTAAAAAATACTGTCTTTGAAACAAATGAACGTGTTCTGCCAAAATGTGAGCAGGCAATGCAAGACAATTTGAGTGAAACCTTCAAGAGATGTAAGCAGGTTGCTTCTTATTGCTCTTGATGCATCATTTTGAGTAATTTAAATAGTTTGGGTTCAGAATATGGTTTGTTTAAAAATCACCACAGTTGGGTGATTTTCTATTCTACTCTATTCTATTCTATTCTATTCTATTCTATTCTATTCTATTCTATTCTATTCTATTCTATTTCTTTATGTGCTTTGTTATCACTTCTGTGCAACTTTAAAAGGGGAACAACAGGGACATTTTTTGATAATAGTCAGCTGATCAGCTCTTGCTAAGGTTGTGTTAAAGTTTTTTGTTGATTTAAGTAGAAGCTGTTTCAGCTCATTCCTTTTCTATTCACTTGGAAATAGTGCTCCAATTTGACTAAAGCCGTAGACAAAATTTGAGTTTCCTGGTTTGTTGCAAGCATGCTGTGGAAACCTTCAAGTTTCTTAATTTTCCCACAGGAGTGCATAATACTGTCTCATATCACTTAAAACAAAACTTCCTACTGTATAGCTATGAAATATATTATATTATATTATATTGTATTGTATTGTATTATATTGTATTGTATTATATTGTATTATATTGTATTATATTATATTTATTATTATTACTCAGTCACAAATTGAGAAGCGAAAAATTGCATGCTAATTTTAGTTTCATC
Source organism: Rhabdornis inornatus (assembly GCA_013397075.1). Lineage (NCBI taxonomy): Eukaryota > Metazoa > Chordata > Aves > Passeriformes > Rhabdornithidae > Rhabdornis > Rhabdornis inornatus. Next base: position 245,535 of record VWZS01005593.1, read on the forward strand.
CTTATTAATATATTTCTTTACTGCTCAGATTTTAAAAGAATGCTTGAAATTTTTGCTAATTTTTAAGCATTCCTTTTTTTCTTACTCATTTAGCAAGATGGCTTCTTCAAAAGAGATTATAAGAGAGTGTTGGTACACAGCTTTAGCTGCCAAATTTATGCAGTTGAACCATGCCACTGTGGGTTTTGTTACAATTTATGTCTGACATGTTGTATAAACATTTTATTTCCTATAACTTATCTATATGGCATCTGGCATATGCAGAATAGCAAATGGTAGATGGTACTTTACACACCAAAAGGATTGCAGGAAAACATTGAAATTTAAAATTTAGTCATGCAAATAAGGCATCCTAATACCATCTAACTGGGGTCAACCTTTGATACTGCTCCCTGACTTTCTAATGGCCAGCTGTGCAGTACGTCTTTAGTTATAGAATCCCAGAATGGTTGAAGTGGGAAGGGACCTCTGGAGGTCATGCCCAGCCTCCCTGCTCAAGCAGCAGCAGCTTGACCAGTTGTCCAGGACTGCATCCAGTTGCTGCTTGGGAAATTAGTGTATTTAATTCTGTGTTAAAATTAAGTGTTAAATAAGTTGCGGGGGAAAAGTGCATAGGAATACAGTTCCTATTTCCATTGACAAGTTTTCCCAGGCTTAGTCTGGGAGAGAAGAGATGGACTTCAGAATAAAGATGTTGTACATGTGGAGTCTATACACAGCTGATGGAGAAAAAATAAGGGAAAAAAACCCCAACTAACTAAAATACAGAGCTTGGTCACCTGTTTCTACTTATTGAGAGTGGTTTTTGATGTCTTCCAAGGTGCTGAGTAGTGCACTCCTGCTCGTCAGCAGCACTGAGAGTGTGGGCACAAGAAGACCTCACTGCCTTCCTGCTTTTGCCTTCTAGGATATACAAAGGTTGAACTCTGCAATAAACCTGCTTACTTTTCTAAGCGTAAATGTTGTAAGTGTTAAGCATTTTCTGCAAGTACAGGTGACTCTTGGGCAGAGTTAAGTGACACAGTTGAATATAATCTTCACCTTGAAACAACCTTGCATATTCTAAATCCCTTTCAGGCAGGTTTCTTTGATTTACAGCAGCAGCCTGATCTACTGCAATTTGTTGTTTCAGTGCAAGCTGCCAACGCTATGATCCACAGACTCCAAGAGAGGGAGTTTGAAGCGAGAAAGGTAAAGGATGGATGGATGGATGGATGGATGGATGGATGGATGGATTTTTACTTTGTGATCTAAGAGTCTTGTGCTTCACAGCAAGTTTGTCTGCTTTCAGTATAGCAAAACTTAAAAACATATTTTTCCGTACCTTGTGTACTTGCAATAAAACTTCCTTTGGGGTGATTTCTGCACTTATAAAATGCACACTGCAAATTTAATGGATCTAGCTAACTCTTGCTACAATCTCCTGGTAAATGGAAACTATTTTTTTATTTCCTTTGCTTTATTTTCCCTCCTAGCTCAGACTATAACATTTGTCACATACAGGGAAAGCTTAAATATAAAAAAAGCTTATTTTCTGTGGAACAAGAAACATCTACTAACTTACCAGAATGGAAATGTAAATCTTTCCTAGTTAGCTGAGAACATTGACCATATTATATATATTGCTTGTTGAAAAGGAAGTGTTTTTTTTCACTTGTGGATGGGTTATTTAATGAAGGGCTATATTATAGGAACATGCGAATCATTGGAACCTTTTCAGTTGGCTACACTTTGCTTATTTGAAATACATGTGCTCTGAAACTAAAACCTGGAAAATTATACAAGAAATTAGTTTCATGTATTCCCATTACTACTTCTTTATTGTGTTCCTGTGTTATCTCTTTACTTGCAAAATGCCATTGATAATAATTTAGTTCAGGAAAAACCTAAGACCTTTCCATGGCCATCAAGCAAGACAGGCTGTGCATTGATGGATGTAAGCTGATAGTCATGTTTTTCTTTCCTTTTTTGCAACTGATGAAGATGGGCAGTCCACTTGCAATTGAATACTGGTACTAGGCAAACAGCACATGTCTGAGCACTGACAGAGTTTGCTTGTGTCTGACACTAGAGTAGATACTCATAGAGAGGTTACAGTTCTGCCACTGTTTGTTTGAAGTAAGACTTTAATAAGAAATTAAAAACTTGGAAAATGAACAGTCACTTAGTAAGAATGGTGACTGTCCTTTTTTAAAAATATTAGCTGTACGTTTCCACTTTTTTTTTTTCTTTTAATATGTAGTAAAAGAGTAGTCATAGGTATCCAGGATCCATAGCATTTCTTAGAGTTTGTAGAGTAAGACTTTTGGCTTGAAACTCCGATAGGGAGTAGTAACATATAGGTAACTTTTTAAAAAATATAGATAAAATTTGTCATTGTAGTGCAGCCACTTGAGAAATTCTTTTTCCTTACTTTACTGAAATTATGTTTTCCAAAAAAATAATGAGAATTTGGTGGAAGGTCGTGTCGAGTTTGGGTATATAAGGTGTAATTGTGTCAAAAAGTGTTTGAAACACCAATGTTTCAAAACCTGTTGAATACAAAGTAGTGTACCAGTCAAACTGTTAGTGTGCACTGGTGTATTTTGTCAGTAGATGTTACTGTATCTGTTGGAAGCACAAATGGATCTTGGCATAATGTTGTTAAGATTGCACTGAAAAAAGTTGTGTATTTAGCCCTTGCCGTGTGATCTTGAAGAACAGCAGAGAGAGTGTTTAAGAATACATAAATGTGTTCCCAGTGCCTTTAGCTGACAAAACTTCCACACATAAGAAACAGTAATTGCTGATACACCGAAAAGGAGAGAAACTGAAAAAAGAGGAAGGATTAAACCTCTCTTTTGCTGGGAGATGGAGCAAATGGAAGAACAACTGCCTAGATTTATTTTGGCCATTGCACCTGTAATATAAGGGGGCCAGACTATCAGTACTGCTCGCAAGCAATCCACAGAATTACACTGCATTTTGTCATGTGCACTGGATGTGTGTATGATCTCTTTTTCTAGATATGTAGACATTTTTAATTTTTCTTTTCAAGATAAGATAGTGAATGGAATTAGACTTAGCAGAAGCCAAGCAGTTGGAAAGTATGAGGGGAAAAATAACTTATTTATAAAGGAAGACATTAATCACAGTGAGAGGTAGCTGGCTAAAGCAGAAACACTAGCTGCCAGTTTCAAAACATGTAATATCTCTGTCGTTGTATTTTATAGAAATAGCATCATTGCTAACACAATCACATTAATAGTATTGCAGACATTTTACCACTTGTTTTGGATTGGCTATACAAAAATAAATGTTTTCTTTTTAGTTTCTCCTTTCCATATGTTTTCTTGCTAGTTTCCAGATACTTTAACATTATGTAGCTCTCATTAACCCACCTGTTTTAGTATGGAAATGGTTGTTAAAAACTTTGTATTTTCCTCCTGTCAGCTTCAGGCAGACAAGGTGATGGCTCGTGAGGAGAAGTGCATTGCCCACTGGGAGGAGTTCATGAAAGAGCAGCAGAACAAACGTGCGGAGGTGGACGAAGAGCACAGAAAAGCTATGGAGCGCCTCAGAGAGCAGTATTCTGAGATGGAGAAGGAACTGGCCAAATACGTTTCTTTTTAAGACCTTTTTTAATAATGCTGGATTTGTGCCATGCTCAGTTGCTTCTGACTTAAATTGAGGTTCTTTTGGAAAGCTGAAGCTGATAGAAAAAAGGAGAATTTCCTCTACTGGCTTGGTACGGGAAGAAAAGATTTGCATACTTTCAACTTAAGTGCCTATCCATGCTTTTTTGGTTCAGGGCAGGTGGAATGCCAATATTTGTTGGAAGTGTAACTGGAAACTGTGTGACTACATCAGCTCAGGGAGTTGCAAACTGGAGTTCTCTCCCATCAGCAGAGTATCGTATCATTTGGGAAAACAGAGACTAATGTAATATCAGCTATCCTGGTGTGGAGCCACAGCCCTTTCCCAAAAAGTAGGTTAATAGATTCCAGCCATAGTTAGCTGAGAATTCACTGGGAAAACTCTGTATTCTGCTCATAGATTTCAAGAAAATAAAGTTGTCTTATGGAGTATTTTACTTTGAAGATTAACCAGTGGAAGATCTCAACACAATTTTATATCCAATTGTAATTCAAACTTTTGGGTTGTATGTTCAGTATTATGACATAGAGTTGCAATTTGAATGGCTTTTGTTAACATAAAAATTGTAAGGTAAGCTTGGTCAACAACTTCTTTTTTTTTCTCCCTCTAAATGTCTCAGGCCTCTCTTTTTGAGCTTTACTCTTTTAAGCAAAGCCAAAACAAGCTAAAAAAGTGATCATGAGAAGCATATCAGTCTTTGTATTAGCTTTGTAGCTAGTACAGGTTTACTTAAATATTTGGCATGCTGTTGGTTTACTTAGGATAAGCTTGTCAGAAATTTATGAAGCAATTGAAATAAGATTTTTGTTTCTTTATCAGAATAACAAATGAGCAGATTAGTGGTTAAATGCCTGTAGTACTGATCTGCTTTCTTACCAACTTTTACAGCATACACGAAATACACTCCTGCACTGCTTTCCTTTATCCCAAACTTTCAGTTACCAGCAGTGTAACTGAAGAAGTTAACTTAATCAGTTCATTAACCAAGGAAAATGAGACATAGTACCTTAATGAAATTTGCTGCAAGCTAACCGTTAGCACAGGAAATATCTTTCCATAATTTAGTTGGTGTCCAATGTAGAATGGAAACAGGTAAAAATAAACAGGATTTACACATTACCTGTATTGCAGCAGTAATATACCAACAAGGGTTGCTTGTGTAGGTTTATGGCTTGGTTTCAAGGCTCCATTCCTGGCAACATTTTGATAGTGTGATTAAAGTTAGTAGAGGAGATGGAATAAGTATTTGAGATTTCTTTCAATAACACTGAATTCCTGCCAAGCTGCTCTGCCTGCTACTGTAGACCCAACAGCTTCATCAATCATCATCGTGTATCTGGACTGAAAAGAGGATTTGCCAACACTGGGGCACACTGGAATGTTGTTAATTCTGTGTTCTGAATGGAAAAAATATAGGTGTCTCAAAAGGATCCCATACATGAAAAATGGGAAAGGCTTCTTGTGAACAACTCCTATCTGAATAGAAGGTGATTTCTGTCAGTTTGTGTACCCGTGATGAATGTTGTAACTAAGCTCTGACTTTTCATTTAAAAAGAAAAAAATAGTTCTTGCCTGTCTTTAGAATTGGGTGTAGAATAGTTTTGTTTGGAGCACAGACTGGAAGTGGATTATCTTACCAGATTACTTGATGTATATGTGCTCAAAGCCTAAATATCTTTGTAACAAAACACATTTAACTGCATACTGAATTAATTTTTATTTTTGCACTGATTATTTTTATTAAGATTTAGATATCTAATTAACTGTGCACTGGAGCTGTAGGTTTTAGTATTTCATCAGTTTGAAGGCTCATAAGCAATGATGCAAGTGTTGTAAGTTGGATATTCACTGGAAAATAAAGTGGTATTTCCAAAACCTGGGATGTTTGCTCCTGATTTTTTTCTTAAGTACTAACACTGAAAATGTGTTCCTCTTTTTGAATGTTTTATGCTGAATCTTTTATGCTAGAGATAATTTGAAAGCACACTTCTTCAAAATCTGTCTACCTCTTGGTGTCAATGTTATTCATTGTGGGGACTAGATGAAAAACATCTGTTCCTGAAATAATTTCATTTAGTAACTTTCACCTTTTTTGCATGATGGGCTGTAGGTACTTTGAAATGCTTAATCATATTTGAAGCAACTTTCCAACATTTGTAGGAAAACCTATTTTTCTGTCTAAATGCTTTAAAAAAATCTCAACCAATAACTGATGTGTCCAATGCTATCTCAGTATGTCTGACTGATAAAGAAGGATTCCTGTCTTCAGCATTTTTTTATCAAAGTGGGACTATGGTCTGTCTGGACACAATAGTTCTCCACAGTGCAACTTTACGAGATTCAAGTTTTTGTTATTCACAGTCTCTGCTTTTTGGGAAAAACAGAAAAATCAATAGTTTAATAGTTGGTTTTATGCCACTGGGTCATGAAGGAAGTGTTTCACCTTATACTTGCAATTTTACATGACTGAATTCCATAGCTTTAAAAATCTTGAGGATTTATTTAATCCCTGTTAAACCTGATAGAAGTTTGCATTGGATTCCAATAGGAGTTGAAAAGGGTCCTCAATATTAAGTTCATTTCTAGTATGAAAGGTGGGTTTTGCAATCCATCTTCATACCAGACTATGTGTATAACTTTTTGCTTAACTATTAGTGCTGTTTATTTTGCTGAACTATTCTTTGGAACTGAAAGTGGGATCAGGTGTCATGTAACCACTGGAATATTTTCTTAGTCCTTCAGTTCTAACGAGCACATAGCAAGAAGCTGCTGTCTTCCTTGGAACTGCTGTATGAAATCTGCCCCTGCTGTATTTAGGAGCAATAACAAATTGAGGAACTGAAGAGGTGTTTAAGGGTTTGGGGTTTTTTAAACTGCCTTATGTTAACAATGAACTTAAGTGCTGTTCTTCGTGGAATGTTTTATATATAAGGCCTACCATGCTGTTTTATTCTTAGGAATGAGGGAGAATGCTGATTTGTATGTTTTTCCTCTGCTGCTTTCTACGGTGGCTCTAGGTAATACATTTTAAAGAAAAGATAGGTAGTTAAAACTGGAACATCACATCATCTCTGATGATTTATGGCTTGTTAGACCTTCCCTCAAAAAATATGGAGTTTTTTTCAGAAGTCAAACTATACAGCAAATACGTGGCATAATCTGCCAGTGAATTGAATCAGTTCACTGCTGAGTTGAAAAATGCTTAGTATATCTCAAGGGTGTGGATTCTGAGGTTGACACAAGTTTCCCAGCAGGTGTCAGTGTAGTCTGGAGAAGGAGCATGAGGAAGCCTGATTTTACACGAGGTATGAAACTTAAATGCTGCTGTTCAGTTGTAACACAGTGTTTTGTGTAAGTAAAAGATGTTTTGTGTGTGAAACCGCATACTTTTAAATATAAAGTGACACTACTTTCCAGTGGCATTTGCCCCATTAGAACAGGACACTCTTAAAGTTATTTATGTTACCTGTGCTGGTGTGAACAATGTTGTCTGCAGTTCTTTTGCCTTCTGATTAAAATTTATTATAATCTGAGATTAGACTCATGGAGATTACAGTTTTCAAGAGCTGCATTCTTACACTACTGTTGGTTTTAGTGGATCAGGTTTTCTGAAGATTTGATTCAAAAATTTAAACTTATTTAAGGAGATTGTGCCTTTTTATTGACAAATAGTTTTGTCAAAGATTGTTCAAAAAATCCATATAATGTAGATGCTTAAAAGAGAGGGCAGAAATCAAAAGCATCAGAGTCTATTTTGAAGGAATTAACAAAGGGAATTTTCTAAGCGTTGAAAGAAATCTTGTAGAAATACATTTCTCCACATCCATGTACCTTCCAGTTCTGCTGAGTGTACAGTTCTGTGTGCAGTACCTTGATGGTTTCATATATGAGCAATGAGCAAAGTAGAAACAAAGTTACTCAAGACAATGGTGAGTATTAGAAAGAAGAAAATCTTGCAGTAGTCCTGCTAGAGTGTAAAACTGTAGCTTTGAAAATCCAAGCTCAGACTTGTGTACTTCTTTACTAGAAATCATGTAGAACTATCTACCAGAACTAAGTTTCAGTTTGCCACCTTATATGCTTTGTCTGGGCCAAATCAGAACATAGATGGTTCAGATTTTTATTTAACGTCATTTCGTAGATGGTGAAGAAAAAGACAACCCTTTCAAGAAGAGCTTTTGAGACAGCTGTACTGAAGGGTGGACAATACTGTGTGGTAAAACTGTAATTTAAAATAAAATCTTGGATTTCCTCAGTCTTCCCCACTAATGACTTACTGGGTGGACACAAGGAGACCTGCAACTGAGTATATTTTTTATTTTTCTTTTTTATCAGACATTGTATTTCATATGATGTAATGGAATTTAGTGGGAACCAAAGCACTATTTATGGCTTTTACTCATTACTAAGGTTTTGAGATGGATGTATTCTAGAAATTTATCCAGCATTTCATGACATATGGTCCCAATATTCTTTAATCTGGAAAAACAACCAAAGAAACCTTTGTTCTTGCTGCAGTAAATGTTGCAGGAACTGGATAAGCATTTTTACTTGTCTTTGAATTAATTGTAAAATAAATTTGCCATCTTGATTTGGAAGGTTTGTGGGGTGATCCCTAGTCAGTGCTTTCCCAAATTAGGATATGCAAAAATGCCTCTTGCCACAGTGTGATCTAGAATATGCACAGCACTTTTCAGTAGCTTTAGGCCTGGGAAATTTAATTCAGGATTGTTTGAGGTCATAGGAAGTCCTTTACGAGTGGACACAAGTTTGTCTAAAGATGTTTTTAGCCCTCATTAAATAAATTCCGGTTCCTGAAAATCCCCTCTCCAGATGGGTCTAAATATGTTCCAATATTTACTATGTCAACTAGAAACCTTCTAAGATGAATTACATAAATAGGAAATACTGTGCATCCTTCCGATGTACTGATTTGAAAGAAAATTGAGCATCATTTATTGACTAAACAATCAATGTTCAAAATTGTAAAGTAGAATTACAGTAGTATGCCTAGGTAGCAGCTTGGTTTCAAGCAACAAATTAGCTTTTGGAATCCTAAGGAGGAGTTATCTGTCAAGCCCTCAAAGTGCTAAGGATTCAAAACTTTTTTCAGAATAAGCATCCTGCAATGCATCGCCAGAGAGGAAAAGTTTTCTTGAATCAAGAAGCACTTGAAGCTAACAGGATTGTGATATTTGTGTCTTGAGCAGGTTTAGAGATGTTCATTTTATCAGCCAATGTAATGAATTTGTTGTCTGGGGCACTTTGTACAGAATACAAATACTGCACAGACACCTAGTGTAGGACAGCACCTTTCTCCCATTTTGTTTAACAATTGTGTACCCATGTATCTAGGACAAGTGGGCCTAATCACTGGCTACCATCTCTGGTTGTAAAAAGACTCAGAAAACCAAAACACCTAATCTCAAAATATGTACTAAAAATTCATGAATTTGGGGTGACCAGGATTCATTGTGTTTTGAAACTTTCTTGCAGCTGTTACTTGCAGATGGTACAGCAAATGCAATTTCCTTTAAAATATCCAAAACTGATAGAATATTGTGTAATAAAGCTGTCTAATTATTGACTCTCATTTCCTAGCCAGATGTTGAAGTAGGGAGGAAATGGACAATGCAGCCCAGTACATCAGGTTGTTTTACAGTTTGCCACTGAGGGGGTTACCATCAGCACATGGTCATTAAATGCAAAAAACTTCCTTCAGTTTGTTTTCAGAGGATGCAGGTCCTCGAGTGAGGTGGTCAATCTGGACCATGGAAAGCCATAGCAGTTTCTGCATGTTGTCCCTTAGTCCTCAAACCCTCTCCCTTAGAAGAAATAGTATACCCTTTCCAGGCCCAGTTTTTAATCAAAAATTAAATTGAAATTCAAAAACTGTGTTAAATTTTTAACATTATCTTTAGTCAAAATAAAGAGGCTCAAACTGAGCCCTTGTTCTTACAAGTTTCAGTCCTCATTATATTTTGCCTGTTGACATGTAGCTGGACTAAGACCACATACCTCTGTGAGGAGGTTACCCAGCAGCCATTGTATCAGTGCTACTGTAGGTCATTGCCTCAGTGTGCTCCCTCTGAAAAGGCTGCCATAAAGAGAAACTTTAGCTGAAAACTATTTCCAAATAATTTTCACACGGTAAGGAATTATTCTTCATATATGATGTGATTTCCACGTGCACCTTCCTTCTGCTTTCAAGTTCCCAGGCTGGTTTGTCCCACAGAATCCAATAAAGAAAGTGTAATTTCTCCCTAGGGTCTTTTCTGGTCATGCTTGATATCACTTAACATAATGAGCTTTTTACTCTCACATCATAAAAGGTTTTGTTTGAAATTTCTCTTTTTTTGTACTTTAACAAAAAGCGTTGCTTACATCCCTTCTAAAGAATGCTCTGAGTTATGTGAAATGTGGACATGTTGTCTGGGCCAACCCCTTATCTCTGCCAGATTCAAAAAGTCTGGTTCAGTACAGTGGTTTAGATTGCATGTTTTTATTGTGTTTTGTTTCTTTTAAAAATATGTATGTGTGTGTCTTGTTAAAAAACATTGCTGCCCCCGTCTAGGAACAATGCAACACTCACATCATTTCCTGAAAGAATAGAGTTGGAAGGCAATTATCTACTCACCAAACAGGCTAAAACAACAGTTCCTGATATTCTTCTCAAATATTTCAACTTCCCAGGAATCCGGAAAAAATAATTCCATGAGACGGTGTTATGAATGAAGGTATGACATTTCAGTTTCCTTCGCTTGGAATCAGACATCCAGAAGTAATAAATTACCATGTGCTTGGCACTGCTGGGAGGGGGGTCTGGCTGTGGCAAATTATTTTTCTTCAGAGCAGGAACAATGAAGTGCTTTGACATCCTCCTTTGTCCGGTGACAAGCAAAGGCTTCTTTCTTAATGAGCTTTCATTAGCAATCACATGAATTACATATAGAAGCAACAGGAACCTGATGGCAAAGTACCTTGAATCAAATTTATGTAGAAATAGGAAAGTACAATAAAGACTCCTTTTTCCCGTTTTATCTCTGTAAAGTAAAGCCAGTGTCATGGTCTCAGAAATGTGCTGTACCAGGAAAATATACGGGAAAAAATGAGTGGTGACAAAGCATTTTTCCCTCTTTCTTATGCATCTCAGTGAGGGTCATTTTTACCAGCATTATTTTGGTCCAGTTTCTGTCACTCTGAAATGACTGTATCTGTTTTCTGTGTTCATTTTATGCCACTTCTTTTTATCAATGCTTTTAATAATAATAATTGCTTTTGCAGGTTAATCTTCAGCTTACTCATTAATTTGTGTTTGAGTAGGTCTTAGAGGGGATTGCAATTTGGGTTGTATGACAGACTTTATATCGGTATATAGAAAAATGAAACCCTGCTCCTGGGAAAAGAGTTGATGCTCTTGATCTTTAAGACCTCTCTTTACATGTTTAACAATCAAGCAAATGGAAAATACTTCTGAAAAGTGTGTGTTTGGATCCAAAATGAAGAATCTTAGCAAGGCAGCACAGGGAGCATTGCACTAATAAATTTGTGAAGTCATAACAAGGAAATTGCAAGTCAACGCACATCAAAAATCAAGTAGCATTAAACCAGAAGCCCTTAACTGAACTTACCCTCATTCTTGCGTCTGGGTCGAGTATGAAGAAAATATTCTTAAAAGGGAAAGGTACCAATTCCATTTAATTAAGAAGGGAGATATTTCTGATTTAATGAGAATATGTAGATATCATATAACTTTTCTTAGAGTTGTTTTTCTTCTCTTACTTCTTTGGGAGAATTTGACAGAGCTCTACCAGCTCCAGGGCTGTGTGAGATCACTTGTAGCATGGCAGCAGAGGCTGCAGAGTCTGTCTAGATCAGCATCTGGGTGCACATTCAGCATTTAAAAGGGGTCGCTTGGCCAGAAGGACCTGGACTCAGCAGAGGTCTTTGCATGTCTCCACATTGTGCTGGTTTTGTGCCAGGGAAAACAGGACAAAATCCTGTTCCTGCTGAAGCCTTTAGCAAAATTCACATTAACTTCACTGCAGCTAGAATTTAGCTGGGGGTTTTATAATTAGGCATGACTGCTGGAGGACAGAAGCAAGTAGTCCCTTTTTAAAATAATGACCCTGAACTGTGGTGAGGAAGTCTGATTTATGTTCTCATGCCACTGAACTTTCATGCCCATGCTATTTAGATCTTTCTCAAATTGAACCTACTGCTGTAGGTTTGCAACTTATCTGTTTATTTCTCTTCTATGAAATAGTGAAGATGTTATCCTGTTGGCTGTATCAAGATTTAATTAGTTCATCACGCAACTCAAAAGTAGCTTTTTCCAAGCGTTTAAAATTGCAAGGTATCTCATGAGTAATGAGGTCAAGGAACTTTAGCATGTTTCATGGCTCATGACATGTTTTGTGAATAGTAGGCTAGTTATTAGTACCTGGGAAGGATAGGGAATGAGAGTACTTTGTCTTTTACCCAAAATGTCACAGTAGCTTTTACATGAACCGAAAAATAATAGAGGTTAAATTTAGTTAATTGTTAAGTATATCTTTCTTTTCCTACCTGATAGCCCTGGATGCATAAACAGGCACGTTTGAAGGTGAACGTCTTGTTTCCATTTTGCCTTCTCTACTCTTTCTCATGGTAAGGAGGTGATAAACTGATAGTTTCCACAATTGTTTTGGTAGAGCCCTACAGGCTTCACCTCCCATCCTTTTTCACATGGCCTCATAGTTGTGGCTGCTGTAGGACTCGATGCTCAGCTTTCCACCAGTGCTGTCCCTTTGGCTTCACTCCAGCTCATTGCTGAGCTTATAGTGTAATACAAAAGTAGTAAAAGGCAGTAAATTATTTCTGTTCCTGGAACACCATTAGTGGCCATTAACAGATGTTTAACTGAAAGGTCAGATAATTTACAATGTGAAACATTATTTTGGTTGCCACCTTTCACAACTAGAAGTATGTAGTTTACCTGCCTAATACTCAAAGTGTTTGTGGCCCCATGCAATTAGCTAAAATCTGGGCTGAGAAACAGACCCTCACTCCATTATGGGATCATAAGGAAGAAAAAGGAGGGGAGAAAAAACAGTCCCAGAGAGCTGAGTAAAGCAAACGAAGAGTCATTATGTCTTGGTATTCTATAATATCTACAGTGATATTTTGCTAAGCCCTTTGATCAGAAGAAATTGAACTGGGCAATAAACAGCTAAAGATTAGATAAGAAGACTCAAGTGTCAGCTTGCTTGGAAGCAAAGTATATTTTAGGATGTGTGGCCTGGAAACCTTAGGCAATCTATTTTTTTTTTTAGAAAACATGGAATTTATTAGAGAGGAGTGGAATTTATTATTATTTCAATGTCTGTAGAAAACAGGATTGCCACCTTTTCTTACTGTGCAAGTAATTGAGTCATGAAGGCTCCAAATTTATTTTCCCTAAAATTGAAAGGGAAAGAAAAGGTCTCAAGTTGTGTTTCTTTCTAACAGGTAGCTGCACTGTGCATCCAAATGTAGTAGTGAGGGGGGTGTAGGAGTTTTTGGGGGGGTTTTTTGTGGGGGGCAGCTCCTGATTATGCTGATGGAATAGCTGTGTTTTATGCTAAGTATAATATCTTGCTCCTGAGGTCTCTGTGTAACTAAGGAAAGGGAGAAAACCCAAACTGTAGAGACAGGAATACTACATAGATAAGACATTGGCAGTCATGTTATTTTCACGTATTTTTTGCTATTAAATGCTAAAAACAGAGAAGAGATGAAAGCTTATAATATTCAGAGCAAAACCATTTGTTTTGCGTATTAAACAGATATCCATTTAATTTTTAGATCGGTGGTTAAGCCAGCATTTAGGATAATTATTAGAAAATAAAAATTGTCTTTCTGGGGGCTGTTGTGTTGCCAGCCCGTGGCCGGATGCTGGGGCAGACTTTCCCCAATTAGCAGGTTGTGTGCCTGTTCTGGTTGGCCAACTCCACAGTTTATGCGTCCTACACGTTACCGCAGTCGAGACTCAAAACAGTAAACACCTCGGAACACCAAAAGTGCCAAAAGCCACCTTATTTTTGTTGTTATTTTCTGTAATTATACCTGGGAGGACTGGAGAGTTTTGACACATTTCTTCCCTCCCTTTTTTATTTTTCTTTTTTATGACTTGGTTTTTGCATCCCATAAACCCTTGGCAAGGGGTACAACAGCTGCCTCTGGACTTGCAGGAGATGAGGTCCTCGAGGACATGCATGTTTCAGCAATGACCAGTCCCTTCTTTGACCATGCCAGGTGTTGGTGGTCTGGCCAAGAGAGTGGCCATCGTTTGTACGGCCTCCTTGAGTGGTGTGGGACTCCCCCTCAAAGCTCACGTTCACTTCTGTGATTTCCCTCCTTTCTATTTTGTGCTTGGCTTCCTAGTGAGCAATGATGCCCTCTGAGCTCTAACTTCCATCTTTTACTCACTTTTTTCCTCAACAAGCCTATATCAGGGATTGCAGAGTTCTGATTTTTTTCCTCGTTTTTTTCTTTCTTTAACATGAGAAGGTCAGTTTGGTTTACTTTATGGTAGAAAGTATGAGACTCTACAGCAGAAAAGATGGATGCAAGTTGTTTTCATAGAGTTTAATTAAGGTTAAGTGGAGTTTCCCCAAAGTTTGTGCTGGTTCTTTCTAATGTTTGGTTTGGAGGAAGGCGCAAGCAGTGGGATCGTAAAATCAACACATGCCCAGAGAAATTGCTCAGTCACATTTAGAAAGGAGGAGAAGGAAATGTGGAAGGACCTAACAAAGGTCAGGCAATCTGACATGATGATGAAGCTCCTATTGCAGTGTAATGTTATTTAGAGAACAATATCGACTGTTTGTATATACTAGATTTTAAATCGCTGAAACCAGCTGGGAAAAGGACACAGATGTGGCTATGAAGAACTGAGAGAAAGGATCTTTCCATCACGCCATGTTGGCTGAAAAACAAAGAGATATATGAGAAATGAGGTAGTAGTATTAGGGAAGAATAAAGAACAGTGCTAAAAATAAAATAATGTAACACCTTGATATACATATATACCTAGATATATATACCTGGACTACTAAATGCAGTCTGCTCCACCTCAGAAGGAATATGGCTGAGTAGGGAAAAGGACAGCAAAAATCTAATGAAGTTTTGAGAGGTGTTTATGTAGGAAGAAACTTTTAGAGGCGTGGTGTGGAGTTTGAGGTTTTTAATACAGTAAACAGCACAAAATAAATCATAGATCTATTCATATTCCTTTATTGTCCAAGAGTGGAGAGAAAATGGATTAAATCTATTTGACTATTACAACTGATTAGAGAAATTGAGTTTTTTATATAACAGACAATTGATTTGTTGTCCACACTATAGGTTGTCATTGACCAACTGCTTTGTGAGTGAACTTTCTGGGAAAATTGTCCATGCTTTGTGGAAGGACTCTGCTTAGGAAACTTTCCATTGGCTTTCTTGGCCTTATTTCATTGTGACCTTTCCCAACTCTTGAACACTATCCTTTGCACAACACTTTTTAACACAGATGAAGGCATCTCATCAGACACCTGTCTTAAGGTATGTGTTTTCCATGGATTTTAGTTCTTCAAACAATCTCTTTCACACTGTATATTGTGTAACAGTCCCCTATCTAACTCTTAGGGAACTCTAGGAAGGAATTAACAAAAAATCTCACATTTTACTGAAAGTATGATGGAGGACAGAAGCAAGCATCCTTTTTCCTTTAAGATTCCCACATCCTATTGCACCTCGCTGTTTTCCTGGGTAGATAAACATTCATGTGCCTTTCACAAAATTCCTGAGGAGGAGAATGTATGTGGCTGGTCATATCTGCTTTATTTCTAGTGTTAAACTTGTCAGTGAATTTTGAGCAGGAAGAACGAGGAGTACAGTGTGTTGGAAGTACCTTGTAGGAGATGGGGTGACATTGGATCCTGAATGGCTTTGAAAGGTGCCCTGGGGGAAAACTAAATGGCACATTGACTTGGAGGGGAGAGAGAGGACATGCTTCTGCTAGGAAAATACAAAGAATCCCATTTTTCTTCCCTATAAAGCAAATACATCCATGCCATTGAATGACTTTCCATGTCATTAGAATGACTTTCTGGGCTTTCAAATAAATTTGCCCTGCAAAGGTATTGAAAGGCAAGGTGGCTTCAGTCTGTGCCAAACTTGTAATACTTTGTTGCTCTTGCTTATTGTTTGCTGTAAATAAGCTTTCTATCTACCTGCCCATATTTTCTTTATGTGGAATTAATAGTCCAGCAGCATGTTTGCCTGCAGCTCCTTTTACTTCCAGCTTTTATAAAGTAAAATCTACCTCTCTTGCTTAGCTTTAATACCACTGGAATAGTTGTGCACTTGAGACTGTTGAAGTGTCTGCTGGAGAGCAAGACTGGCTTCTGAAGGTGAGAGAAGGGCATCTGGCTGTGAACATCTTGCAGATGAGGAAACTGTGAGGTTTTCCCAGTGCTGTCACAAGGAAAGCGTGGTTGCTCTCCTTAGGGGTGGCATAGAGGGCATCAAGACAGCTGAGCCAGGCTTTCCTTTTACCACTAAAATGGTGTTGCTGGACAAAAACTAAGGCCCCATCCAAATGAAATTTTTCCTGTTCAATAGTGGGCTACAGAAAAGGAGAAAATGCAAATACCCTCTCCTTAAAAAACAAACAAACAAACAAAAAAAAAAAGCCTACTAACACAAAGCAAACCCCAACAACCCCATCCACCAAAAACCCCCAACCACCGTCCTCCAAGTCCCATGTTCCTGAATCTGATCACATACTTCTGCTTCAGCAAAGAAGAGAATTACATGAGAATTTAATACTTCAGTCCTGAGCTTCCCACAGAGCAGCTGGCTTGGGTTCCTTTACAGAGACAGGGCAAGCAGTAGGTGATGGAAGGTTTTCCAGTTAGCATAGCAGACTCCACAAAGCAGGGAAGGTATAGAAACAGATATAAATTAATAATTAAAAATAGCCCACTTTCACCAGTAACAACAGAGAAAATACTTTCCATGCTATGTAAGTAATACATCAACATTTAAGCTGATTAAAATTTGATAAACTACCAACTTCCCCATTTTCTGATAGGAAGGCTGGGGCCCAAGATAAAGCAGTGTCATGTTGGGGAGGACAAATACGCTAGCATCCAATAAAATTTCAAAGCATTTATTTTGTTAAGACTGATCCCTGCTTCCTTTGTAACTCTTTGTTTATTAATGAGTTGACTCATCCAAAGTCCAGCAGCTTGTTTCCACACCAGAGAGATGGATTTGCACCTCTGCCAAGTGGAGTCAGAGGCAGAGATAACAGCCAGCAACAACAAAAGTCTTCCCTGGTCTCTTTGCCAAGAACAATTGGCAGAAAGGACTCGAGGAGTAACTTATCACCAGCCTGGGGAGAGGCTGAAGCTCTGGAAGCAGAGGGGCTGCTGCTTGCCTGCCGCAGATAAACAGCAGGATGCAGCCCAGACCCAACATGTGTTGCAGGCTTTACCTGGTGGAGGAGGAGGCAGAGGCACCCAGCAGTTAATGGAACACTCTGGGAGAGCCAGCAGGTTATTTTAGGTGGTCTACTAATAGTTCCAGCATAATGCAGCAGGCTTTTTTTCAGGTGCCAAAGCCACACTGCCAAAACCCTGAAGATAATTAGGTCCTGAGGTAAGTATTGTCCACAAATGCACACACATCCTTGAGTTGGTTGAGGTCTTCTCAGGTGAAGTTCTGGGTTTTTTAAATGTGAGCAGTAGTCAACTCCTGTAGTAAGGGTGATGTGAAATGAGCTCACAACAATTCACATATGACATTTCAACCTGTTTCTCTCCAGCGTTATTCTACAAAATAATGATCACCTGTTGATATCAATGCTTCTGTGTATGATCTGGATGACTCTTTTGCTCAAGGGTAAAAATATAGCAACACCTGAGGCAAATTCTCTTACAAAAACTATGTCAAAATTTGACCTTGTAACTGCATTACAGTTCTCTCTGAGAGGAGATCCCTCTGCTAGCTAGTCAGAGAAACTCAGAGTTCACCAAAGTGATAACTCTAAGGTACAGCTCTGCAGCCGATATTCGCGTGGCTTTTTGGACAAAAGACATGTCTTACCAACTAGCATGTTGAATGTAACTGGAGCACTGACAGAGATAAAAGTTCTGTTACACAGATCTCATTGTGATTAATGAAATAGAACTCAATCTGTTTAATTTAACAAAATATAGCAAATCTGAGTGTTTAGATGGGCAGAAATGGGAAATGGTATATTGTGGATTGTCCAACATAGCTGGCCTTCATACTGCTAAACCCATTTCAGATTCAGGAGAAATTGGAGCATGTAATTTTTCTGCATCTCTTATATGCCTTAAATCAAATTTACTTCTTGATATGACTCAACGTCAGAAACTGTCTTTCCAATCTGGCTTGGTAGAAATTATTTTTTGTTATTTTTTCCTCTTCCCTGTCAATATAGTTAGATTGTATTGAGATCCTTCCACTTTTTTTTCTGCAGAGCTGTTTTTTCCACAACTTTATCCAGCTTTCTCATTTGAGCTTTTATTGTACCATGTGTTTCTCTCCAGCTTGCAACATGCTCTTTATTTTATTTTATTTTATTTTTTATGATAATATGCTCTCAATATTATCATAAAAACTGAACATCCAAAATGTACTTTTGCTATAATCTTTGTCCATGAGCCCATCTCAACCTCCAGTCTTCTCACTCCTTCTCACTCACACCTAAAGTCAGACTTTTAACACCAGAGACCACGCCTCTACCATATGTATTTTTTAAGAGTTTATCCCATTTTTGCTTGCTCTATAAATAACTCATAACTAGTGTGGTGCCAAGGAAGGAAAGGAAAAACAAATACATTAGATCACAACACAAAATAAGAAATCAACAAACTTAAATATTTCCCTATCAAAATGCAACCACTCTTGGGAAAAATCAACACAGCCAGTGTTATGAGTGAAGTCCGCCTCTTCATTGTAGCACCCCTGTTCCTGACTAAAGACACTGCCATGCCATGCAAGGACATTTGGGACACCTAAATGACAAGTCAGACCAGCACTATGGGCTGGTCACTGAGAGCCACCTTGCAAGCGACAGTCAGGCAGTGGCTGCAGAGCCAAGGCCAGAGATGCTCTGTGAGCTGCCAGAACCCTGGTGGGGCTCAGCAGTGCTCCCCACCTTGTTGCTGTGGTGCCCTTCCCTCGTGCCAGGTGTTTAGAACAGGACTGGTGCCCCAATGGGCTCCAGGTGAAGATGTGCCAGATATGCCAGCACAAGAGGGAAGGGATGAGCAGGGAGAAGGAGTGGTGGGGCCAGGAGCTGCTTATGTCATCATGACTTTCTGCTTATGCCAGCCAGGTGAGTGGGGGCTGAATGTCTCTCTGTTCCCAGCGTTAGCCCAGAGTCAACATGTGATAACCATGGCTTTAAAACCTCTTTGGTATTCATTCCCCTTAAGGTATTGGGGTGTTCACCCCATTACCTTACCTCATGTGTTTCTAAGCAATCAGCCATACAAGCATTAGCAGTGCTGCAATCTGTTTGTCATTTGATGTTCTTTTTTCAACCTACATTTTTTTTAATGATGTGTTATTGATTCCATTTGCCTGTTGTGTTTTCACTGTTCCCCTTTCCTTCCCGTCTAATATCTCCATAAGTTTCCTTTTTGTGGCATCACCTTAACTTTGCCAAAGATTCAGTTCTGCTTTTCCTTTGGATTCTAAGGGTTTTCACAAGGATTTGAGAAAGCTGGAACACAGTTCTCCATCTTGAATGGATGTTATGTAATTCTTTAAAGTGTTGTAGATTTCTTATCTTATCAGTCAGAAAATAGAGATGAGGAACATGAACTACACTTCATTCCAATTCCCAAGATTCCCAAGAGAAATGTAGGAAGAGAAGAAGCTGAATACCTTCTCATGAGATCGGAAGGGAGCATTGTGTTGGGGCACTCAGCTTTTGTTTTTAGGGTTTCTTATTCACACACAGCAGTAACATTGGCTCAGAGGACTCTAAGCAGGCATCTCATCCTTCTTCATGCCCTTTCTTACCACAAATGCTAACAAACTTAAAGAAAATACCCAAAATCTGCACCAGGTAGTAGCCTTCTATTTGTTGACGGAGTAAAGGGCTCTAGAAATTGGGTAATACATACAGCTGACATCACACATGCTACATGGGCAGACACAGCTGTTTGTGGCTTTTCCCCCTCCCTGGAGCGTTATTTTGCTAGCACCTGGCAAATGCACCTGGTAGGGGTTTCTGGGACTGAGGAACAAACAGCGCTGAACACTCACTGTGCTGGCTGACAAAGAGGACATGATGTTACTTCAAAATAGCATTTGAAAGTGGCAAAGGAAAATAACCCTTCCTCTAGCTACAGGTCAAGGTGAGAACTAGTCTAATTTAATCCAGATCTATAGGTTTTGCAGAATCTGTCCCCCAAAGTATTTAAACAGATCAGAAACCTAGAGATCTAGAAGATTGTTTAACTTTTCAACAGATACTTCTACTCTGAGCTACCTGTGGACAATTCCTTCTTACTAATAAATAAATACACTCATGGAAAAGCAATTTTCTTTCCTTACTAAGAGAACACCAAGGGCTTTCCCAGAGATGGAGACATGGTGCATGCACAGCACCAGGACAGCCCCCACCAAAAGAAAGGCATGTGTGGGGTTGCAGCTTGGTTTGGAGGTTCCAGTTCAGAAGGTGGTATCTGGAAGCTGCTGGACATTCTGTCAAAGACTTTTTCAGAATTTTAGTGTATTTTTTCAACTGATTCCTTTCCCATTTCCCTCTCTGTTACTTTGACAAAATTAGAGAATGCAATGTCTTGAGGTACCGGGCACGTCAGAGAGGTGCCTTGTAAGAATGGTTATAAACATGTAACATTGCACAATACTGCCATGTAAAAAGAATTTAGCTTACACACTAAAACCAGGTCCATTTGTTTCAGTGGGACTTCAGGCATGTCTGTATGAGAAATGTGGCAATTAAACCTCCACATCCTTCTCCTCAGTGTCTCATTTTCCACAACTGCTGAAGATTTAAGCAGCTAGAGGCAGTGTGGTGCCTCTGAAGATGAGAGTGACACAAAGCCCTTGGTGTTGATGTGCCCTCCAACCTTGTGAAAGCTTGGATATGTATCTCAAATCTGTGACTCGGGTTCCAACGAGCAGTAATTGCTGTTTAAGAGCAGTAGTTGCTGTGCTAGAGGACCCGAAATGGTGAAGTCTTTCACTGTCAGGCGCTGAGCACACAGAGGCTTGGAGGGGTGACTCACTGCAATAAAGCTGGTGACATGTGTTGACTTATAGAGCTCTGTCAAGGAACTACACTTCCTTCTTCTACTGCCTGAACTTTATCTGCAAACTGAGGCCCCAAGCCAGGTGTCACTGTGGCAACAGATGTTAAGAATAACAGCAGATATTACAAAGCTTATTTTTTAGCATGATTTCTCATAATCACATTGTAAAATCCATGTTTTCATATTTTGCTACACAGTAGGAACGTCCAAGTAGAGTTGTTTAAGAGCTGTAACCTCACCCTAATTTGAGTGACTGTAAAGAACAGGAAACAACAAACTTAAAGGAAGAATGAAGCAAAACTTGCCACACCATATGCTAAAGTTGTTCCTGCATTTGCTAGCTGGAGTGTTCAATTAAACTTATCTGCTATTTATATCTTTTTTCCAAAGTAATTTGCAAGTATTCATAAAACAGTCCTTACAACACTCTTGTGGATTGAGTATAAATTTATTTTCAACTAAGCAAAAGTAGACTTGTCACTGTACAGTGGCTCATCAGGAAGTTGCTGAGCTTATTGTGTCTCTCCAGACCTGGTGCACTGGAGTCTTTGGTTTGGATATTCTGGCTGATGACCACTGAGGTAGGTTTGCACAGACAGTCTGCCAGGAGTGCTGGAGGCTCGAGCCAGCTGCCTGTCAGTCATATGCTGCCAATAAAAGATCAACTTTAAAAGCAGGATCTGCCATTAAAAAAGAACTTCCATGTCCGAACAAGCCTTATGTACACAGCCTTATCTAGAGAACCCTAGATTGCCTCCACTCTGAGATAATAGAGAAAGAAACCTTGGCCAGGACCACATCTCACTGGATGAAACAAGTGCCTGTGTCATAGGCGCTGCCCACTCAAGGAGGATCTGCTCTGCATCAAACAGGATCCAGAGCCTGTAAACACAAGGGATGGATGGCTCCTGCATGCCTTGAGGTACAGCAAAAATGTTTCTCTCTTCTCTTACTATGGTCAAAATGTTTTTTCCAGGCAGCGTTCATACAGATCCATCTCATTCACACATGGAGGAAAAAGGTGGTTTCATGGATTTTTTTATGCCCTGTCATTTTAAGGTGGTTAACTTGAAGTCTGAGACTCCTTTTTTGCTGAAAGCTTCTTCAGTGCCTAGAACCAGGTAGATATTTCCAGTCAAAAGAAGTCCATCACATGATCTCTAAGTAGAAGCACTCCTTGGCACATAAGCCTTAATGGTGAATATTAAAAATTTCTTTACGGTTGTTTTCACTGCAATACCTTGAAGCAGGGGCACTCTGTAGGCAGGACACACAGCCCTGTTCTTTACTTCAGCTATTTCAGATTTACACTAGAATTCATTTAAAGTCATGTAGAATGCATTCATTATATCTGAATGAAAAATCTAACTGTTAAGTGGACAAGTGTTGCATGTTAATCCTGACTTTCCTCTCTCTCCTGGCCCTGCTATCCAAAACATGCTTAGGCCTTGCCTGGTATTGTCCTAATGTTTGTGAAGCACAGTGCAAAATTCTAAGATGGTGATTCAAAGTTGAGTCAATATTCCTAAAGAATTTAATATTCATTGGGGTTAACTTTGTAATTTGAATAAAAAATATATCCACTGTGTAGGGTGTCTTGCTGGTATGAGAGAAAAGGTGCTTTCCTTTTTTTCCAGTGTGAGAAGGGCACTTGGTTTGCTGTTGCCTGGTGTGTCCTGTGCCAGCAGGAATGGCTGTTAAATGCCTACACTGTGTTGTTGACTTAGTGATACGATCTGTTTGCCATCAGGGACTCCTCGTAGTGCTTTGTACACATGAAGAGCAAGTAGTTACGGCTCTGTTTCTGCTGTTTGCAGAGGTTGAGAGGCCTTTAGTGTGACACAAAATCAGACCCTGAGGCAATTGCTGGTTTTGAGTACATGAATTAATCGATCAGCATATAGAATACAAGTTCAGTAAGTGATATGTGAGGATAAATTAATATTTTATGTTGTAAAAACAGAGTGAGATTTTCCCATCCCCCCCTTTTCAAACGGAAGGTTGACTAGCAGAATAGGTGGGGGAAAAGGCACTTCGTTTACTGGAAGGTTTGTAGAGAATGAAACTTCAGAGAGGCTTTTGCCGGCAACTCGTCATCTTTGAGAGGAATATTATGACCTGCAACAGAGCATGAGGAACTGGCAGTACTCCCTGGTGAAGGGTTTTCAGTTACCATGGCTTCACAGAAACAGGAATTTTGGTGGGTTTATGCCACTGGTTGAAGGTACCCGGATTACACTTGGTAGGTCCTTGTTTTCTGATCAAATGGAATGTTGTTCTGCTTGAGATGGAGGGGAAAAAATAGATTAACTTGTTCAAAGGTTGGTGATACGATGTTGTAAATTATCAGTAATTTCTGATGCTCCAGCCTCTTCGCAAGTTACTGCTGTTTCCCTGTAGGGTACCACATTGGAGTTCATGTGCCTCAGTGACAGCTTCAGCATTATGTACGAATAGCTGACTGTCTTTCCTTCATCTTCAGAATCTAAGTGGGAAGAGAAAGAATAGTTAACTATGCAATTTCAAAATAGCTGCCCTTGTGTGGTTGGTTGCATAAGAGTTTCTATAAAATCTAAGTAGTTCAAAACGTATAGAGCTGTAACTGTGTAATTATAAAACTGTGCAACTGAGTAATTATAATATTTTAATTTTTCTACATGCAGAGTTTTAACTGTGTTCGAGCTTGCACCAAGGGAAAATATTTATTTAATGTTTTCTAGCAGTAGGCACACACACAGTCTATGTGTCTTGCCAAGATGGCAATCAAGGAAGGTTTTGCTTTTTATCACAGAGACTGAGCTTCACAGAATTTGCAGCAGGTTTAGTTTTGTTAAACTGCTTGAGGTACCTCAGCTTTTCATTGAGAACATCAGCACAGAAAATTAATTTCTCCCTGGCTGAATGCCTAAAGCTACAGTCACTGATTTAGTTGTATTTACCCAAGGATTAGGTCAGAAATATAGGTACCTAATATTTTCTAGCAAACCAAATGCACTAGAAACATGATCATGTTACATGAAATGAGATAAGATTAAATTCTGCCTACAAAAAGAGCAATTTTTCTCATTAAGAAAAATGATTCCAAATTCTCCAATAGCTAAAGCAGTTTAGAGCAAGCTGAAATGGCAGGGACACAGTCCAAGTTCCTAAAACAGAAGTCTCTGCTTAGAGACAACTTGGACACAAAGTAGAATTACAGAAAAGCTGATGAAACTCCACTGGTCACAAAGCATCCAAAAAAGCTTCCAAAGATCCTACCACAACCCCTCTTCCCATCCTGTAAAGGAGTAGTAGCAAAAAATCTGTTGAAGACAGTGCTTAACCTGCATCATGTTTTGATGTCTTTCTCACCAAGCAGGAGTTGAACAGATCCCTCAGGGTGAGCTAGAAAGACCTAATTTGGCTAAATCATTGTCTAGCCAAATTATTTATATCTATTCATTGTTTTCTGCCATCCTTTCATGTTTTCTCTTCCTTCAGAAGTAGTTATACCCATTTCCCCATTTCCAAAGAATTTGTGAATTTCTCTCTGTGTTCAGGGCAATGATGGTATGTTTTTCTGCTACGTTTGCCTGCTTGATAACTTCATCTTGTTTGAAGATTTGTCTTTTGTTGAGTTTTGTGACATTATTATTTCCCACTTCCTTTCTGTTTTCCTGTCTTCTTTTTCCACTGAGTGCTCTCACTTCCCTTTGGTTTCTAGGGAAAAGTCCCACCCTGCTCTGTCTTTGGCCATGTCACTGTGTAGCCAAACGCTTCCCAAGCACTTAGTGGAGCTCTTGCCTCCTGAACATCATCCTTTACTCTCTGGATTAGGGCATGGTCCCTTATTTCAAAGCACATTTTATTTGGCTTTGCTAAAGTGTCCATCTTACCAAGAAATTAGCACCCTCTATAATATTTGCCCCTTTGATGACCTTTGCCTTACCTGCCTTGAGTAAATCTATCAACAAAAAGGTGTAAGTATTGACAGTCCCTCCTGAGAGCTCCTCTCCCTGCAGTGGTAGGTAACATTTTGCAGTGCTGAGTGTGGTGTGTGCTCTGTGGTCCCTGATTCACTCAGCAGGCTCAGGTGGGATCTGCCAACCAGAGCAGGTTACAGCTGCTCTCATACTCTTAAGAACAGCCAGCTTTGAAGTGAGTGAAGTGCACTTAATGAAGGCATTTGTGTTTACATCCAAATCAGCTAGCTCCCATTTAAAAGGGTGGGTGTTTGTTTATTTTTCTTAATCTCTGTACATCCTTCTTTGCTTCTCTGAAGCTGCAAAGACTGCATTTGACGTCAGCTGTTGCAGGGAGAAGAAGTTCATTAGTGCTCCAAAACTTCCAAATTAGATTATGTGACATACTGCAAGTGTAAAATAAACATTAAGTAATGGCAGCCCTGTCAGTTAGAATTACAGTCCTTCCCAGTTTTGGGTCTTCTTTACTAAAGAGAGGTGATGTCGCTGTTCAAATGAGAAAAACGAAGGGGAAAAAATTTGCTCTTCTTGGTCCCCTTAATTGCAGCTGGCTTTCAAGGGGTAACATCAGAGTCCAAATTTTCTTTGGGTGGATATTGGAGTATGCTGGTTATGAGCCACCAGAAGAGTGCAGGGCAGATCAGGGAGAAACTGCTGATTAAAAAATAATTAAAACCAGTTTTCTTGCTTTACAGCATGTGGAGCTGGCCAAAAACTATGAGTGAGTAACTCTGTCTACAGATGTGCTTTTTGGTTTCTTTTTTCCTAGTCTTCACTCACCTTCTCAATATGTCAGGGCATTTTGAAATTCTTCTCATGCCTGCAGCCACCATTTCTTCAGCTTCAGGTTGGTTTTATTTAGGGTATGTGGAGAAATCACAGGGGCTCTGTAATATATCAAATATCACAATGGATCAGCATTTGTACTGGCAGATAAAAGCAGCTGCAGGTTACTTAAGAGGGTGTGTGCAGTGTAATGGAAGAGAATTCAACCATGGAAAAAAATAGCCTCCAGTATTCCATCATTAAGAGGAATACATTAAAGCAGCTGCAGAATTAATAGCAGGAAATTCCTTCTTTATGATCCATGAAATTTTCAATCTATATTATCCTATTCTTCCTAACAACTTCTAATTGCAAAAGTGAATTTCTCCGTTTATTAATTTTGCCACATAGTGACTTACAATTGAGAGTAAATTGTCTGAAAACACAATTCAGTTTCATTTGACTGAACCATAAAAACCAGAGGACCAGGGAGTGAGTAGCATTGCCAGCAATTATATATTCTTTTTCTGCAGACAATGAAGAGAACAACCATTGAAACTGGGGTTTGTGGCCACAGTGGTCAGAGTCCCACAGAGAAAGTGGCTGGCCAGCACAGTGAGAATACATTTCCTCCAGAAAGAAGAGCCCTCACTTGCCATGAGACTGATCTTTCCTTACTGCTGTGCCATTTGCGAGGCTGACAAACTTGTAACATTTTGTGGGTGGCAAAGTGATGTCATTTTACTCAACAGCTTGTAGTAATTTCCACTCCTAACCCTTCATGAGAGGTACAAATTACCAAAGAAAAAGGTCTATAAGCTTACAGATGGCAGTATCGCTTTTCTTTTCCATTGAGATCACAACATCCTTCTTTCTAGCTGAATGACAATTGGGCTGTCACTAAAATTACATAATGCTGTGTCCCCTGAGGGGCTATAGTTCGGGATTCAAAGGACAGCTGTCAAAATACAAGTTGCTCTATTTTGAGCTTTAAAAGTCTCTTAGCAGGCTGTACCTAAGGGTTTGTCTTTTGCGTGTATGTGTGAATTAGAGGCAGAGTTAACAACGGAATGTTAATGAAAAAACTACACTTACACACAATGATACACATAAGGTACAAACGACACATTAAAATAACCAGTGTTTTCTGTAATTCATAGGCTTATGCAAATGGCAGCACTGTAACCACCCAGTGGGTTCTGGTATCCTGTGGTAAAGCTGGCTTTTCCCTTTGCTTTGTATACTACCACATCATACAATGTGTAGTAAAATCTGCTCTGATTTTCCAGGTTTTGTCCAGTATCTTGAAGTCGGCTGCATGAAGTATGCTCTAATAGCATTTACTGCTGTACACTGAGTGTCTGCAAATTACTGTGAACAAGCATTAAATCAGAGAGTCTCAGTACAGCCTTTGACTGTGACTGGAAGGGACAACTTGGGTAGCTGTAGAAAACATCTCCAAAATTCCCCCAAACAAGAAGAGAAAAAAAAAAAGGGGGGAGGGGAGGAAAAAGATTGGAAAATGTATCTTGGTTACAGTAAATTTCTGGTTTAGCTGCAGTGGGGGCCTGCCCCTAAACAGCTTCATGCCCACTCCGTCTGAGTGGGATGGGAGAGAAAAATCAGAAGGCTCACAGATTGAGATAAAGGCAGTTTAATATGTGAAGCAAAAGATGTGTTCACAAGCAATGCAAAATATGGGATTCATTCACACTTTGCAATTGGCAGGAAAATATTCAGCTGTCTCTAAAAGAGTTGGGTTCTATCTCCCATAACAGTGACTCAGGAAGACAAATGACATAACTCTGAACTTCCCTTTTTCTCCTTCTTTCCCCCAGCTTTTATTGATGAGCACAACATCCTGTGGTGTGTCATATCCTTCTGGTCAGTTGGGGTCAGCTGATTGAACTTGGCCTACTACAGTGGGCAGTTCTACATTCCCCTGGTCCCCACCTCTGCCTTCTGTGACTTGGACAGTGTGACTGGCCCACTTGCAGGTGAAGACCAAGGCAAAAATGCCATCTGCTACCTCAGGCTTCTCCATCTTTCTGGTAACTAGGTCTCTTGTTTCCTTCTGAAGAAATCCCACTTTTTCCCTAGTTTTCCTTTTATGACCAACATACCTACAGAAGCTTTTTTTCTTTTTGTTGCCCTTGATGTCCCTGGACAGATTTAATTCTCTCAGGATTTTAGTTTTTCTAACCCGATCCCTGCTTGCTTGGAGAACAGCTCTGTACATCTCCCAGGCTACCTGTTCCTGTTTGCACCCTTTGCAGGCTTTGATTTTGTGTTTTATTTTGTCCAGGAGCTCCTTGTTCATCATGCAGGCCTCCTGGAGTTTTTGCCTGACTTCCTCTTGGTTGTGATGCATCATCCCTGAACTTGGAGGAGGGGATCCTTGAATGTTAACCAGCTTTCTTGGGCCCCTTGCAGGGTTTTATCTCATGATATACTACCATGCAGATCCTTGAAGAGACCAAAGTCTGCTCTCCTGAAGTCCAGAGTAGTGAGGCTGCTGTGCACCCTCCTTGGTGCTCAAAGGAACTCCACTATTTCATGGCCATTGCAGCCCAGGCGGGTGGTGGGGGGGGGGGGTCAGAACACCTATTTCTGGACTCTATAAAGCGGGGCAGTCTTTTGCTAAATACTCCTTTAGTTGACAGCAAGAAAATGACATTTGAAAAGCCCCAAAACAAACTGAATGTGTACAAAATATCACCTTTTCAGGTCTGAGTCACTGAGAGGAAGTAGTTGTCTGTGACATGAATGGAAACGGAAACACCTGCGAAATAGTCAAACTCTTAGATTAGATGTTAGTCCCATTTCTGAAATGCATTTAACACTGGGGGTAAAATGACTGAGATGTGCAAGTGTTAGAACACACATTTGCCACTCAGCTGTGTGGGAATGAATCAGAGGATGAATGATTGTTTTTATTTGCCAGTCTGATTTGTGGGATGGTACTCAGGCATGAATGGGAGTTGTTGGCTTGTTTAGTTAAGTAGAACAAAAGAGAGAAAGGATGTCACTGCTACCTCTAAATACTGTCCGAGGGGAAAAGAGTATTTCATTGAAAAGACAACGCTGGCAGAGGAATGCCCTGGTATGAATGAGCTATAAGTAAATATTGGCTGATGATGAAAAAAGCTCATAATCCTAGGCGAGGAACTAACTTTCACAGAAGGGTAGGCAAAAAACCCTCCAACCTTTTTCTCGTTTTAAAGTAGAGCTGTGACAGTTTACAATTAGGATTGTATGATGCTATTATCTGGCAGAATGAGGACTAAAATTAATCCACTCTGAGATCTTTTCCAGTCCTAGGTTACTTGGTCCTACAAAGCATTTACATCAGACCTATGCATTGCACAGCCTCCCTGAGCACATACTATGCACTGATGACCTTCTTTGGCCAAGCACATGCAGATAAATAGTTTGTTTGTCCTGTTTGACCTCTGCAGGTCAAAGCTTCCACCAGAAATAAGGTGGTGCCTCTGAGGCAGATGGAGCTGGCTGGACGGGGAGTTTAGGGGCAGTGGGCTGGGTTTGAGGTACCAGGATCATTTCTCTGCTAAGATTTTGAAAGTTGTGCCTCCACAACTGAGATTGAGAGAATGGAGGACATTGAGAGGTGGCATATGTGCACAGGGGCTGTAGGATTCACTGGGAGTCATAATCAGCAATGACTGACAACATGCAAGGATGAGCCCTCATGTTTATAAACATTGTTGGCTAATTGCTGTGTATTGGCAATTTCCTTTCCATTAAGAAGCAAATTTAGATCAGTCTTCACAATCATCAGCTGCCATCAGTAGCTTTGTTTTTCCTAGTGTTTTTTTACCTCCATATGCAGCTCTCACCCAGAATGAGTTGCTGTGAGCTGCTGATCAGTAAGAAGCAATTGTAGCAAACATAAGTGGTTGATGTTGGTGGCTCTTCATCCTTGGGACTATTTGCCCCAGGTCTTGCCTTCTCAGCTGTTCCATATCATTTACTCTGGGACAGGCAGAGGGAGCAGGGAGCTGAAGGGAGGTGGTGGACAAAGTAATTGAGTTTTAATCAAAATGCAAATCAGCAAGCAGGAAACACTAACTTATATAAGCAACATTAAACTTATTAGAATTTTATGGAGAAGAAAGAGGTATTCTCAGAGAAAGAATTATTCTTATTGGCAGTTCTAACCTAGTAGTAGTTCTGGCTAATTCACAAGAGCTTAACTATAATCTGTACCTCTTCCTCTAGGGAATGTCACTATATGTTACACTCATTTCTACTGAAAGTGATGTTATATTGCTGTCCCTTTCTGTGGTATGTACCTCAGATGGAAGCCTTAATTCCACATGTTCATTAAAAAATATTTTTAAATAGTTTTTAATTAGTCCATTTTTAATTAAGGTAAGAGGATCTGTAATTTAAAAGTCTATTTTTAAGTATGGTAAATGTACAGAGAAAAAGCAGATCAAAAATACACTCATGGGGAAAAGAAATAGCTCTCTTAAACAACAGGAGGTACTTTCTGTGGTTAGACAGCTCACCTGGTTGTATCAACACTATCCTTCAAGGTCTGAGAATTGGTCATTCTCACCCTTTCTGATACCGCCTTTTCGTTTAGGGGTTTTTTTGGTTTTTTCATATGCCAAAGAGGGAAATAATCTGCACTTGTCTTTTTTTTTTTCTTTTTTTTTAAACTCATAGTCAATCACTTAATTTGAACACCACAGAAAGAAAATTTGAGCACCACTTCGTTTAAAGAAAGAGCTGCTGCTTTGTATTTAAGCTTAGTGATTTGAAATTAAATTTTGATTGGGTGATTAGCTACTTTTCTGGACACTCTAGGTTTATCCTTTCTTCTAGATTTGTAACAAATGTAGTTTGAGTCTTTTGTAGTTGTTTCATGTACACATAATGAGGAATTTTGGAAGACTAATTTTGAGGCAGATAATAGCTTTAGAAAGCAATTTAAAATTTTCAAAGAATACACATCTCTAATTTTAGTTTCTATTTTTCGGTTTTTTTTTTTTGGAGGGGAGGGGTTAAGAAGTTATTTTATTATCCTTTTATGCTCTAAAGATGGCCTTTGGAGCATAAAAGTGAGCTAAGCAACCAGGGTCAGCACAGACTCTAAGCAAAAACTAGCCCAGGAAATGGGATGGATGTCACACAAGCACATGGACCGCACAGCCAGGTCATTCCTTGTGTTAGTGGAAGAGGTGAGGTTGGAGTGAAGTGCTCAGTGATGAGATAATGTGGGGAAGAAGCAGTCTGAAGGATAAAATTTGAAGTGAACTCCACCTGTCTGGGCACTTGACTGCAAGCAGCAGCTTGTCAGTAAGCAGAGCAGTGCCAGGATGAGCCTGTCTTGCTGGTTTTGAGCCCTGATATTACACCAACACAGACCACTGCAGGTACAAAGATATGTGTCTGCGTGCACATGTGCATGATGAATTATTTAGTTTCCTGACTTTTTCATAAAAATGTACTTTGCTGTTAAACAAAATGAGACCCTGATTATTACCCACTTTACTATCGCAAGCTCAAGGACTTGAAGTTCAAATCAAAACTGAAAATAATTAAAAGTTAAGCAATTATAGAAATGCTGTGGGACCTCCAACACAAGAAAGTTATGGACCTGTTGAAATGAGCTCACAGCAGGGCCACAAAGATGCTGAGAGGGCTGGAGCACCTCTCCTACAAAGGCAGGCTGAGAAGACAGTTGGGGTTCTTCAGCCTGGAGAAGAGAAGGCTCTGGAGACACCATGGAACAGCATTCAAGTACCTAAAGGGGGGCTGCAAGAGAACTAGAGAGGCACTTTTTACAGGGGTATGGAATGACAAGACAAGGGTAATGGCTTTAAGGTGAAGGAGGGTAGGTTTATATTAGATTAGATATCAGGAAGAAGTTCTTTACTGTGAGAGTGGAGAGACCCTGGAGCAAGCTGTCCAGAGAAACAGTGGATGCTCCATCCCTGGAAGTGCTCGACTAGGTTGGATGGGGCTTTTCTAGTGGGAGGTGTCTCTGCCAGTGGCAGGGGAGTTGGAACTAAATGATCTTTAAGGTCTCTTCGACTCCAAACATTCTGTGACTTCATGAAATACAACCCCCTTCTCCCGTGTTGCATCAGCTTGCAGCTATCTCATACTGTTCTCCTCGTCCTATTATTTGCTACTACTATTATTACTATTTACTGATCGTTACTGTGTTGCAGCTCAAAAATCCTCAAGCAGTGTGAGCACCCATTTGTCCCCTTCCCTCAGAAGTAAGGGAACCAAGCCAAGGGAACAGAGACCTCTTTCCGCTTGGGCGTGGGGCTGGGACTGAGGGCCTCGGTGGCCAGGCTTTCTCCCAGAGGCACAGCACCATTACTGACCTGGCTGGTACCACCAACCTGCCTTCCCATCACTCACGTATTATACAAAAAGCTTCATTGCACTATATGTGCATGTGTAAATAGATGCAAAAAAAATATTACCTGAAAATTTAATCTAAATCCATGATCAATATAATGAATATATAATAGAAAACAGATATTATGTCTTATAGTAATTATATTTTAAGGCCTTTATAAAATTATTTCTTTCCAGAAACGAGTGTGTGTATAAAATTGCTTTTGTTTTAAATTCTAATATAGATTTATGGATCAAGAAAATCAAAATATATCAAAATATGTATTATTTGTTATTTAAATAATATCTTAATGCTTTTATAAAATTAAGGATTTCCAGAAATAAGCATGTTTGTATATTAAAAAAATATAAAATCTGCAATTATTTTAAATTTTAATATGGATGTATAGAGCAATTTAATAACAAGCAACATAAGCAAATAGACGTCGCGCGCTGTACAAACAGCACTTTGGCAGAGCGGTGTGTTTCCAGCGGAGGGTCGGGCTGTGCGTGCGGAGCNGGGAAGGGCCGGGACGGGGAACGGGGAACGGGAGCCCCGCGTGTGCCCGACCCGGGCCTCGGCGGCCGCTCCCGCCACAAAGGTACGGGCTCAGTTGGGTTAGAAAAGACCTCTGAGATCATCAGGTCCCACCTATCGGCGCCCGAAGCCGCCCCCGGCTGGGGCTGCGGGGGGAGTCGCTCCGGCGTGCCTCAAAGAGACCCAGAGCACTTGCAGCTTGGGTCACTTATTTACCTTGTGCCCCCCAGCCCAAGCTCGCAGATGCTTTCATTGCAGAATCTATGTTCTCTTTGCAGTCAGGAAAATTTAAGGGTAAATTTGCGGTGTTACCCACCGTGCTGTGTCCCAGAGGCCACAGGTAGCTATAGGAGAGCTGGAGAGTTCTTGAGTTTGCAGAGACCCACTGTGCTTTTGTCCTGGAGTGGTATTTTTGGCACGAGAATGGTTGAGACAAATGAGGGAACAGTGCTTTCTTTACTGGATATTCCTAGTCAAGAAGAGAGTACTTCTCATCTTTGGCTCGCGGTTGTTCATATTCTTTTCTTTGCCTCTTCCCGTACCCTTTTTTATCTTACTGATATCCAGTAGATGTTTTTTGGAATTCTTTTATTAGAGTTGTTAGATTTCTTTTTTGCTTGTTTTTTCCTTTTTTCTCCCAAGTTTTTTTAAATCTAGATAAAATAAAGTTTTATCTACAATATGCAAAAGTTATGTTTTGATCTAAAGTTATCCATTGTTACATGGTGCCATTTAGGCATATGAGAGTCTTTGAAATCCATAGCAGGAAAGCATTTCCTTTGAAAACTTTTTTTGTTATTAACATTGACTTATTTATGCCGTGTGAAAATGTTCAGTAAAAGCTTGAAAGAGCAGATGCCTTTGTTCTCTGAAGATCACAAAAGTGGAGGACGCCTGACTTGCTGGTGAAGTGCAGTAAGGCCTAAGAAATGCCTGTGCAGAGCAGGAGTGCTTCTGTTCTCTTCTGTACTCAAGTGATGATATCTGTGCCTATCCAAACTTTGAATGACTGTTTCACAGGCATCCCTAAAACGAGATGGGCTTTTTCTTGTCCTGAGACACTGTTTGTAGGAGACCCTCTGCCGAAAGGGCTGTTGCAGAACCCAGTATATACTGCACATCCTCAGTACAGATCAAAGGGAGTGCTGGCCTTGAAGACTTGGATCACATGGTGCTCTTGGGAAGGCTGAGGATCTCTGCCCAACTTAAGTGTGAGGGAACTGTGTTGTTTACCAGATTTGTTGCAGCTTCTCTGGACGTTCTCCTCATCTCTAGCAAATCTCCTCCAGATCTCTGGGTCTTGGCTTCAGAGCCCTTGGTCTGCATGTCTGGCTCCTGACAGGCAGCAACAGGGCCAGGTTTCAGGTCCAAGGGACTAGCAGAACAAAGGGAAACATCCAAGTGCCTGAGAGAGGTGCTTTTACACACCAGTAGTTTTATTGTCAGTGGGATCAGGGAGGCAGCCTGACAGTCCTGGAGTCTGTATTAGAGCCTCTTGCCCTGTTCCAAGGTGTTGTGCATCTCCAATGCTTCCCACAGGCTGTTGTCTGTAGTTCCAAGGCAAACAGCCCGACCTTCAGCTGGGATTGTCTTTCAGATTTATATGGGTGCTGCTAATGTTGCATCATCAATGCTAGCAGTTAGAGCTGGATTAGAGCCAACACCACCCTTCTCTTCCAGATTCTTGAAACAAATGTTGCTGAGGGCCTCACTCAGAAACAGTGGTGGTACACATGAAGTCCTACTTTTGTTTCAAAGATGGCAGGATACTCCATGAAGAGAGCGTTCCAACCCATTTGCCATCAGATGTCATAAGGTTTTTGCTCAGAAGGCTGTCCCACTTGCTAGGTATGCTTGGGGACAGAACAGGTTACTCTCTTGGTGGCACAAAGTGTTCTTAAGTTGTTTGCCATGCCAGTTGCATTTCTACAGAGGAGTGAGGTTCTCCTGGTTTCTTAGCAGGAAGGAAACTCAACTGAGTAGTTTCACTTAATTATTTTGACTCTTACAGATTTTTTCAACATATGTTCTTTCTTGGTAAACCTGGCAAATCCACAGCTGCAGCAGAATTGATCACCAGGGTTTGTTGTTGAATCGAAGTCTGTTGACTGGATTTTACTTCAGTTGAATTCTTCTGTGGAGAGCAAGACTGGTCCCGGGATGCTTATACCATTATATGCGTCTCTGTTTTTAATTAGATAAGGATTTGAGCTGTATCTTGCTGTGGAGCTGCCCTTGCTGGCTGCAGAGCTCAAGCTCTACTAGTGGCCTCCAGAAACATCTGTGTTAGTCTCTTTTGGATCTTCATTTGTGCTTGTCAATGGAGGTTGTGGATGCTTACAACTTTCTAGCCGATGTAGGGATAAAAGAGCAGAACTCATCATTGACACCCAGGTCTCCACTGTCTCCAGCACCTCCTCCAGCCCTACTAATACTGCAGAGTACCAGCGGTGAAGGACTGTGTAGATGCATGGGGCTGAGGGAATCATGTGTTATTGCATGGTTTGCTCTTTGATTTTGCCCTCCTTGGTTTTATATCTATTTCCTTGGAAACTTCAGAAAAAGCTATTTTGGGACTGTAATGTATTTCCTTCTGTATAATACTGGGTTGTTTGTTTTTTTTTCAAACTGGGAATGACTAACTAGTAATTACTGATTCACATAGGAACATTTTTCCTGCTTTATTCTCAGTTTTAGCTTCCATAAGAAGCAAGGGAAGGGGTGTGTATAGAGATCACAGTGTAAAGTAGGGGCAAGGCAGCTCTGTTATGCTTAAAAAATAGAAGGTTAATTAATTGGGATTCCCTTACATAGTTTTCCATGCTCTGTTCTGTAACACCAGCCGGTATTCATTTGGTGCTCTGAATCACTGTATCCGCTAGGGGAAGGCATCAGGGTATCTAAAATCCTCCCCTTAATTCAAGCTCTGTGAAGGAGTTGACTATGGAGGGACTTCAGTCAGAAGTTAAATATTTAAGGAATTTTGATTTTAATAATAACACATTGTATCTCTTCTCCAGGACAATTCAGAATAAGATCATATAGGAGGTTGTATTCAGCCACATCATGGGAGCATGTGTGACCCCCTGTGCCTGACTGTTACAGGACTTTGTTAAGATCAGAAAAAAATTCTTTATCTCAAAGTAAATCTCAAGGGTTTCTTATTTTGGTGTTTTGTTTTGTTTTTCCTCTTAATGATCTCAAGATACGTGGAAAGGTGTGAATCCAGGCAACTTTTCTACAAGTGTACTCAAAATAATTCGTATGAGTGAAACTATTTTAAGTCAGAGCAATGTTCTCTGAAGTCCTAGTGGTGATTTGATTGCTACTTACAAAGTAGATGTTGTAGGTCATGGAAGCAATAACTTCTTTCATACTGTCAGTCTGAGAATGTTTTCTGTTACTCCAATTTTGTATTTTTTAGATGTCTTAGAGGGTTGGCCAAAGTAGCCATCAAAGAGAAATGAATATCCATTCCTTAAAACTTTCCATCATGCTTTAAGGAATGGAGTATTGCTATAATGACTTGAAACACTAGGAAAACAGTGAGAAGAATAATAGCTATTTTTTGCTTCTGGAGAGGTGCTGTTGTGGGAACTGTATGAGGACAGTTTTCTCTGTGTGTGCAGATATAAAGAGTTGATGGTGCATCCTATGCAGACCATAGGATGGGAGGATTTTCACAGAATATTCTGAGTTGGAAGAGACCCACAAGGGTCATCAAATTTTTGGGAAACCATATTGCAAAATCAGTTGTGATGTTTCTTGACTTGTGTGTTACAATTCCTCTAAAGTATGGAAGTGCAAGTGGCATTACAAAGAGGCTAGAAGCTATTACCTTCTTACCTACTGCTAAAAAAAAGGAATTTAGAAATATTAGAATGTAAAGAAAGCTGGGCAACCTTGCAGGATTTTTCTAGAAAGCTGGAAGACTGACAGTGCTTTGATTAATAGCCTTACTAAGTTCAGGGGGTATTCATAGGATTTGTACTGTAAAAGGAGAGTAGAAAGAGGTTCTCAAATCTTGTAGATTTTTATGTGAGATGTGTTTGCAGCATGCTACAGTTCTTAATAGCATTTGCTGTTGCTTAGTGTAACAGTGCTTGAGTATGGAAGATTTCTGATGTAACTGATTTAACTTTTGATTTAAAAATTTATTTACATTTATCAAAATCACCATTCTGCATATGACTTTTCCATGGGCTCATTCCCTTCTAAGTGTGAGCAGTTATTAAACAGTATCTTGTTCCTTCTGCCACAGGTGTGGACATTGTCAGCGCCTCCAGCCAACTTGGAATGATTTGGGAGATAAATACAACAACATGGAAAACCCTCAGGTCTATGTTGTTAAAGTGGATTGTACTGTAGATCTTCCACTGTGCTCTGAATTTGGCGTACGAGGATACCCTACGTAAGTATCGAAAGAAGTCTGCTCCTATTTTTCTTTTTCAGTTTTCCAGGATCCTCTGCCAATTTCTTGAAGCTAACTTCTAAGCTGTATTTTTGCTGGGTTTCTTTGTAGCCTTTTGGACCAGCTATATTCATTTTAAGCCTTTTTTCCGTGTTGCCAAGTATCATGTGATACATAGTACTCTTGTGCTTTTTTTTTTTTTTTCCTTTCAAGAAGCTGTTTTATGTCTTGAAAGGCAGCTGTGTTTAACAGAAGTCCAGAATTTTCCTGGTTTTTTGTCTGGGAGTATCTCTTTCTGAACCAACAGTACATTATGCAGCTGTGATATGCATGACAGAGCTGGTTTCCACTAACAATACTTTTAAAAGTAACTTGCCACAAGTTTGTCAGTACAATGCACCCTTCATAATTGCATTATAGGTAGTCTCTTAGATTTCTAGTGAACTTAGTGCTCATAAAGCAGTAAATTAATCATATGACTTAGCATAGTGGTGGTGATACTGCGTGAACTTTTTTCTAGCTAAATTTGCTTATATCGATCTAGTATTTTAAGGTTGCTATGCTTATGCTCTTATCAAGGATGTATGTCTTACTACCTCAGCTTTGGTAGGCAGAACATGGTCTAGAGTATCTATGAGAGGTCAGTGCCTTTGGGTTAGATGTATGTTTCCTTTTAAACTGCCAGAAATGGCGCAAAAGGATTTATTTTTCACTCGTGTCTTCTTCAAAGCTTCTTGCAAATACAGATGGGATCCTTTCAACTGCTTTATTAATTACTCATCTTAGTGGGGATAAGTGGAGATTGTAATCATCTGTAGCCTGTATTTTTCAGTTTCCTTCCTTATGCTCACTTTGTCTGGTGTTCTTGCCAAACCCAGCAACAGCCTGAACTTTTAATTCGCTCCTGGCTGCACCCACTTGGACGCAGATGAGTGTGACTGAGTAGAAGTTGAGAGTTATAAATAGCATAGTTCTTCTTGAGATAGGAATTGTCCTTAAGGGCAGTGTGTGTCTTGCTTCCACTACAAATACCAAGAAAGAATGAATATTACAGTTCTGCTTTCATATCACCAGAAATGAGCATTGGTTGTTGTTGCATATTTGCATAGACTGTATTGTGGTGCTGTTCCTCTTAAAATAGAGTGACAGAGAATTTTGAATAGGAAAAAATCAATGGATGTGTAATTGCCGGAGGGTTTTTTCCCCTCCTTCCTCTTTGAGGTCATTGAACATATAGGAATAGTTAGTGCTTGCTTTTATCTATTTGAAAAGTTAAAAATAATAAGGCAGTCATCTGCTAGGTATAGAAATACAGCAATGAAGGGGAATTCATGGTATCAGCTCTCTTCATATCTGAGTCAATTTTGAACTAGCTTGTTTCTAAAAACCTCCAGCAGGGGAAATTTCACAGCTTCCTCAAGCAGAGGTATTGTTGCAAGTCCAGGATGTGCTGATCCCTACACTGCTTTTCCAAACACCTGTCAAAGGAATGGCTGCATCCCCTTTTCATCCTCTCAGAGAAAAAGTGGCTGAGCAGGTCCTTTTACTTCCTATCACAGTTGTCTCAGGATTATTTGTTACTGCAAAATAAATACTTTCTCAACTGAACTAGAAAAAACTTACCCTTGTTTGCAGAAAATAGAGGTGCAGCTAGCTTTTTTTTAAGATGTTACCTGAATTTGTTTTGTTGCTTTTCAAAAGTATTGCCAGGAGGTGTGTTTTAGATGTTCTTCTTTTTCATTTTTGTTGCTTCCTTATTACTCTGACTTTCTATCATTATAAGGAACATTCAAGAATACCTTGAACAGAAATGACAGTGGGACCTCCTATCTCTTTTGAATGTATTTGCATTATGTGGTTTTTCAACACTTTCATATGTTCATTTCTTCCAACTGTGGAACAAGAAAAGAGAGAAAAGCATTTCAAGAAACTAAAGAAGCAGTATGAAATGACAGCTTGGCAAGGAGAACTGGGGGCTAGGTGACAGTAGTAATTACAACTCTGATTTGCTTTAAGGAAAGACTAGGTCAGAATCCAGTATCACACCTCTATTAAATATACTTCAAAATTTAACTTAACATTTAGTAGCAGAAGCTTTGTGTAGTCTGCGGAAAAGTTTTGATAACGATTATTAAACATTACAATCATGAAGTCTGGATGCCTACAAGCAGTCACTTATCTTCTTGTCCAATTGACTTGTCTCAGTGTGTTTTTAATTAGCTTAATACCACATGACAAGCCCTACACTACAACACCAGTCAGGGAACAAAAGGTGAGAAAGAAATTTCTGGGAAAATAAGCACTAGATATTTTTCTTTTGGTGATGGAGAGATGTAAACAAAACAAAATTTATGCTCTTTGACAAACTGAAATAGGATTCATAGAACTGAATGCTGCAATTTTTGAATTTCTATTTCTTATTATCAAAGTAATATTAGACTATGCTGATTTTTAACTTGTATGTCTTATTTTCTCATTTTAAAATCTCCTTAAAGCTTATGTGGGAATGAAAAAGGGTCCTAAATTCTAGCCATGACACTTTAATCTGAGAGGGGTGCCTGATGCTGATGTTAATAGTCAAGAGATCTGTTACTGCTGCCTGAGTTGCATTGCCATGGATTAGCAAAGCACATTATCTTTCTGAGAATGTTTCCTGTGTGAAAATTTTTGCCTCACTCTTCTCTACATTTTGACCCTTTAGGTTAAAGTTGCTTAAACCGGGACAAGAACCTCTGAAATACCAAGGCCCTAGGGACTTCCAGGCACTGGAAAACTGGATGTTGGAGAAACTAAGTGAGGAACCATCTGTAAGTGAAAAGGAAATACTCCTTTCTGCAGGCTTACTTATCTATCATTTCTTTAAGTTAGGTTTCAATTTCCAGGAGGAGATCTGCTCCTGAGAATAAAAGGTTGCAATATCAATCTGAAACAGCTCACGTGTAAGTCAAAGTAGTAATTAAAACTGTCATCTGTCATCCTGTGACCTGCTCTCTGTTTCCTGCTTTTAAAATTACAGTACATAATGCAGTTTTAATGCTTATACATTCGACATTTTAAGATACAGTCCTTGCTGTCAATTCGTTTGACACCTGTAGGCCATGATGTTTCTAGGGTAAGAAAAGCAATTTAGCTCTAATGCGTTATAAATTGCATTTGTGTTTGGCTTAATTCCCTCTTAAAACATGGATGCCATCTTTAGCTGAGTTACTTTCTGATAATATTGTGGCCTAAAGGAAAGGTTTAAAAATGATCAGTTAAGTAAGATAAGCTAATACCATCACTAGGAAAATCCTTACGTTTAGGGGTATCATTCACATATGGAAGCCAAGCCTTGCCTAAAATTAAATTTGTGATTGCTGTTTCTAATCGAGAGGAAGCTTTAGTGATTGCTAAACCACAGTTAGAATGTGATTATGTTTCAACAAATGTGGTATTTTTAATAATTGAACATTAAATGCTAAATTATTTTAAGAAATACACTTTGAGGTTCCTAAAAAATGCTTTTCAGCTCTAGGGTTAGAGTCTAGAAAGTATTTACCTGCTTTTTCTGAAACGTTCATGAGTTTCTTGCAAGTTTATGTATTAAGTGTTTGCTCTATTTCCATTGTTGCTGTCTTCATGGAGCCATTTGGTAGACAGCATTCCTTCCGGCACTAGGGGAGCAGAAAATAGCTTTTGCACTATTTTTAAATAGCTCAGAGACCACTGAAATGGGTGTGATGGCAGTTGTGGCTGATGTGTGATGCTCTGGAGGCACTGCTACATAATTTAAGCGTATTAATATATGGTGATGCAATGAATGCTACAGCAATTACTGTGCCCTGTGACTGTACTACAGAACAGTGAAAGACTGGTATTCCACAGAGTCTGGTAACTCTCTTTTATGTGGCAGTCCTTTTCACCTTTTGCTTTCAAGTAGTTGTTTTTTAGGAAACATAAGGTACCTAAATCAAGCTAAATAAGGACATTGCTTTAGGAATTTAAAATTTCAGAGTCTATGGCACTACCATAGAATGGTGTGATACAGGAAACAAATGTTGTGTATTTGCTGAAGAAGAGAAATAAAAGTTAATTTTTCTCATTAATAGGACCCAGAATCTGATGTGGAACCACCAAAAGCCCCTGAACCTAAGCAAGGAATGTATGAACTCTCAGCAGACAATTTCAAGATGCACATAGCAGAAGGTAGGTTGGTTACGGAGACATTAGTAGTGGGAAGTCTGCACCAGAAATGTTAGTTTTCAGGGTACCTCCTTCCTACTTTTATTTTCCAGTAATACCTAGTGAGGGAGGACGAAACTGCAAACTATGTAAAAATGCACTGGTTAAATTACATATTGCAGACTGTGAGAAAGTTGAAGTACAGCACTCAGAAGGGAGTAAAACTATGGCTCCTAACCCCAGGGAAGAAGCTAGTGGGGCTTGCTCAACTAAACTGTCTTCTTCCCTGAGTTTCTTGCTCAAGTCACAGCCTTCCACTTTGTTTTTTTTCAAGTCCCATTTCCTCCTTCCCTAGGTGCTGGCTTGTTCTTCCTCCCAGGCTGTTATTCTGGATGAGTATAATCCACCCTCTTCCTCCTTCCAGCCCCCATGCCACTTCAGTCTGGCCCTTTATTTGATATTGTTTAGCTTCCTTCCTCCAGAGTTTAATGTGGGCAAAACATTTTGTCTGTTTGGCTACTTTAAAAAATATTTTGTCTGGAAGCTTTAAAATTAATGCCAGGAGGGATACCTAATATGGGAAATTTCACTCCTCACATTATGTTTTTTTAGCCAATGAGCAAAGTCTTAGAATACAAACTTGGGCTGGCATGACAACAGAGGATCCTACTTTCTCCATCTGTTATCCAAAAAAGAAAGGCTGGATTAAATTAAATGTTTGCCCATTTGATATCACTAGGGAGGTTGAACTAGGACTTCTTAAAGTAACCATTAGCTGATTAGTAGTATTTTCATGTGTAAAACAGCATTTTGTGCAGCTAACTTAAAATTTCCCAGCATGTCTGGCTTAAAGTGGAATTCAATCAAAATTCTCCATTAATTTTCCTCTAAGCCATTAATGATATGTTAAGCATTTTTAAACTTAACTTAACCTTCTCAGACTGTAAAGTTCAGTACATTATAAATGTTTTAGTGTTTTTATTATGTATCCACTGGCCTTCATAGAGATGTTCGCATGTTAACTATCTCATCTGATGGTTAAGCACGTTTATGATCATCTGTAAATCTGTTGTTCTCTCTTCAGTTACGAGAAATTCAGTGCTTAAATTTAACATGAGGCTTAGCAGTTACACCAACAAGTTTGACTTCTGTTCTTAAATAGCCTCCTTTTACCTTTTTGCTGCTTTGGGACAAAAATAAATTATATTGTGTTCTACTGAGGAGAGTATGTCAGAGTACCTGGCAAAGAATAGCTGATTTTGACTAGTGTTCTTATTAATTCATGGAAAATTTAATTTTGTGGTTTACTTGACCAGCAGGAGGATGTCAATCAGTTTGAAAGTCTTCCACATGCAGACCAGTCAAGTTAGGGTACACTATTACTGCAGTTTGTTTCCTGGTTATTTTGTACCTTTTTTTGTGGACAAGCCTTCAAACTAGAAATTAATTCAAGTAATACCAGCTCCAAAGCAGTCTTCAAAGGATTATGAATGCTTCTACTAAACAGAGCTTTTCTCCAGTTGCTCCTGTTTCCTGCAAATTAATTTTTTTCCCCTTATTTTAATTAAGTTCATTTTTATTTCATTTCACAGAGCCTTGCCTTGATGTGTGCAAAAATCTGCAGCAATTTGAATTAATTAATCTTAATTGAAAGAAATTGCATATTCTGGTACTTTGCAATTGATAATATATACTTTTAAGCTAACATTAGTAGGAGATAGTACAGAGACTCTCCTCTACATAAAATGCCGCGAACATCTACTAAAGGCAGAAATTTCTGAGTAGTTGACATGAAAATTCAAAGAGCAGGGCAGAAAAAGAAGCATGGAAAACTGAACAACATTTTTCAGATAATTCAGGGACTTAAGCATTTCTTAGGAAACACCATTGCATGAAGTTGAAGTTTAATGCTTCAATTTATGCTGTTATCAACATATATTCCTTGGTAGTTCTTTCTACTCTGTAACAGAGCAACTGATTAGCACAGTAGAATTAAACTCTAAGGTAAATGGTTAGGTTAAAAGTATCAGTTTTAATACCCTGCTTGTTGGCTTGGGATTGTGAAGCTGTTTGGATTTTCAGGAAATTTGGCAAGGCAGTGGGACTGCATACAGTATTGAAAACCTAATTGCTGAAGTATTTTGTCCTGGCCTTTGATTCACAGTGTTTCCTATCTTTAACTCAGGAAATACCATGATAAATTTGCAGCCTGAGATTAGTACCTAGGCTTTAATTGCAGCCAAGTTCATTCCAAATGAGCTAAATATTTTTTTTCTTTTTTTTTTTTTCTTTTTTTTTTGCTTAAATAAGGTAATCACTTCATCAAGTTCTTTGCCCCTTGGTGTGGTCACTGCAAGGCTTTGGCCCCAACCTGGGAACAGCTGGCTCAAGTTTTTGAGCATTCGGAAACTGTCAAGATTGGTAAGGTAGGTGAAGCAGTCTTAGTCTGAAAATATGGTTTGTGTCAACATGTTTCAGCCAAGAATCATGCCTTTTCTGCTATGATTTGCAAATAACAGTTGTTTTGTTTGTCACCTCTTAAATCCTTTTATAGTCATAGTTTGTATTTTGATTTTGAGATGGTAATTTTTTTTTCTCACACATCCACAGTTAACAGGACCTTCCCCATTTTAAGCAAAGCCTTGCTGCAAACAAAGCTGCCTCTGCATTTCAGAGAGCTGGGAATAAGTCTGATACTTCAGATGCAGAGAGTAATATTTTGAGACTTGTTTTTTATTATTCCTTTACTTTGTCAGAACCTGATAGACTTCAGTATTTGAGTGGGAAAGTAACTTCTAATTTGTTCTTTGCAGCATTGGATTCCTTAGCAAGCTTTAGCCCTACTGGGTATTTATGATGAGTTATTTCTTTGTTGGTTTTGGTTTTTTCCTCTTTTTCCCCATAAAACTTTTAAAAGGTTTCAGGGGGTCTTAAACCTTAAAAATTGATATATTGTCCTGCTTTACTATTTCCCTTAGGGTTGATAACC
The DNA here is from genome assembly GCA_013397075.1 of Rhabdornis inornatus. Classification (NCBI taxonomy): domain Eukaryota; kingdom Metazoa; phylum Chordata; class Aves; order Passeriformes; family Rhabdornithidae; genus Rhabdornis; species Rhabdornis inornatus. The sequence goes on from VWZS01005593.1 coordinate 289,705, forward strand.
AGGTTCTGTGGTGTATTTACCATGGGAGCTTGTTACTTGTACGTGGAGTGACTTCTGTGCAGAGGTATGGAGGTGGTCTGGCAATTGCAGTTACTGGCTTTATTTGCTGACCCATACCTAAGTCCAGGTGGCTCATGATGGAAATCCCTCTATCTGCCAAAAGTGGAAATCAGACCAGGCTCAACTTCCACATCCCTAAACTTTCACAGTGGCTCCACTGATTTCAAATACTGCGTGGCAGCCGTGTTGTCAGTCCTGCAGAGGGACTCTCCTCTGCTGTATTCCCTGCCTCTGCCCTCACAGCACTTTCAGTTGTAGTAGGAGGGATGAGCTTGACCTTTTTTTTTTTTAATTGCTTTTGAAAATCTGTTAATTCAGGTATGCTGTACATGTACAGCGCAGGCCAGTAGAGTTGGACTTCAGAGGAGACATACATATATACATATAAGCACAGTTGAATTTCAGAGAAGACACACAAATGTGTATATATATTTTCAGACCTGGTGGATATAAAGTTAGATTCCCTCTGAGAATGAAATGTCAGAAGCTTTTTCTCCTTTGAATCTTTCTGTTCTTTTTGATACCCTTGTTTGCTGTCTTATGAAGTAGTTGCTTAAGCATCTTTATGAAGTTACCATTCTCTGGTACTCAGAGGAAGATAAACAATAAATTTCCAAAATTTCTGTTTTAGTCAGTTGTCTGTGGTGTTTGCAGTTTGTATTACTGTGAGTTTCTGTTTAATACCTCCACTAAGATTTGTCTCGATGCCTAGATAATTTTATGTAACTGTATAGCTTGTGAAATATCTCTTGAAGCATGTCTTGGCTAAGATTTTAAGTCTGTAAGTAAACAGGAAACACAACTGTTTCTAAGAAGGTTGAACCATGACCTTCATGTAATCTGGGAGAATAGTGTCTTAACATTGTATAATCTTTAAAACTGATCTTCAGTGAAAATCTTATAAACTAGTAACTTTACAGACTAGTTTGTGACATGTTAGAATTGAATGTTGCTATGCCCTTGGAGCTTCCCTTGGAATACAGTTGACTTGCTAGCTGTTGACATGCCTTCTGAAGTCTTTAAAGAGTACTCTTAAAAAATGGATGAGCCAGTATGTCTTCACTTTAAAGCTCTTTCACATTAGTGTTTTGTGTCTCATTGTCCATGCACTGATTTTATTAGCTAAGAATACCAAGTACTTTTTAATTGAAATATTTAGTTATGTCTTCATTGTTCTTTGTAACTGCTACTACTTCCTTCTAGCCATACCTCCCTCCCTGATCCCGCCTTTAAAAAAATAAATAATTCAAATACACACAGAGCCTCCCAATTATACAACCAAACCACTGTTTGGAATGCAGACATAATCATTCTCAAGACAGTACTTGGTACTGAGTTTTGCCAAGCCTTATATAGCTTGTTCCTGTATTTTTCTGAGATTTTAAACAAGGGAGGCTGTGATGCTTGTTGTATGTTTATTTTAGGCACTGAATAGTTTTGGGTTTTATTCCCAAAATGTAGGTCGACTGTACCCAGCATTATGAAGTCTGCTCTGAAACCCAAGTTCGTGGTTACCCCACACTCCTCTGGTTTAGGAATGGTGAAAAGGTGAGTCTCCAACTTCAGCAAATTTTTCTCTGAATTTCATTTTTCTCTGAATAATATTTGGACTCTGCTTACATTCTGGGAAAAAAAAATCAAGTGGACATATACAAAAGTCTGCTTGTGAGAGAAAAGATGTTGGAGGTTCATTTGGGTACTAGAAAAGGTAGACTTTGTCCACAGAAAAAAGTTAAAGGTTTCTGTTCTCTGTGTTTTGCAAAGAGCTGATATAATGTTCATAAATCTGTAAGCAGTATCTCCAGTTATGCTGCTGTGTGAGAGAAATCTGGGTGTACTTTATCACAGTATTTTACTCTGTGTGGAATACAAAAACATAACTGAAATAGAAATAATAATAATAAAGTATGTAATTTTCACAATGCTTATTAGAAGGTTCTCATCTCTAAGTGGTGCCCGTCTGCTGAGTGATGTCTAGAGATGCAAATTTTCCTTCTTATATAAACTTGAACATTTCACATGACACTGCAAGTGAGAATCTTGTGAGCCCAGCTGACATTTTTCCTTGCAGCAATTCAGAGAACTGTTTTGAAATTATGGGGAGATAAAATATTTATAAATGCCACATACATGAACAGCAGTAAATAAACATATTATAAATTGTAGTATTATTTATAGTATATTTTGCAATTTCAAGTTTAGTTAAATATATTCAATAGATATTATAAACAGGCCTGCAAGAGAACCCAGGACTACACTTCTAGCTCTTACCTGCTAAGTTCTGGGCAGGGGGGAAGGAAGAGGGGCTTTTCTCCCATTCATCTTGCATTCCCTTTTGAACATTTACAGTATCAGCGATGTTAAGTTTTGCTACTCAAAGCAGTTTAGTGGCCGCTACTCGTGGCAATTTTCTGGCACTCTAAAGAGAAACTAGCCATAAGTACATACCAGTGCATATGAGGTTTGCTATAAGCATCCCTATAAGATCAGACACTAGGGAATTTAAATGAAGCAGCCCCTGCATTTTTGAATCCCAACCAGATTCATGTAAGTGTGCAGCCTTGTGACCTCTCAAGGCACACATCAGCAGCACAACTGGCATGGTGGTATGTCCAAGGCTAGAGGTTTTCAGTTAATTAAACTTTAGTTTAAATGCTGTAATAATTGGACTTCCTTGGAGTTATTTCAATCAAAAGTGCAGTGAAAGAAAAAAAAATCACTGCTGTTGTATTTGGTAAAGCTGAACCTTGGTCATTAATCTGAATAATTTATTTCAGTTGACATCAAACTGCCTTTCCCCACTGGCAGTGTGGCATTCCTTGATGGAATACTGCCACCAAAATCACATGTTCCTCCATGGGCTGATACAACATATTTGAAAAAGCACAGAACAACCACAACAATTTTCCAATAATCTGGCCCAGAAATTCCTGAAACACCCTCTGGCAGCTATGATATGGAAGGGGAAGGAGGGAAACTGATTCAGTCGTCCAGCCTTGTCTGTAATACCTTCATCCCCTTTGCCATAACTGAAGCTGGCACAATCATACCACTGATGTTGGTGAGATGCAGCAGATACCCTGGGAGGAACTGTGACCCTGCCCTGCTGACATGGGTACAAACAAATAGGTACAGGCTTCTTGCTCCTTAGGGATTGATACCCAGTGTCAGGAAAGGGGCATTAGTTACAGGAAACATCATCAATTACAAAAGAAGGAAAATGTGTAGAAAGAGTTCCTGTGATAAAGGAAAGTTGAAGAGATGTTCTTCCTTCTAATATATGGAAGATTGTATGCTGTTTCTTAAAGAGTCTTCCTTGTCTGCAAGAGGAGATACATCTTGCAGCCCACACCACATTGGCCCGTGTCTCAAGAACTCTATCCAAAATGGATATGTAATGCCTCAAAGATATGATCTCTCTTCTGAACAAGAAAATTAGTACTAATTTCACAGACAGCCCTGAGGGCAATCATGCAGGAGCCGGATTGGAGAGTGCTGACAGTGGATTTGAGACTAGAAGCTGCTCACAAATCCTCTGATTTCTTGTTCTGCAAATCTCTTGATTGTCTTGTTGTCTAGATTTGGAAAGTACCTGAAATATGGGGAAGCATCCAAGATAAACTGTGGCCTCTCAAAGATCTGGTTAGCTGACTGCTTTATGTGCAGGTTAAAAAATAGGATTAGGCTTTTGTGAGAGTGGTGCCATTGGAAATGTCTGCCCTGCAGCAGGCTGCTGTTGTCTCTTGCTCCCAGGTGAACTTAGGTGCCCAGGGTGCATTGCTTTACTATTTGGGTTTTCCAGGGATTTGTGGCAAGTGTGTAGGCCAGAGGAATGACTGTGTAGTTCCAGAGACATGCAAGTTAAGGTTTTCAGCCCTGTCAAAGCAGTGTGTAGAGCTCACAGGGTAACAGAGGCCACACACAAACCACAGTGGGTATTTTATTGTTCCTAGTAGTAGAGTTAGATTAAAAAAAATAAAACTTTGAAAAAGCTGCCTAGGGTGAGACCAGAAGGTCAAAGTGGAAAAGTTTCAAAAATTTGCTTCTACATTTCTAAAATACCTTTCATTTCAAGGAAATTTTAGACTGTTCACTTTGGGTACTGAAGACTCTATTGCAGAAGCTGAAGACATGGAGTGAATGGAATGTCATAGAGAAGTTTAAGAACTAGATAATCATATTTATTATTTATATGCTTACACTTGGCAATCTTGTGTTTTGCTAGTAATTATTTATTTGCTACATCAACTGCATATAGAAAGTTGCACAAACTGTTTGCTAATTATAGGGTGACCAGTACAAAGGCAAGAGGGATTTTGATTCCTTGAAAGAATATGTGGACTCCCAACTACAGAGCTCTGGGAAAGAGCCACCAGCAGATACACCTGTTGAAGCCCCACAGCCACCTGCAGAGCCCACCCATGTTGAGGTAAGTGCTCCTGCACTCTGCAGCAATGTTAGGTGTTCAGACTGTTTTAGCAGCCTGAGTCTTCCATGCATTTCTCTAATAGCTTGACAATTTCTAGATGTAAACTGTACCAAATACTTCCCTGGTTATTTTTTTGAATAATTAATGAGTGGAATCAGATCATAAATCCTAGAGGAGCTTTTACTATCATGATGACTTGGAGAAGGAAAAAAATCTGATTCCTACTTTATAGCTGCAATAAATTATTTAGATACAGGCATAAATGTGGTCTTTTTGGCCCGTAGAACTGGTGGCACCTGGGTCAGTATGACAGCATATTTCACCACTATAGATATGAACATTTCTTGCAAGATTATCACTTGAACCCAGGAGGATGGTGCATACTGCTAAGCCCCTAAAAAAAAACAGGGTTCTACACTTAGAAATCTGTCTGCAGAAACAATGAACAAGGGTTATGAAGACCAATATGGTAAGGTAACATGCCCTGTGACAAGAAAATTCCTTGGGGTTTGGAGACTTACTTTAATCTTGGTTGTAGGAGCTACAGGCTTATGTTGCGAAGAAATAACCTTTGCAAAGTTGTAGTTCATGTAATATAGTTTTATGTCTTTTGTAATCTCTTTGGCATTTCATCTGCCATTTTTCTCAGAGATGAATGAAAAATTGGTGAGGCTGAGAAATTAGGGATGGATTTCAAACATAATTTTTCATGAAATATGCAGAACATACTTTCTGCCTATAAAATAAGGGACAGGGATTTACACTCCCTTGTGATATAGAATGAACTTAAGTAATTAGGCAACAATATTATTAATATAAATACAGTTTGTATGCAGCTTCTTACAGGAGAATATTACCTTTCCCAGCTGACTTTTCCAGCAGCATTACCTATCTTGCATAAAGTGGCTTACCAAACATTACAGACCACATAGATTTGCAATTTTCATACTCTTCAATTTTTATTTTTTTAATTGACCTCATATTTGGAAGATCCCAATGAGCTGGAGTTAGTACAATGCCGAAATTAATTAGTTGTCTTTCTATTTTTATAGAAGTAACACAAACCACATGTGACACAAATTCCCACTTCTGCCTTGCATTCACCAGCACACGCATGAGGAGAAAAGGATTCTGGAGGGATGTTTTTGCCAAATATTAGTAATGGTGTAGGATTCAACTTGTCCTTACAACTTTTCTCTTCAGACCCCTTGACTCTTTGTTTCTGAAACGAGGGGCCAGCCCCTGTAGCTAGCAAACACTGACTGCATTTGCCATGAGTTGACCACAGCTGGTACCACAGGCAGCAAAAGCAATGAGTTCCCACTCCAAATTTGTGTCCCAGTGTTGACCACCTACTTGGATTCCCCCATGTCTTATAGAGCCCAAGTACTTGCCAGTTCTTTTACAGAAGCTGTACTTTTATATCCATGAGACTTCTGTACTTCCAGACGTGACTAAAATAATTCAAAAAATGATCTAGGTGGATTAAGTTAGCACAAGCAGCAGATGCTCGGATTATGTGATTGCATTAGATGTCATTTTTTGAGACACAAATCCAAAATTGAGATATCTGAAATTTATTTTTGTGGTTATATAGTTCACATTGCTATTCTGATAGTATTCTACAGATCTTGAAAACTAGTTTTACTGTGTGAATCATGGGGAAGTTGTTACAAATCAGGTTTTCAAATTTTGTATCTTAGATTGTATATTATGTTTGGAACATCAGTTTTAGATATCAATTTAGGAAAATCAGAGTAGAAGCATAGTGCTTAGTTTAATTATTTCTGATTATTTAATAATTTGAAAGTATAAAAGTATAATTTCTAATTTCTAAATAATTATTTAAAGGTAATAACACTTCACCTTAATGAAATAATTCCATGAACTAACAGTTATTTACAAAAATGTTTAAAGGTACTGGATAATTTGGATTTTCAAAATTACTTTTTGGCTTCACAAAATTTATTAGCGTTAAAATAGAATTGATAATACTGTCAGCTGTGATCTTGTTTTTCTTCTACTTTCATTTGATTTTGAAGCTTTTATAGGCATGAGGTACATTTATTTGGTTTTAATCCCTCACACAAAAAACAAAGTTTCAACTCCATACTCTCATATGAGACTCTAAGCAATGTGTTTTCCTCCCATCATTGCCTTGCTCCTGATATTATCAGGAGTAGAAACATTTCCTGGCACCCATGCAAGTGTGGTGTTGTGATGTCCTCTTGACAGGCAAATCTGTGTTTCTGGTAACAGGTTTTTTCTGTGCACACAGTGCAGGGGAAGAAAGAAGAGAGAGAACAGCTCTTGAGACATCACTTGTGTGCCTTGAATAGCTCATTAAAATCTCAGATGGCCATTACCTGCTTGAAGCCAACTCCTCTAAGAGCTGTTCCTTGAAACATAGTGTATTAAAATTAAGGTGATTTTTCACAATCACTGAAAATTTGGATATGGGCAAATCCTTTGAAAATAGGAAAGCTTTGTTTCTCCAGTTATGGATGAGATTCAGTGTAAATATGCTTTTCTCGACATCTCTCTAGGGAAGGAAAGTAGCTGAGAAGTAAAAGGCAGGTCTGCTGCTGTCACTCTTGTTTATATCACCAACAATATTATCTTTTCCAATTTCAGTTTCCCTTTCAGGAAGGTAAAAGCTCAGTAGGTTGATGTTGTATATACAAAAAGTTTTGACTTTTTTTTCTCTGTTCTTTTCTTTTTTCTGGGAGCAGGCTGCAGTGCTCTCTCTCTCTGAAAAAGACTTTGATGCAACCATTGCTAGGGGGATCACCTTTATTAAATTCTACGCTCCATGGTAAGAAGTTTGTAGCTGCTGTTCAGGATTATTGCTGGTCTAAGCTGTGAGTGCATTAGTTGCTGTTGGTCTTTGAGCTGTAGTACTGTATTTGTTGTCTTGATCTAAACTGTGAATTAGCTGAAGAATGTATATGTTAAGAGTTGCAGCAAAAAAACCTCAGTCTTGTTTAGCTGCCTTGAGCTGCCTCTCTGTGGAAAGGCTGACATAGAAGCTTTACCATGCCAGCCTCCAGGTACTGCTGGGGTAACAGGAAGAGTGAAGCTTTCTTTGCAGGTGCAGCATGCTCCTGTCCCTGGATTAGGGTAAGATGAGGGGAGCATGTCTCCATATCTCAGTGCTGAGAAAGGAGAGGATGCTGGCCTTAGGTCACTCTCCAGCCTCGCTTGGAAGCCTCATTCAAAGCAGCTGAGTTTTGGTACAGACTGTTGAACTATGGATAATTAATTGCCTGTTACTCTACTCAAATAACTGTCAGAAAAATAATTTGCACAAGTGACAATTTTAAGATGCTCTTACGAGTCTATGTTCATGTAGTATGTACTTAGAGGGACCCAAGGTAGTAGTGCCCAGTGCAGATGGTGTAGGTGTAGGTACCCAATGGAAGGCATTGGAGGGGGAAATGAAGGTCATGTCTGACATCTGCCATTCCTGCTATATCCAGCAGAGCCTGGGACCCCAGCTGGGTTAAGACCTCAGTATTACAAACTTAAAGAACTCCCTTTTTCTTACTATTCCCTTTCCGAGAGAAAAAAAGAGTTTCATGGTTCTCTCTCTGGTCTATAGAATTCATCTTATTTGTGCCTCTACTGAATTTAATGAAACTTGTGTGCCATCTTGCTCATCCATTGCTGGTCTTTTAGCCAAAAGCAGGAAGCCTAGTATAGGGGGAGAGTTTAGAATTAAGCTGTATTTCACTGTGTGAAAGATCTCTGATTTAATCACTAGCATTCCATTAGCACAGTCTGCAAAATATAAAAAGATCTTTTGTTTGGTTTACAAAGGCCCCATTACAAAGCAACACAAGCAAATGCAACCCATATTTAGATGTGCTCAGGCATATCAAAATATTGCAGTTTAGCTTCAACAGTAGGCATGAATGTTTCTTAGTGTAGGCATGAATTACCTGGGAACATTTCATTTCACTTAAGCTCAATGCTGCAGGCTCTTCCAGTATTGTCACCCTTTGCTGCTTGAGAACCACTTCTATGCTCCCTTCCATCTGTAAGATCTGCTTTTGGATGTGAACAACTATCTGCCACCACTGGGTTAAGAAATACCCTGCCCATAGCACACACACCCCTCATTGTTTACTGCTCTTTCCTCACTGCCTTTATCCCCTCTGTACTGTGGGAGGGACTTAGATTGAGTCTGTGCCTGTGCTGCTTCTGCCCCACCTGCAGGCTGGGAAATTCAGTTCACAGCTGTGCTCAAGAGCACCTTCCAGTCTGATTTCTGAACCCAGGGCTTCTTGGCATATCTACTAGTTCACTACCTGGAGCAACTTTTTCTGGGAGAGTTTGAGATCAAGAAATGCTCCCATTTGATTATCTTTTATTGTTAACAATACTGTGTAGTCATCTCATGAGATTCTCCTGGGATGCTGCTGGATCTCACAGATAGGATCAGGCTTGGATAGCAGGCTGAGAAGCAGCGGTTTCAGGATGTAGAGTCACCAGTGTGTGCTGCCTGGCTGCAATGCTCAGAAACCACCATTTAGGAAAATGCTTCCTATATTTATGTAGCTTGTATCCTAGTTTTGGCTCTGAAAGTCAGGCTTGTGACTGCCTGTAGTGCTCTGCATATAAATGACCATATTCTCTTCCAAGTGGATTAACTTATGTAGGGCTCAGCAAACACTATTATGTTGCTTTCTAGTTCTGCCCTTCAGTTAGTTTTGGATAAATATTAATGTTAACTTGCATCATAAGCACAAAATCATCCTGTTCTAGTAGTTTTTGTGCATGATCAGAAATCCTTTTAAATTGTCCCCGTGTATTAACAAGGTGGTTTAAATATACACTGGCTTGCATTAAGAAAAGTTCTGCTGAGACATCTTTCATTATTTTTGTAAATGCCCTGATCCAGCCTTGAGGCAATTATGGGTCTGTTTTAATAACCCAATTAAGGTACAGCTGGGTTAGAGCAGAATGAGCAATGCAGCTTTAAAGCCTAAAGTGCTTTGGGAATTCTTCTTGAAGTAAGAAGTTCACATTAGGAACTTGGCTAAGCCAAGTTCAAAATATAAACAAAATGAATGCTTTATATGCATTGGTCAGGAGGCCATTAGGAACTGGAAGAAATTTAATAGGGAAATTAAAATCTCATTTAACTAATTAAACTCAGGCTAGGTAGCTTTAGCAGAACTGGCATATGCTACCTGAAAAATTAATTTATATTACAGACATTCTGTGTCTTCCTAAAAGCATTTTTGTTTCCAAGAGATCCTTTATTCCAGTTAAATATTCTCTGTGCTTGTCTTTATTTGGCTTCATATTCCCCTGTGGGGTAAAATGTTAATGTATACCAGCATCTAGGATACCACTCTAGGCAAGACTAACAAAGGCGAGAAACTACTTCAGTGCTTAACTTAAATAAAATCACTTATTTTCTTAGCTCATTTACTGACATAATTGTGTAAGGGAGTTGGAGGGCCAAATCATTAGGAGATAGGAAAGGCTGCTAGTTAAACTTACAGCAATTGCAGCAAGACAGTAGAGCTAAAGTGGGAAGTGTACCTGCTAAACAAATCTCCCTCCTTTGTTTCTAGGTGTGGTCACTGTAAGAACTTGGCTCCAACTTGGGAGAACCTTGCCAAAGAGCAATTTCCAGGTTTGACTGATGTCAAAATAGCAGAAGTGGACTGCACTGTGGAACGTAACGTCTGCAACAGATTTTCTGTAAGTGTGAAAGTTCTGAAATGAAGGGGACAGTATTGTGTACCAGATGTTGGAGGCTCCAGTGTGCAGCCCTGCTGGCTGCTGCACTCCAGGTGCCTGGTGACAGTACAGCTGTGGTCTCTGTTAGCCAAAAAGAGGCACCTGGTGACACCGTTTCTTTCCCGAAGTGTTTGTTAGGGCTTGGTCATTTTCATTACTGGACAAAGCTGAAGAAGTCCCTACTTTAGGAAACCTCTCTCTCTGAAAGCTGTCAAGCTCGAGGCTGTCTTGCAGTATCCAATGCCAAATCCAATGGCTGTTCCTAGGGAAAAAAAAAAGTCTTTCAGAGCTGTTAGGCAGACAATTGAAGACAGAGCTGGAGCTGTCATTCCAGGAGCCTAGAGGAACATGTACTACCCTGTTCTCTTAAAAATGTTCAGAAATTGCAGGTTGGCATTGAAAGTTCTGCTGTGGGTTTGGTTTTTTAAATTAAAATGGCTTACTGTTTTAGAGGGGTTTGATGGCTTTTCAGAATCAGGTAAATATGAGTGATGGATACAAGTTTGAACATTAATAGCAAGTTTTTGTGTGTGTGTGTGTGTGTGTCTTTTGAAGGTACGAGGTTATCCTACACTGCTGCTTTTCCGAGGTGGAAAGAAAGTCAGTGAACACAACGGAACAAGAGACCTTGAGTCACTGCATAGCTTTGTCTTGCGTCAAGCAAGGGATGAATTGTAATAAAAGTCTGGATGCTCTGTCCCTGGCTGTCTCTGTACAGTAGCTGAGGGATTTCTATCTTTGCTAATTTTCAAATAGTGTATTTGGGGGGGGTGGGGCTTTTTTTGTTTCTCTGTTTCTAGGAAATTGAATGTACTAGACTTTGGTATCTTCCCCTTGTGTGTGTGTTAGAGAATGCCTCTGTGTGTGTGAAGGAAAGCTAACAAGTAGTTACTGTGCAAATCAAGAGTATTTTCAGCATTGGTAGTTGCACTGCATTTCTGCATTCATGCAATGAAGTGTAAATGGTTTCCTTTGAGACCAGAATATGTTAAGAAAACCAAATGAAGGGCAGCAGTAGAATATTTTTGTCTTCAGGTTAGATCTGGTTAAAAAGTAATCCTTAGAAATTGTTTACCTTTACTCGAAAGGCAAAAGCTACAGCTGTGTTGAGTCACTTTTTCCTCTAGAATTGTACTTAATCCCTATTTGTTATTAATATAACTGCTGAAAGGTTGAAAACACACACACCTTTGGAAGATACCAGGCCACCATGAGCTGGTTGTTTCCTGTTAATCCTCTCAGCATGGGAGGTCTAGCCATAATGAAAGTGATGGTACTGTAACATGTGCCTGAACGTTACTGATGCCATAGTGTACATGTGTCAGGTGGATTTCCATAGGCTGCTGCCATCCAGCTCCAGAGGCACAACTATGCTCTACTTCTCTAGAGCCAGAGAGAAAAAATAGGTGCTGTTATAACTGCTCCAATAATGGTAAATGATCAGTTAGACTCCAGAGCTGATGACGTGTTTCCTACCCCTGCCTGAATCCAGACATTGTGCTGACCTGCTCCTTAGTCAGAGTACCTAGAGAACAACAAGTAGTACAATGTTAAATATTTTTTCCATTCAGCTCTTCCGCAGTAGTGTAAAATAGTTCCCCCCCTCTTCTTGAGCCTTAATGTTTTTCCAAGCTGTAAGCATTGATAAGTTTGAATGCTAGGACCACACACTTTGTGGTGTCTTGGATTATAACATGAATCTATTCTTTGGTGCATAAGATGTTCCATGTTAGACTTAACTGAAAGCCAAAGAATTTACATCGCAGAGACTGTCACAATACAAAGGCAACAGCAAACCAAGGACTGAATTCTGCTGTCTCATGTGCACAGAAACTCATGGAATGAGGATTGCTGCAGGCTAATTTGACTAATCTGTCAAGATGCTGGGTTTTGTCCATCATATGGAGTAAGTTGGTTTGCTTTACTTTTTTATAAAAAAAAAAAGGCAAAACAGCAATGAACTTTTAAACCAGTGAATTTCTCTTGGTTCTTCACTTCACTGTCTGTCCAGAACTTTTGGTTCTGTTCAATCTGAAAATGTATGAAGGTGAAAAAGCCACAGTGAAAGCTAAGTGTTGTACTGGCAGATGTATTGGATCAACGTGTGTACTTCTGCCTTTCAGGAAGCCTTTATTATGTTTTTAACAACTTTCTAGTGAAGCACAATCTCATGAGTTTCTTGTATAAAATCAAAGTGGTACAATTGTTTACACTGAGATTTTTTCTAAATAAAAACTTTTTTAAAAAGCAGTCTTTCTATAAATGATACAGCACAATGAATATACAGTGACAAGTGCAATAAATTATAGCTTGTATTTACAAGAAGCCTTTTAAATGCAAGTAGAGGTAAGTGCATTTAATACAAGTTTAATATTGATCAAAATTTGCTATTAGCTTCTGCTAGACAAACCATGGCTCTATGCTGCATATCCTTTATACCAGTTTGTTAGTTGCATGAGTTGAAAGGGAAAGATTGCACATGTTTTTAACATTCTGTCTTCCTCTAAACAAACTGTCCAGCTAGAGAATGAATGGCCCCTAAGCTTTTACATCTGAATTACAGCTGAAGAAGTGTCCTGACTTCCTTCCTGGGCAAGTGGTAGTAGATGAGGCAGCTCCACGTGGGGAGTGGAAGGAAGTTGCATAAGAACAAGTGTATGAATTTGTATTGCTCGGTCAGATGGTGAACTGGGAAGATGAGCCAGGGTCTGAGTTCAGGTAGTGTTTCTAACACAGGGTGCAGCCAAGCCATCTTACACTTGCAAGATCAGAGTTAAACAGTGCTGGGAGCATAAGAGAACTGAAACGTCTGCTTTGGCACAATTTTAAATGCTTACTGTCATGACAGATGTCAGGAGAAGACTTAACAGTCTAGGTGCAGTAACTGGTCCTTCTGGCCAAAAGGATCTTGCACAAGATGTACACTCTACGTCTGAAGTGCTAACGCCACTTTCTTTAGCTTCTCTGCCTCGCCCCCTCATCTTCCCTCCCCGCCCTCAAAAAGAGACTTCACTTGTTTTGGGTGTTGAATGCTCATCTGTTAAAACTGCAGCACATATCCAAGCACCTGCTACAGGCCAAGCTTCTCTGTGAGATTAGGACCATCCCAGCCAAATAAAGTGTGTGGGCATTTTGCTGCTGCTGAGCTGAGCAGCCACTGTGGTGTAGGGTCAGTCTGTACGAAGTCCAGCAGTTTGCTCCCACCTGGGGGGTGGTCCCCACACCCCTTCCTTCCACAAGGCACATACATGGCGTTCTGAAGGGTGGTTCATCACATGGTTTTCATCCCAAGGTCATGAAAAGGGGGAGGGTTTTATCCAAGTTCATGGCAGCATCACAGAGTCTGTGTGAAGACTGTTTGTCAGTGACATCCACAAGCTCTTACTACCATATTCCTGTATTTCTTCAAGATTACATTAGAATTATCATCGAAGTAAAGGACAGATATGGCATTTAGTTTGGTAGGTGCACAGCATGGTTTGGGAACGTAATCAGGATTCATAAGATGGACCTGTTGCCAAGAAAGAAAACACAACTGAGACACTGGTATATTGTTTACAAATTCACCTGGTGCTTTGGCACTGAGCTGCCTGGAGACTTACCAGAGTTTGTACAATGGCATGATTGGTTGCATTCATATGGGCGTTGAGTGGGAACGAGCACTCACCATCACAGTAGTTGGCTGCATAGCCCTTTGGAGCGATTATCCAGTCCTTTTTAGGGAAACAAACAGAACGTGGTTCAACAGACAACTGCATGCAATTAAGAGCCGCTGAAAATTTTCCACTAACTTCTTCCTTGAGGGTGAAAATGTGTTTTCACTGAAACTGCTCGGGTTTTAGTTGGGTTTTTTTATTTTATTTTTGTGCGCCATCACTTTTCCATGGACACACTGATTTTAATGTCCAAAGAATGGTACACATCTATGTACACCTCAACTACACTTAACTAAGAGGGCTTTATCCCTGTAACTCTCAATGGGTTGCTGTGTGGGGATTGTGGCTTGGAGGCCTTTATGTTCCAACATTTCCTGCAGGCCCTCTGGCTGAAATACCTTTCCTAGGTTGAGTCACAGCCACAGCTGGTGTCCTCTCATGGAGAAAATCACATATAAGCAGGCACACAGGCACAATTCCATCGGGGAGCTCCGCAACAGGAATTTAAAACCCTGGTGTGCTGCCTCAGAGACAACCTAGCTTATACACTCTTACAAAGGGACACTACTCTGCTAAAGACACTGTGGGAAATCTCAACTGTGATAACAGCTTCTCCACATCTGCCAGACTCCTAAAGGAGGGGCAGGACAGCCAGCCTGAGCTGCATGAGCAAGCAGGTGGCCCCAGTGGTAAACTGAATGCCCTGCTAGGCAAAGAGGAGACTCGTCACCAAAGGCTAATAAAAAAAACTTACAGCTTGTCTGCTGCTGACACAAAAGAGCCAAAGGAAAATTAAAAGCAGCACCACTTAACAGGAGACATTTGGCCTCCCTTGGTGTGGGGCTCTGCAGGTCACCCTGCAGAAAGATGTACGAGTATGTTTCAGGTGCATGTATCGCTCAGGCAATTTCCACTCTACCCGACAATTACTTGAGAGTCTGCCTGAATTTTGCTACAGCAGGCCTGAGCAGCCACGTACTGTTGCTGCAGCTTTGCTAACCAAGTTTGTTCTGAAGGAAATAGCAGTGCTCAACAACTGCAGGGGGATCTACCTTGCCTTGATCATCTTCCTACAAAAAGTAGGATTCCAACTCTTAAAATGAGTCCTGCTGGTCTGTGGCCTTCCTTTGGCAGCCTCTTACCTTTCTGCAACTAAAAAAGTGAAGGTAGTGCCTTCAAGATCATGAACTTCCCAACTGGGATCCACTTCCTGCCCAAAAGCAGGGCAAATAATATAAGGAAGAGGTGGAAAGGCTGCATAGTGAAAAGCCACCCATAAGTAATGGGTAATGGAGACAGCACACAGCCACAGTTGCAGCTAGTGGGCTGGAGTTGACACATAAACTACAAAAAGTGCTGCTGTCCCATTAGCTCAGAGAGGACTTTCATGTGTTGGATATTACAGAAGCAGCAGGGACAGCCCTGTACCCTGAATTATAACCTCGTAAAAACATTAGCTGATAGAAATGGGACCTCCCTCACAAGCGTTGAATGAAAGTGTTGAATAAAAAAAAAAAAAAAAAAAGAGGAGGTGAGGGCATTCTTTGAAGTGTGGAAGTGTGGATTGCACTATAGCCTGGACCTAAATAACTTACTCTAAACAACCTTCTAGCCTCATGGTGTTGCAACTAAAGTCAGTCCTCAGTCTACCTACCGCAGGCAGTGCTAATTGTAGGGCAGGGATTGTGGAGGATTTCAAACAATGGCCAAGGTTAAAATCAGGGTGATCACTAGAAAAAAACTTAGTTAAAATCACTGCTTAACATCAGATTGTTTTCCTTATCATTAGAGGTACACAGATATAAGCCCTTTGCCCGTACCGTGACTCCCATGAGTGACAGAGAATGACTGTATACTGGAGTCCCATAAAGTATCAAGCTTTCTCTGGGTCTTATCAAATGTCACAACTATCAATATTTATTTGCCCTTCTCTGTGACTGGTTTTAGTGAGGAGGCACAAGGGACATTTTAAAGCATAATGGCAAAGTCGAGTGGAATTACTGTGACACTGTTTAGATAACATTTCATAACAAAATGTCTGGTTTACCGAGAGAGAAACATCACACACCTGCCATCCCAAGTCTTGGAAGCTAACGTAAAGCTCATGCTTTCTGCACGCTGTTTTTAAGTCACTGCTGTTGTAATCTGTTAAAAGAAAAGAGCAAAACAAGAATTTAGAAAGTAAAACAGGCAGAGCATTGCTGGAGGGCACATCTGGCCAGATGTGTGCATGCTGTGGGCTCAGCAGCCAGAAGTGATGAGCTCCCTCAGCAGCCAAAAGGATAAGGGTGTTGAGGGACATCCAAAGCAGGGCTGAAGCTTTTAAGATGCCTATGGGAATGGAGGAACCCAAGTAACAGTGACTCAGTTACAGTTACTTCAGCTGCCTTTAAAGTGCTTGGAAAACACCTCCAGTAAAACGACTCCTTAAAAATAAATCTACTCCTTCAGCCCAGCATCAGCTGCATCCCCACTGGGTGCTCACACTCACCCCACTTCCTTGGCTCCCATTTCTGCTGTGTGCTGCTCCAGGTGGGGAGCTCAAGCTGCACACACTCACTGAGAGAGAATTACAGCCCCAGGAAGGTTAATCATCACCTTGTGCCTCTGCACCAGTCTGCCGAAGTCCTCAAACAACTAAGGTGTCCTGTACACAGGGAAGCCCTGTCCTTGTTCCTCTCTATGCCTTACCCCAGCTTGCCACACATCTCATGTGACCCATGGCACCACCTCTGCCCTTGGATCTTTACAAACCATGCTCTGAAAAACACATTTCTCCTTTCCATAAAGTGCTTATCTGCAGATGACACTGCATTTGACATGATCTCACCATTCACTTACTTCTTACTGTCAATAAAAGTGGGGACACAGGATGCAAAGCCCTGACCAAGACCCCATGGCACAATGTATGGGGATGTTTCAACCATGCAGGAGCTGCTCCTGATGATCCCACGAAGTACAGCTTTTGACAGCGAGTAGAGTTTCCCATTTATATTTGGAAAGAGAGGTGGCTCAGCATGTGAACACCTGAAACCACAGTGAGCAGAGGAGCTGAGCTGGGACAGAGGGGCCTTTCACCTCCAGGTGGCTGTACAGATCCACCCTGATGCGTGGTTGCTGATTTTGTCACACCTCAGGTGGCTGCTGGACCTCAGCAGAGCAGCCACAGAAACCACGCTTGCAGTGGGGTGACTTGGCCACCAGCTACAGCTGCTGATCCTGTGCTTTGCACCCAATGGTGGCATGAGAGAAAGAGATGGCAACAAATTCAGCCAAGCAGCTTAGGAGCCCAGGTCACCATCCATGCTTTCCCCCCATGCCTTTCCACAGGGGCCTTCTCCTCTCTCACAGCCCTCATTTGCAAGTAAAGGTGCTCCTGTCAGCAGGCAGATGCCACAGGCTGATGTCCCTGCCTCCTGCTGCCCTGGACCTTTCAGCTTACCAGCCCTCTGGTGCCCCTAACATGGCTTGAAAGGGCACCCTCCCAGTGCAGCTTTCCCCAGATGCAGCAGCTGGGATAGAAAAATATTTTTAGTGATTTTTTCCTTGGCTCTGAATAAGCCTTTCTTTTTCTTCCCTCCAGCACCCCCCCCCCCCCTCCCGCCCCCCCCAAAGTTTGGGAACTACAAATGCAAATATTTATTCAAAAGAAAAACTATAATACTAAAAGCACATCCAACTAACATTAAGGGCAGCACAGCAGTACAGCTGGGTACAGTTAACACTGAGGGCTGAAAAAACCTTACACCTCAAACCCAGCTTCCCAACCACCAAAGATTAGAGTTGTTTTTAGAAGCAGTTGGGTTTTAAACTCCAAGGATTGCATTTCAGACTTTGAATAGCTTCGCTTCAATCACGGATTTAATCAGGTGAGCAGAGCTGGTTAACAGCCTGCTGCAGCATAAACATTAGCTCTTCCAGGAGCACGCGGTAGCAAGAACGGAGGCGAGTCTCTCTATTCAAGTTTTCCATTTTCAAACCAGACATACCCAGTAGAAACCAGGGTGTGGTGGTTTATTTCGGATGAAGCTTTCCAGTCCCTGGCTCAGCCCAGGAGCAAATTTCTAGCATGAGATGTTTCAAAATTATTTGGTCATAATGAGGGAGAAAAACAAGAAGATACTTCTAGTGATCAATGGCTTTCATTAAAGCACCTGAAAACACAACTTCATTGTTCTTCAATGGGAAATATATTGTTTGTTTAGAGGAAAACCATCTGTATTTGACAGTGTAGTTGCTCTACTCACAACTGCATGGGTAAAATGTTGCTACGTTCCAAATCCAGCTACAATTTACCCAAATCTGCTACAGGAAAGGGGAGAAGGCAAGGGAGGCAGAGAAAACAGGAGTGGGAAGGAAGGCTGCAAGCAATCACAAGTTTAAGAAAACATAGAGGTGGGAAAAAAGAACTGCTTAACAAGCTACACCAAGCAGAACATGTTATGAACAT
The DNA here is from genome assembly GCA_013397075.1 of Rhabdornis inornatus. NCBI lineage: Eukaryota > Metazoa > Chordata > Aves > Passeriformes > Rhabdornithidae > Rhabdornis > Rhabdornis inornatus. Next base: position 308,054 of record VWZS01005593.1, read on the forward strand.
GTCCTCTCTCACACTACCCCCAAAAACTCGCCTCAGCTCACTGGTCAGAGTCACCTGATTCACACTCTGCATGGAGCCCTGGCTGCTCTCCATCCAGGGCAGATGCAGACAGCTCTACCTCCTCACTTGCCCAGCCATAGCCTTTGCTTTCCTAAATGTCAACACACTTAACATCCCCTCTCCCTGGCTCTACACTTTTCCCTGTTTAACCCTCACCCCAAGATCCCCTGCCCTCTTTTCTTGTTATGCGTCTGCTTTATGGAAGCTGTTTTAGCCTGACTTTAGGTGAGTCACAAACCTTTAAGCAACCCTCAGCTTTCTGAATTGGGGAAAAATATGCAGCAATACAGATGCACATAATCATGACCCATTCCCTACAGTTAGGGGCTCAGCATATGCCCTACATTGGACATACAATCCAGTTATGGGCCTGAAAAGAAGAGGAATACACAGAGTCACAGGGTTTTGGCAGTGAGCTAAAGTTCACTGAGCTACTGAAGCTGACTTCCACAATATATTTTCTGCAAAGCCTGGAAAGCAGCATCAGCCACCCCAGGCCAGCATGCTCAGCTGTTTCAGCCCACATTGCCACTCGAGGTGGTTTGCAGCGCAAGATCCAACTGCCAAGAGGCAACAGGATTTGTGTCCCTTCCCGCCAGCCTTGCAGCAGGGAGCCAGGAGGGCCAAGAGCAGGCAGCCTGCAGTGGGGAGGTGCTGCAAACAACTGCCACAGGGCTGGCCCACACTGCCATGGCACAGTTGGCAGGGACTGCTCACCAGAGGCCTTCAACATCTCCGAGAGTTTAGGGAGCTGCTTTGGGAGCTCCTGTAGGCTTATAGGCTCATTGTGGCTTTGGCAAAATCGTCTCTATTTTTTCCCCTGAACATACCAATTCAGAAATGCTAACTTGGAACTTCCAAGGCACTGCATTTAACCATACTGCAAACAATTTTGTCTAAAACAGAGATTCAAAAAAAGCTTAAACCCCTAGTTCTGCACTTAAAAATAACTCCCGGAGCAGCACAGTTAAAACAGCACAGCTAAGATGGCTTGTCTCTGTGGTGTGCTTGCACTGAATGTTGTCTGCCTTCACCAGGACCCAAGTCTGACTTTCTGCAAGCACAGATGTTTCTCTTAAGGCTGGACACTGGCATGTGTGTTGCTGAAAAGGATGAGAGAACAGCCTGACCCTAATGGTCTTCCTCCTACAGATACTTATGCACCCACCCTAGATTTCCTATAACCTCTCCCACGTTAAGTGCTGGCAAAGAACATATAAATATTTACTGAGGTTGATCCATCTGAGAACACCCTTGCTGCTCCCAAGGTGCCAGTTTACCAAATTCCGCACAGTAATTAATTGCTTCTGTGATTCAAAATAGCTTTGACAGAGGTCTCCAAGGCCAGCCCTTCTTCTTGGTGTTTGACTTTGGTGATTTGTCTGGATAAAGGTGGTGTAAACTGATCACACAGTTAATAACAGCCCACTTCACATGAAAGTGATCTGCCTGGGTGGGAAGAAGGGGAGATGTCGGGCTGACGTGAAACCACATACGAAGGCACATACAGAAATGCTGGCCATGCTGCTCCAGTCTGCATCCAAACACTGCACTGAAGGCAAAACTCTACTGAAGGGAAGATTGGCCACTAGATAAGGAAGTTTATTAACAAGGCCCTCGACATCACAAAAGCATTTGGCCTTATTTTCCTTCAGTGTTTGTGCATGCTGCCGCTTGCAATATCTGGTTCCTCTACACACTGGCTGGTGCCATGCACGTCTGCTGGAAAGAAAGGCCACTTGAAGGGCCTCTCCATTTTTCATGGAGCACCTCACATCAGTACAGGGGGCGTTAAAGAGAAAGGCCTGAGACTGGGCTTGGCTTGAGTATCATTCAGAGCAGCAAGTGCAGCCCAAAGTCAGACATTTAAATTTTCTCAGTGAGGAGGGGCTGACAGGAAGGGATGTGCCTGGAGGCTGACTTGCAGAAGAGAAGGATTATCACCACTGGACAAGGAGACAGCTCTGTGCAAAATCCATAAATCATGGAGCTGGCTAAAGGGCAGAGGTTCACCGCCTGTTATACTGGACAGTCCCATCTCTTTGGTCAGCTGAGGGTCAGCACGAGACTGAGAGCACAAGTTCAAGCCACTGCAAGATTTAGCTGAGCCAGGGCCTCCAGGTCCTGCAGACAGCAGCAGAGAAACACCTGCACACTCCTCCCACCCACCATGTTCCTCCATGTCTGGGGCCAGACTTGGCCTATGACTTCCCAACCCAGCAGATGAAAATACTCCCTTTTCTTCCTGCTCATCCTCCTTCTGCAGAAGAACTGAGGGTCCAGGAATGCATTGACGCAGGACTCTATGTCAAAGCAGTTTATAACCGTGGGGGTTGCTCAGTTCTGCTTTATATAAGCCAGTGATAATTACGTGTTTATAATAAAAGGAAATAAGCATTCTTGGCAAAAAAGTACAGACCATCGAGAACCTTGTGCCACAGCCTTAGCATCTGAGCTCTTGGTACTGACTGCAGGACAACAACTGCCCTGCTTTGCAGAAGAGAAAATGCTCTCAAGCCCTGGTAGGGAACACCAATCCTAGCTTGGGGAAGAGCACAGAACAAAAGTCTGACAAGGTGTGAGATACAGCTAGAGAAGAAGGTACACAGGTGAGGAGAGACACAGAAGGGAACTGCAGCATCCCAGTTCTGTACCCACTTTGGGTTCAGATGCATCAGGGCACCCTCAGAAGAGCTAGGCAGCCTTCAGGATAATCCCTGGGCTTGCCTTCTGCTTCATCCTGGGGCAAACGCTTCCTCAGCCTCACCACGCACCAGGATTTTTTTTATCCTCCCAGGTTAAAAAAAAAAAAAAAAGCCCTGTGATCTGTAATGTTAAAAACACTTTTTGGTCATTGGTGCCTCTTGGGCTGTTAAATCAACCACTTCTTAAAGAGAACAGAGTCTGAGAGTGTCACACTTAGAAAGGAAAACAAGATGATGTAGTCTCTTTTTTAAACACAGAAACCAACCAAACATACATCTTAACTTTAAATTCCTCTCCTTTCCCCTGCCTTAAATCCACAGTCTCAACTATACCTTGTTGACTACTGCGCTGCCAAATTCCAGGTTTTAAATTAAAGCTGGCCCAAAAAAAGCCCTCGAGACCACAGAATGCCAGCTATTTTCCCTTTTTGTCATTTTAGAATTTTATGACCTGATGTGTGGTGTAGTCAAGAAAGCAGCGAAGTACAAACAGCCCTTTTTGCCCAACACATCTGCTCTCTCAGGGGCTTTAAGTCACATCACCTGATTTAATAGTGTGAAAATTTTGTTTTAGCACTGTGAAGTTTGCAGAACCAGGGAGAGAAAGCTAGAGCTTATCCTGACTCCAAGTGCCACTAGCACCACAAAACAGCAAGGCAGCACGTAACTTTCCCAAAGCACCATGAATGCATTAAAAAATTGGCTCTTGTGATGGGAGCTGAGCCTTCCTAAGTGGGACAACTGCCTGCATAACAGCTGGGCTTACAACACCCAGCTGAATAAACTACCTGTGCCCTTGGCAAGCTCATCATGCAGGAAAGTAACTCAGTACAATGCCCAGCTTTAAAACTGCAGCGTGGAAACCTGAAGGAGGACCAAAGCAGGTCTCAGGAACTTAGACCCACAGAAGGTGTTCCCATGGCAGATTAGATGATAATTCCTCCAGAAATACCACTCTGGCACTGACCTTAGGGCGGTCAGGCTGCAGAACTGAGTTGTTCCTCCTGCCCTTAAAATCCATGAAGGGACATCTCACACCCAGCTGAGTCTGGCACCTGCATGGCATGGCACAGAACTCACAGCCATGCTGCAGTGTGCACCACAAGGACATGCAAATGCCACTAGTGGCCAACTGCTGCTGGCACACACTAGCCCAGAGGGCAAGTCCATCACTACAGTGGGCTGCAGCAATTGAGCTGAGTCAGCACACTGCCATGCACAAACCCCGTCTGCCAGCCCTGGAAGTGGTCCCAACTTGGCTCTGCTCCCTGCAGCATGGAGCCACCTTGGGTGCAAGTGTGGCTCACCCACAACCCAAGCATGCAAGAGCAGGGAACAGCCTACAGATTCCCACCAGCTAAGTGTCAGCAATGCTGGCTCATCTCATCTATGTTTGGACATAGACTAAAAAATAGAGATACCTCTCCTGCTTGGGGCATAGTCATTTCTAGACACAAGAAAAGCAGGAATCCTATCGGAAACAAAGGGGGCAGCATAAGCAAATTAATCAAGCAACTTGGAATAGGCTGAAATGTTTGAGAGGAAAAAAGGTGCTTAGTGGATGAAGGGCTTGTAGCACTGTGGTGATGGAAAACAGACAAGACTTAGAAGACAAAAGACTCAGTTTTTGCCAAAATGTCTTTTTTACTCTATTACCCCACCAGCCCACAACGGCACTCACAAGGCGACTGTACAACACCTGCAACATGCAACCTCTCCACAGCAAAAAGGCAAATTTCTTTGCCTGCCTGGAAAGGTACTTTACTATGTATACACTGATGTTCTCACAAGATTAAAAAAAAATGAAGCATCTCGTGCTGTTCTTCCATGTTTTTTCCAAAGAAAACTGACAGAGGACTCTGCTGGGAATATGTACATGCAACGCCATAAATCTCAGTGTGTACAGAGATAGAGTCTTCTAAATACTGCATTTCACAGGGCATAATTCTAGACAAATACTGCATAACAAGCAACCTACAAGCACAAGAGTTGTGGTTAAAATACCTCACCACCGTGGTTAAAATACCTTACCACCTTGAATTCAATAGATGCAACCTCCCATGGGGGTCTGGACTCCGTGCTGGATTCAAGAGGACTCCTGTAAGTTTTATTGTGTGAGACCTCCTCTTCCACAACCTTGCAGATTAACCTATTCCCCCAAGGAAGAGCATCCCACCTCACAACCCCCTTTTTACTTCTGCCCTCCAAAACAACCAGAGCCATTACAAGAAGTCATCCCAGCTTGTGCTGCACAACTGGTTACCCATGTTCCATGATTACCTGTGACACTGGACACCCTGGAAACGTCCTGGGTCTGGGTGGAGCGGTTTCGGTTCTGCTGCCTGCGCCTGCTGGTCGCCGACCTGGTGGTGCGTAAGTGAACCTCACTCACTTTGAAGAAGGCCACCATGAAAGGCTGCTTGTCGTAAGGGCCATCTCGCCCTACCAGCCCTGCTTCTCTAGGGTTTACACTGAAACCTTCAAGCCAAATAGAAAAGGGAGAAAAGTCAGAGAAATGGTGCAGTTGCATCGCTCCTTTCAGCAGCCTGGTATCCTCATAGGCAGTGTGTCCTCTCCTCTTGCTCATATTCCTCTCTAAACACCAAACATTCCTTTCCAGACACCATGGCCTATGGACATTTTTATGACAGCACTCCACCCATGCTAGACAAGACTTCACTGCAGCATCTGATTCCTTGGTTCCCCTTTGGCATCTCTAGTCCCATTTTGGCAGTAAAGTTATATAGATAGATATGAAAAGCACTAAACTCAGATGTGTCATGAAATTAGACCTGCTGCCTGTGGAACACAAAAAGCAGACATGAAATTAGCAGACATCTAGGGACAGCAGAGGGCAAAGAGATGTTGTGCTTTTGCCAGGAGCACAGTGATGGGCTCTCAGCCCAGCTGGGGAGGTAGAGGTTGGCACTAACATTTCCTCAGGGAGAAGTGGACAGCCCCTCCAGTCTTACTTGACATCACAGGTGTACCAAACTCCAACATGAAGCAACAGAAAGAAAACGATGTTGGAGACTGGCTCCTATAGAGGACAGATGTCACTGTCACCTTCTGCTCATCTAAATCCTCTCAATTGATTATCTTCCAACACTCAATTTCATGCTCTTTTGCAGTCTCTTCTTTTCCACCTTTCAAAGTTTCTGTAAGCTGTGAAATGCTGCCATGACAGCTGCCCCACACAGTGACCACATAGTGTCTCCAGCAGTGCTCCCACATTAGCTTTGATGAGATCCACAGCAGCCAGAAAGGTTGACATAAACCCCCATGGGGAGGTACATACCTCTGCCTTTTCTCTTCTTCTCATCTCTACACCTCACCCCACATGGCATCCCAGCTCCACGCCTCCTTCCACCTTCAACCCAGAAACTGGGGCCCTACCCAAACCCATCTCCACCAGCTGATCCTGGTACTGTCAAGGGACCCCTGACCTCATTTAAAGGGAAAGACATGTTCATCACAGGAACACAGCCAGGACAGTCCTCCACCTGTGGCCTCAGACATTTTGCTCATAGTGTTGGCTAGAGCTGCCTCATGAAGGCAGAGAGCTCACTCTGCCCCATCCCAGCTGAGTTCTGTTAGCAACACTTGTAGACAGCATCCCAGAGGCTGAGGGGTGACTCGTGTCACCTGGCCCATAACCTACCGTCCCGGGTCACCACGCTCAGCTGCAGCCCCATGTTGTGCTGGGGGTTCATCACCCACATGTTACTGGTGGCAGTGACATCGAACTCCAGCCAGCCCTCCTCCGACGCCCACACCGCCCGTGTGTCCAGCAGAAACAGGTCAGAGGCCCTGCAGAGAAGGGTAAGTACGAGACTGTGAGGTTGGGGATTCTCTCTCCTGGCTTTTGCTGATACAGAAACAAAATCTGAAATAGTTCTGTTTATGTTTAAAACAAAATCTCTAGTCTACCTGTTTGTATCCAGAGTTTTGCCATGAGGCACGCATACTTCCACGTGTGAAATTCAGGATTATAAAGGTCTTCACCATTTTCTAAGATGGAGGAAAGCAATCCTGCTCCTCAGGGCTGTCCATTTCTCCACCAGCAAGGGATTAGTAAAGCACTCTTCTTCCTGAAGAGTGTACTGCTAGCCCTGACATTACTTCATTCATACATTTATTACATTCATAGCCAGTGGAACCACCAGGCATTCAATGGCTTTTGCCACAGGGGTGTCATGGTTTAAGCTCACCATACACAAACACAGGCTTACCTCAACTGACCAAAATAAAGAACCAAATAAACAACTGGCCAAGCATCAAACAGTGAAGGAAAATGGACATCTAAAGGCTTGTAAGGACATTTTTCTGACGCTTATCAACAAGGATTGGACGCCTTGTTCCAAGGCTGCAGGTCTTGCACCACCTTCATGGGCTTCAGCTTCAAATGCTTTTAAGTCAATAACTTTTTTGCAGCAGCAAGTACTCACCTAAACTCTATTCAATGAAATCAGCTGCAGAAGCACCCAGAGAAATCCCATGTACATTTTCTTACTGTATTAGAGATGTAACTTTCTGGTGCAAGAAAGCTACAATTCCTACCCTTTACCTGTGGCCATCACCACAAAATGGATACCAGGTGTCAATCTCATCTTCATCTCTTTTCCTCACTGAATTTTTTTTCTAACAATGTGAATGAGGAAACAGGGCACCTGTCTCTCCTACCCACCAAAGGTTAAGCTCAGAAAAAAAATTTTGATTGGGTTACATTTTATTTTTGGCCAACTGCTATGTCATACTGCCCAGCAGCTTGGTTTGCATGAGATCACACATGGAAAAATAAGCACTTAAGTGTACTAGAGCTCCTAGTGCAGCTATTTTCACAGCATGGAGGCTTTCCTCCACCTCACTAGTAGCTGCACACTGTGGTTGACTCAGCAGCCTTTCCCACAGGAGTCTTTGCCACCATTCCTCCAGCGGGAAGGGGGCTCAGGATCAACTCTGACCTTCACCTCCAACAGCAGCAAGCAACTACAGCTGGTCAGCTGCTACAAGTTTTGGAAACCTTGAGAGATTTGGGCTTTCCCAGGCAGGGTATATAAACCGAAATGTCGCTTAAAGGCAGCTGCAAACAGCAGCTGCAGCTGTGACCACTCTTTCCCTCTCCAATTTTAAGAGAGGAATGAACTTCTAGATCATTCCCACCCCCGAATATGACTAAAACATTGGGCCTCTCCAATGCCTGAAGTCAACTATACCTGAAAAGGGGTTTTCCTCACACCTGTTCCAACCTTCCCCTCATACCAGTTTCTTCCTGATCTCTGTATTTTGTAAATCCTCTACACAAGGAACTCTGTAAGAGCAAACCCTCCTGAATATTGAAACACACACATAGGAGTAGTCAGATCTAAAAAAAACATGAAGAGGAGGTTGAAAGCTTACATTCCCCACGACATTGACCTTTAGGAAGGCACTTGGACATCAGAGAGCTGTAAAGCCATAATGGTCCACATGGCATCATGTAGCCTGTTCCCCTGAACTCCAGGCAGGATCACCTACATCCATGTTGTTCCTGAGAGATGTTTGCCTGACCTGATCTAGTATACCTCCAGCCTCAGGAACTCTCTCATCTTTCTAGGAAATTGAATGGGCTTCATGTGACCTTTTTTTCCCTCCTCTATTATCTGACTTAAATGTCTCAACAATATCCCCTTCCTATTACAACATTATCTTCAGTCTTTCCTTAACAAGCCCTGTTTTATAGACTTTGACTTCTCTCGTTGCTTTTTATTGACCCAGCTCAGATCAAGACCTCACTGATGCTGAGTATAGTGGAAGGATAATCTTGATACATCTCACAGACTGTGCCTCTACTCATACGCCTCAGAATATGATTTTGGCTTCTTCACAAAACTCACACTGTTAACTCATGTTCACCTTGTGATCTACTATAATCCTTAGATTCATGCTGCTGAACCGCAAAGGACACAGCCATTCCCTAGGGTGTATCTACATCAATGATTTTTCATGTCCAAATGCAACTGTCTTTTCCACCAAATCAAATTTCCTCCCACCCCACCTCAGACTGAACCTCCACAATTTTTAGATTACTTAAAATACAAACCTGCGTTCCAACTGGTATCCCCCATTTTAGTGTCCTCCACAAACATAATAAGAAAACTGCCTGACCAAAGAACAATTCTACCAAACAAGAATGGGTGACTTTACCTCAGTCTGTCCCTCTCCCTTTGAAAAGATTTTGATTCCTTTGTAAAATGAAGAAAAATGCACCATCAGGCTTTCCAGTCCAGTTAAGTCTCTGCAAAAAGTCTCAGACAGGACTGGTTTTCAATCAGCTCTGCAATTCAGATGAATTTTGCATTGTTTGACTGGATGAAGCCAATGCTGAAGGTTCACCCCACAAGTATTCTAGGGCACAGTGGATGTGTAGGCAACACATCTGAATACCTTTCCTTTAAGCCTCTTTTCAATCAACATTTGTCACCCAAGCCTTAGCAGGCTGTGCAGAACTGCATATCATTACTAGTTTCCATTTTGGCATAAAGGTTTTTAGAAAAATATTCCGTCACTTCTATCCAAAGACAAAATCAGGGAGAAAGACGGAAAAAAAGATAAAGAATTTACTCACATAAAAAAACCTCCCAACTACTTAACTGTATGTCTTTAACCACTTCTTTATATTTTTCAGAACAGAAATCTTGTATGTCCCTCTCTGCTTAAGAAAATCACCTCAAATTTGGCCAAGCAGCAAATACTTCAAAATTGCTGCCCACAAAGGCTCAACAGAGATTCAGCTCTTAGCAACAAAATCCTCTGGATTTTTTGCATGCAGGGAACATACTTTCCCCTCCTTTCCCCCTTGAAAAACCAAATACCATGAATCACCTGAGGGCAATCTGCTCTCTCCTACAGCCACGTGGCTCAGAGATGCCCCTGCTGCTCCTGCAGAAAAAAGCCATATGACGTCTGATCTTGAAATGGAAACTGGGAAATCTCCCAGACTAGCCTCTGGTCAAAGGGAAATAGGAAGGAAAGTCAAAGGGAAAGAATATGCCATCTCAGTCCCCCATCAAAGGGAAAGAATATCTCATTAGACAGGGAAAGGTAGAGGGTTTTTAGCAGTCATGGGGGACACAGAGACATGCAAGGACTAGATGGAGAGACCTTGGATAAAAAGTTTGCAGAGAAAAAGGGATCACAAAGATTTTCATCTGCACAACAAGAATGAGGCCTTATAGCCATGTCCAAAAGAGAAATAGTTTAGGAAGCAGTTAAACACCACGCTGAACACCACTATACATAAGTAGATGCAAGCCCACAGTCGAAGTAAAATTTAAGAGTGGACAAGAAAGTGAGAAATGGATCACATACTGAATAAGTTGCACACAACAAAGTATTGAATTTCTAGTCATTAAGTGATCTGCACTGATCCTGTGCAGTGAGGCAGGCAGTGGCCTTCCAAAAGGAAGCAGCAACTGTGAATGTGGTCACATTCGTGGAAGGGGATCTGAAAGCTTCAGCTTTTGAGAACAGAGGCAAGATGGAACCTGAGGGAAACAAGAAAAACTAGAAAAATAAAGGCTGGAAGAAATTTTTAAGCCAGCATCACTGAAGAGAGAGGAAGAAGTATCTGCTCTCAACATAGGCTGAAGAAAGTAGAGTCAGTCCAAAGGTTTCATGCCCAAGCAACCCCAGATGTCAAGGACACCACAGGACCTCTGGCACCTCCACAGGACTTTAAAATTCAGCGTACAGAAGATAAATCTCATCACCAAAACAGGCAGCTTCTTACCATACTCTCTGTCTAAACCTGCCTCTGGGTTTTTACACAGCTACTGCCACCTCACTGTCACTAATGAACCCAACACTCTCATCATCATTTTCAATGTGCTTGACCATCTGGATGAGTCCAGTTACTGATTTCCATAGGAAGGCTGCTGCAGGCATAATATGTATTAACCTTTAATAATAAAAGGGAAATGAGTGAATGGGAGAAACTGAGGTGATGAGCTGAAACAACTTTCCTGATACAAGAGAGGATATTAAATAGGAAGATGCAAATTAGAGACTCCCAACTCAAAACAGGAGGTCTTTGTCCTGCATCAAGGCCCTGAAGTACACCTCAAGTCTCAAGAAGTAAATGGGAGTGTTTCCATGGCCTTCAGGAGACTTTGGAGACGGACAGAAAAGCAAAAGTCAACAGAGCAATCACAAGTGGCTGCAATAAACAGAACAGAGTACACAGTTTACTGGAGGAAATATGGCCTGTGTAATTCAGAAGGCAGGATTTAGCTCCAGTGTCCTCAGAGAGCAGATTTGTCAGATATAAATATCAAATATAGCTACTATTCTTAATGCCAGCATCCCAACCATGTGCTCGGGGCATTTATAGGAGAAACAGCTTGCATTTAACCTCAGTGCTTTTCCCCCTCTTAGATAAATATTTTTTTAACTGAAACCTCTGTGTAAACCTTTCAACAGAATGTCTCTGGGTGTTAATTCTCTTTAATTGAACACTAATTAAATTCGAATTCAGCCAAATTAGTAACCAGGTCAAGTGGTTTCTCGTAGATACTATACTTAGTGAAATGTTCACATTAAAATAATTTCTCTGTTCTGGATACACATTACAACATGGAACTTTGCTACAGGAAAAACACCAAAGCTATAAAAAGCTAAATTTAAAGAAGCATCTGTTGAACTACTTTTTTTTTTTTTTTTTTTACTTTCCCACCCTCCCTGGCCTTCTTCCCCTGAGCAGACAGAAGTTTTAGGAGGGAGACAGTGAGAACAAACAGAAATCTCACCTTCCAAATGACAAAGTTAAAGGTCTCGTATTTTAATTACATGTCTTGGAACAACATTTTTGGCCCAACTTCAAAGCTTGCAATTACCCAGGTGTTTAAAGGATTGTTACGCATCAACAGCCATTTACCAAAGCATTAATTACTATAAGTCTCTAAAACTTTCCTCAGCTCAACCTTTTTGTTTACTTTTCTTCAAAGACAAGTTGACATAATAGTCTAGACTGCCTAGCAGCAGTTTCTCAAAAGGGAACTTCGCACAGAAGTGTGTGCATTTTAATTAATACACTTTCTAAATACTCCTCTGCATACCTCAGGATCAGTGTCTTTAGTTTGTGGTGACATCAACTTTTTTTAAAAATTATCCTGTCCATAGCAAACTAGCAAGATTATTTGCTCTTCTCTACTTTCAATGGGCAAATAAATCTTAGCCACAACTGGCTTGGTCTTACAGAGTTGGATGGAGCCACACATAGATAAAACTTTGAAACTGAAGCCTTTTCAGACCTGTAGATCTCCCATCTTGCAGTAGATGTAAGCACTACTTCAAATTTAAAAGTGTTTATTACTTATAGAATGGACCCTATGTGGATCTCCCACAGCACGAGGTACTGCCAAGAGATGCAATACAAAACCTTAACAACTTAGTGTATCTAAATGACCAGCACTCAAAAGATTTAACAGCAGAAAAAAGATTTAACAGCATAGAAAATTTAATTTATCAATGCTCCCCTGTACAGAGAGCCTCAGGCAGGAGAATGCCAGCACCTGGAGTGAGCTGCCATGGAAAACAAAGGCAGTCTCTACTGTTTCATGAGAAGTGAGGTTCAGTTTAACTGTCCTGAAGAAGCAATGCCTCCTCTGGGTCAGAAGGCCAGGAGACACGTACACACCCTGTAACAGTTTCTTAGAAACAAGGAAGGAAATATGAAGAGATGTCAACCCACAAATGAAGTTGCTTCCAAGGTGGAAGAGAAGACCAGCAGGTGGGCACTGATTTGCAAGGACTGAGAGCCAGCAGAGACAAAAAAACATGGAATGGAGACATTGGAACATTCTGGAGGAGGTCTGCAATTCAGCATAGGGAGGGAAAAGCCATCCTGGATGCATCCAGACATGGAAAAGCACAAGAAGGAGTGCATAAGCTCAGCCTCACACCTCCACAACTTCGTGTAATGAATGAGTAACTCTGTGCTGAAAAGGCTGCTCTGTAACACGGTGTCCATTGCCCCTGGCACCAAAGTCTCCCAGGGCAGAGGGTTAAGTCTTCCAGACTCACCAGAGAGCAGCAGGGTGAAACCCAGGTTTCAGAGCTGCCTCTGGCAAAGAGTGGAAAATCAGAGCCCAGAGCTAGAAGACACCAAGACTACAGGAAGTTTAACCTACAGGTCCATGAGAATCCCCAGTAAAGTCAACACAGATATCTGGGTGCAAAGGTGTCCCAACCCGTTCAGCTTAAGGTCTTGAGCTTTACAGATCTGAGAAATGAATATTTTACCAACAGGAGCAGTTAAAGAAAAGAAAAAACCATGCCAAGTCATAGGAATAAGAAATGCATTTATCCTTTTTTTGCTTTTTACTACAATTCTATAAGAAAAAGGGGTATTCCAGCTGTAGTGATGGCTATAGTACTACACTTGAGAGTTTAAACGCAGTTTAAGGCATGAAGATGGGGGAGAGAACAAAGGGGTAGTATTTATCTTTGTCCATTAAGTAAAGAAATAAGGCACTGATATGGCATTTTTTTAGCTAGAAAATGCCAGCTGGTTACGGAACCAGTATGCTTCACCCGGAATAACTCTGACTTTCAAACTACTCTAAACCAACCAGCGTAAAACACAACAAATCACATACCCACAGTGGGAGCTGAACTGAGATGTGGAGAGACGCCTCTCTATAGCATCATGGAAACAGCTCTATCATATACAAATATATGCACACTATATACAAATCTGACCCCAACTTGAAACAGATTGATGCTAGCTTTGTCATTTGTATTACACAACCCATTCCAAAACCCAGTCGAGGAGGGTTATTTATTTTCTAAGCTATAAACACTGCCGTTGAATCAATTTGCCCTTTAGATTAGAAGCTCGGATCGCATTTGTATAAATATCCTGTTGCAAAGAGGAAGACTTTATTACCACTATAACTGGCAGCTAAAACCAACAAGCGCCTTAACCCTTAAGGAATTGTGCTCAGTAGAACAGGAACATGGTCCCCAGGCAGTTGTTCTGCTGGGCACATTTATGTCCACATGTGTCTTTTCATGTAGGAGGAATCTTTCTGGCCATCATGTTCTCATATTTCATTCTGGGTGCAAACGAAACTGTTTAATAAACTGACCATTAACATACCGTATCTTCCTTTGATCACTAACACAGGCCACTGTGTTTTTCATAGATCAGTTGTTTGGACAGTGTGGGAGTGTTTTGAGGTCTGCATTAGCAGGATATTTACACTTGAAAACATACTGATGATCCAAACCAAGGACTAACATCTTTGATCAACCATAAACTGCCTTCCCTAGTCCTGACCTGACACCTCTCTGGGTGAGGGCATGGAAGTTTCAAGAAAGAAACTGTTTAAATAATGATCTGTTTTCAGGGACAAACTCATTTCTTCCCTTCCCTTGTAAAGGTCTTGTTTATATGGCATTCCACTCCCAAGAGGTACCAGAAATCACAGAGGGCTTTGCTGGTTCTTCCACAAAATCAGTCCTGCACTTTAGACTCAAACCCAGGTGCTGGGTTTAGCTGTGCATTGGTACCACACAAGGGAGCAGAGTTGAGGCTGTGTAGCTCCTGCCTGCTGAAATTAAACAGTCCGTCAGATACAGCCAAGGTAGGACAAGCACCTGGAAGCTGACACTGCTTGCCTTCCTCAACTGGTGCTTTGGCAAAGGTCCCTGTTTTCTGCATATTCCAAAGGAGACAAAAAAAAAAAAAAAAAAAAAAAAAAGAAAAAAAAAAAAAAAGATCCTACCCTAGTGTTCAAACAGCCTAGTCTCTTAAAACTCTGGGGGGTCAGAAGCTAAGGGGCAGCAACATCTGCCCATTCTCTCTCCCAGCATCAGCCCTACAGGCCACAGCCTGTTTCAAAACCCAGTCATCTTCCTCAAAGCAAACCAGATGTCACCTCAACCCTGCCTGGATTGTGTGGTGAAGCCTCTTCTCCACACAATCCAAAATGCATATCACTGATGGCTGGCCACAAGCTTGACCCATCCATCCTGAGGATTTCATTAATCTCCTCGCAGCATCCCACTGACAGCTCCAGCAGTTTGTGTTATGACAAAACGTGGCCATTAACCACAGTTTGGCTAAAAAACAAAATCTTAGTTTCTAGGCACTATTTTTCTTACCTTACGAAAGGGTGGAAGGAATGGGGAGATGAAAATATTACTGACACAAGTGAGTCAGTATTAAAAATGTTTTCTTTTTTGAGAGAGAATGTACATAGACCACACTGTCCTCAATGTGAGTTTCACTGTCTGGAGCCTCCACAAGTATATTTTTTGTATTTCTGATGGGACAAAGTCACATTTCTGCCCAGGTTTACGCTATTTCAATCAGCATTGATCTCTGATCATTCGTGCTCTCTTTCCATAAATGTCTGCCTAGGAGACAGCCTCAAATGGGCCCATATAGTCCCTGATATTAGCCTTGTCTACAGGGCAAGAATCAGTTTGATAATTCAGTAACTGGCAGAAATTTTAGCCTCAGGCTTGGTTCCATTTTTAGCCATCAGGGAGCAGCCAGCAATGCCTCGCAAATCCGTGCAGCAGTGCACATCTGGGCTGGAGTCACACGCTCATGCTGTTACTGTCCAGATGAGCTTTTTTTTCCCTTTGCTCAAGTTATACTGAATTAAGCCACTTCATTACACTTAATTGGAGCCAAGGGATACTTCCAGGGTCTGAGCTTTGGTGAGGATTTGTATTTACTGAAGATTTCTCTTATCTCCTGCCCTGCCAAATTTGTTTCTTTGACAGAAGCAGGCAGGATCCTTATTCTTTATGTTTTTCCCCCAGAGGTGCACGCTGCCTTTCCCTTGCAGACTCCTGGTTTAAATCTATACACACCAGCTGCGCTCTTAAGAATCATTTGTGCCCAAAAATATTTCAGGAGCTACCAATAATTGTCCCAGACAACCGTTAATCTCATAAAAGCCAATATTAACATGGTGGTTTTGAACTTTCTCCGAAGACTGCAAATGTTAACTGAACAGGCACCTTCTGCAGCCCTTAGAGATGAATTGTCCTGACCAGAAGGAATATTTGTCAGCACAAAAAGATGAAAAAAAGTGTGACATCAACTCTTCTCTCTCACCTGCTAGCTCACCAGCTAGACTTCAAGATCTGTACAGACTCCATGCAATAAAATGTCATAAAATGTTAGGAAATATCAAGCTGTTAGACAAAATTGTTAATCTAAAGGAAGTGTGATAGAACTTTTTCTAGTAGTTTTTGGTTTTTAAGTCAAAGGCAGCTGTTATGTTCTGGGTCATAAGATGTTTTCTAAAATTCAATAGAAGCCTTACAAATACTTAACAAGTTCCTTCAAAACCCAGTGCTTTCTTTTCCTTATAATTTAACCTTCCAGTGTTCTGAACTGGAAAAGAGAACATTGTATTCCAAATTAATCCACTGGGACAAGAGGGGAAAAAAAAAACATTTCAGAATTTTTTTCCCCCAGTAAAAGCAAGTAAGCGAATGGATGATCAAAACCCACAACCTCTCAAATAACAGTTTCTTCAGGCATACTAGAATAATCTGAGGCATTTTTCCCCTCCACGCAGAGATATTAGCGAACAGCTAAATACAACTTTTTAGTATTTGTTTTCAAGAATGTTTACAGGCCAAAGTCCACCCAGGTCACCAATGAGGGTGAAGGTTTGAACCTATGGCAGCTGTAGCTAGTGGAGTCAGACCTCAGCTGAACATAACACTGAATATGCAATATGCAGCTTCTACTATCTTAACTCCTTTAACACCTGCATATTTTTAATATAAAGGCGACAATTAATAAATATATATGCACTTTTATATACAGATATGTACAGAAAATACAAGCTTATCCATGTATTCATAGAGAAGCACACACTTTCAAATATGATTTTATATTTTACACATATATGGAAGAATCCTTTAAGCTGAAAGGAAAAAAGAATGGAAAAGGACATGTCCTTTCTACAGCTGCAGGAATCTGTGAGCCACATCTTGCCCACCTCGGTGAGGATGATGTGACAAGTCCTGCAGACTCATCTGAAGCACAAAATGCTTTAGCCAAATGTCTCCCTCCTTCCCACCAGTAAAAGTAAATAAATAAAGCACGAAAAGAAACAAAAAGGAGCCTTGAGGGACTGGATGAGTCAGAGGTTAGTAATGAACTACAGACACTCATCCCTGGGTCATCGGTTCACGCCTAGCCCCTGTCAGGAGGGACAGGGAATTGCTGGCGGTCTGGCCTGGAGGAAACTGCCTTACAATTCCCACTCCCAGCGGTGGAATCCCCTCAGAGTGGCCACCAGCAGCAGCAGAAGGAACGTGGCAGAAGGGAATAGAAAGACCCAAAATACTCGCCAGCTCCTGGAGAGACACCACCCTGCTGATCCCCACACAGGTGCTGCTGTCTCTGCTCTGTCCTTGGGGAGGTAGCTAGCACCCAGGGATGTCCAGGACATGGAGATGCCAAAGGACATATGGCACAGCTTTGCAGTGCAATCCCATTTTGGCATGCTTCTGGTATGGTGTGTGAAACAGAGATGAAACGTCCCACCATCATTGTTGCACACAGCCACTTTCACAAGAGAGAGTTTATAAATTTGTTAGGAACATGGTATACTAGAGGCCCTATCCTGTACTTTATCCAGTACTTTATTCTCTTTCCCACATTGCCTTGCTTGCTCAGTTTACTCTGAAAAAATGTTATATCCACATAAAAGTTGACAGTTCTCCTACTCTGTGCCCTGATTCGGTGACTATCACAGAGCAGCATATCAACTTCTTCCACAGACACTTGGCAGAGCTTTTCTTCCTGCTCCAGAGGTGGGATCTCTACTTGTGGAATCTGAAGCAGACCAACATTCACCATTTCCCCTGCAAAGTGGCTCTGAATGAACAAGACATCTAACATCTACAAAATCTGCATGACTGTCTAGTCTTTGATCAATTCTTCAAGTGGGCATTGATGTAACATCCTAACCAGCATGCACATCACCCCAGGAGGCACTCCAGCAATCTGCAAGTTGAAGCACAAAGGGAACACTGATCTTCCAAAACCCACACGCTCTTCCCCGTCACCTATTTACCCAAGTATTTCTCTCTTTTTCCCAGAGGCCACACTCCCCACAAGAACAACCTCGAGCTATTTGATGTTGCCCTAAGAACTGCCAATCATCAAAGGCTGATCCCTCAAAATGGTACCAGTGGAAAGGCTGGAGAAAGAAGGAGCAGAAAGGAAACAACCATGAAGCCTTCACAGAGAAAAAAAATTCAGCTTTTTTTAAACACTGCTGGTTTTGATTTTTTTTTTTTAATGCCTGCAGCAGAAGAACAGTTACAGTCCTGACAAGTTTTGGTAGAAGTAATGAAACACTTTTGTACCACAGCATTACTCTGACATTTAATTGACCATGTATTTCCATCTTTTAGCCTTACATGATTCCTCCATCTGAAACATTACTCTTTTAAAATTAATCACTCCATTTACACTTGTTTGGATTCTTGTGTCACAGTTTCTACCCTGCCTCTCTCACTTTTCCTCTCTCATTGCCACTGAAAGACCAGAAATTATTTTGTGCCTGTGGTCAACATGCTGAATTTTCTTCTGCTTTATTTACTTTAATATAAGTCCAGCTGAGAGCAGATCAAGTCTTAACTAATTACCAGTATTTTTCAAACAGGCTGGTAGTATTAAGCTGAAAGGGGATATGTGAATTTCAGTACACAACAGCAATGCCAGCAGTGCTTTAAAAATCTACTGCTTCTCAGCAGATTCTTTCTTTATTTAAAGGCAAAGCTTGCAGCTAAGTCACACCCTCATTCGCACTCCACCATGTCCATTTCCCATAAGGAAAGGACCATGCAATAACATGACCCTGTCAACATGAACAAACCTGATATTTATTTTCAATATTATCAATATTAATGTATAAGCTCAGCCTTCTCCAGGACTGCAGCTGGTGGCACAGAGCAAGCCCCCTCTTGCATACCTGTTCTGATGCTCCTGTAGCACCTGGTAGATGCTGATAAGGAAGGTTTGGTTTTTAAAGCTTCCCACAACGCAGTCCTTGTAGATCCGAAACTCAGCGGCTGTGACGGCCTCGCCCTCAGGAATCTGAGACAAATTAAATTTGAATTCCTTGTGGTGCCGCTGGTGAGGCGTGAACTCCTTGTCATACTCAACTGCAGACGGGAAAAGGAAAGAAAAGGAAAAGAAAGGAACCATGACTAAAATTTAACAACAAAAGGTTTCTACATGCTGCCACCTGTTCCTTCAAAAAAAAACAAGAATCTTGGTTTTTTTCTCCAAAGATAACCTTGGCAAGTGCCAGGAAAACTTATGCAGTTCAAGCTTTTCAAATATAGTACTAAGTGGAGATGAATGTTCTTCTTCTTGAGCCAATTCCTTTGGGATTTCCTATTTTTTAAAGAAAAGCCAGCTTTGACAGGTGAAATACAACCACGCATTTTGCTCCTGTACAAAATTCTGAAGCTTGTGACCAATCCCAGCATTTTCCACCTGTGGCTCTCTATGTTCTTTACAGCATTTCCCTAAGTTTCATAGCCCTCTTCCAAGCAAGGAGACAAGTAGTTCTATTTTGCTTTAGCACACACAGACACAGGCAGAACCAAGTAATACACCAGGTCAACCAATTTCCTAAGTGCCCTAAAATGTCCTGTTTTCTGGCTCCTAGATTTGTACACTAGCCATTGGACCACCTTGTGAGTCAATACAATTAACATGACATTTATTTTGAGGGTTAAAGTCAACCAGAGCTCCCCTTCCTTTGCAGAAGCTTATTTTAGAATTAGAGAGCTGAGGACCACTTGGTTTCTGGTTTTAGACCTCCTTGGGAACACTCTCAGGCACAGGGTTTAAGACAGACACAAAACAGAATTCCTCCTTCTTTAGGTCTCAGGATTTGTATTTTCTCTGTTTGAGGCTCCCTTTGCAAACTCTGCTTCCAGTCCCACTCTTGTATTACCTGATTACATCTTGGTTTTGTCTGACTTTGATTAATTGTTTGTTATTTTTTCTAATTTTCTACTAGAAATTGCTTAAAACATTAACATATTATATAAACATACAAAATTGCATCTTTACAAGCCTGAGGGGACAAAAAGTAAAACCAAAAAGCCGTTCCCACCAGTGGAACGGATGGAGTACATGTCAATGATGAGGAAGTCACCATTACATTATCATTAGGGACATGATTACGTGCAGAGGCAGGAAGGGAAGAACAGATCCCTTTTAATGTTTGTCTTTGTGATCACTTTTTGTTGTTTCCCCCCCATTTAATGCATCAGACTGCAAAGGCGTCCACGAGCCTACTCTACAACATCCCCATGAGGTAAGCAGCAATGCCTGTTCTCCAGCTGGGATACTGAGTCACCGGGAGAGTGACTTGTCCAAGGACAGGCGGCGGAGGCTTGCAGCAGAGCCAGGAATGACAGCCAGCGTGCTTGAGGTTCGGCACTTTACCCACAGGTTACCTCCCCGAAGAACAGACATCTCCCAGCTGCTGGAAACAGCCCATGGAGATTTTCCCCTCTACCTTGCCCAGCTGCCTGTCCCTCCTTATTCTCCAGTCACAGTTTCTTCCATCCTCTCCCTTTCTTTTGGCAGCCCTTCCATGTGAGCTGCCTCATCTGGCTGGGTCCACGTCCTGGCTCCCTGTGAGACAGTTAGTCACATCCTTCTCTTTGAAGTTCACCTGGAAATCTTTTCACCTCTGCATAACTACTGGCAAGCATTCTGTGGGACACCACACTGGGGGATGCTGTGTTAAGGGCTGCCACAAGGCAAACAGGCAAATCTTCAAACTACTGTCTGAGTCAGACACCACTGCCAATTTTGTTAGTCTCACACTGCCTCTGTCTGAGCAGCTCAGATGTCAAACAACAAATGAGGGTGACTGGGCTCTATAACTTCCAGAAATGAGGTTGTGACACCCAGCATCGCCGTGAGAGATTGTGCCAAGGCGAATGATGGTAACACACTCAATTTCAGTGCCACTAGGAATTACCTCTCTGGCTATTGGCTATGAGTGATCTGGGCTTTCCTTTGCAGCACCTGCCTGTGTTTAACGGGGATCGACTCTGGCAACACCAGACCAGTTGGTGTCACTTGCATGTAAACCCTCCAGGACGGAACCTGAGCTGCCCAATCACTCCTCATCCTGAGGAGAGTCCCACAGGATACACTTCCCAAAAGAGAGGAGCCATGTACTTTGAGAAACTTGTAAGCAGCCAACCAATGAGAAACTGCGTTGCTGCGTTGCGGGCTGGTTGCAGCAGGATGTACCCAGCTTGGCTCATTTACTTGCTGCTAAAAGACGAGAGGATGTAATTAATGGTGAGAGAATGTCTAAATCCACGGGTTTGGAGAGGCACACATATGAAGCAACAATTCTCAATTTAGAACTCGCTACACCCTCGCTCATGGGTGCAGTGACCAGCTGAAATCCACACCCCCTTCCATGCTGTCACAGGGATGAGCTGACCTACAGGCGAGGTGCAGCGACACGGCTTTTCCCCAGGCTCGTGGCTGAGGATGATAAAGAAGAAGCAGGAAGAGCAAGAGGAAGGACACAACTAGGACAAGCAACTCCATCAGGGTGCCAGAAAGCTAAAATTAGACTAGAGGAAACAAAGGAGTCATTGATGCTTCCTGTCAATTCTCGCCCCACATCAAGACGTGATATGGTCTCTCCAAGTGCACAAGAGAGAGCCTGGAGCTGTCCCACACAACACAGAGCTCAAAATGAGCCCAAATATCTCTTTTTGTGGTTTCTTTCTGACCTCCACTCATCACTAAATATGTGCAGTTTAAAAGTGATATAACCAAACTCTAGTCCTTTAAATCAGAATTTTCCTGCACTCCTCTCCTAAAAAGTCAAACACAAGTCACAAGAGGAAGAAAAACCCACCAAAATATCTACCACAGAGCATGTCAAGCAGCAGCAGGTATGATGCTTGACTCCAATTACCCTTTTCCAGTTTATAACTTGCCTGATATATTCACAATAGTATTTTCCTGTTTTTTTAAAACTTTCTTCCTTTATTCCTGTCCCTGCCCAAATATGCCACACAATCATAGAAGCTGACTAAACTGATTACAGGGGAAACATTCAGACTGATTTCGTTATCAGGCTTGGCAGAATAAACAACCTGAAACACATAAACAAGGAAATCTTTTTTTAATCCTTCAGATTAAGCAATTCAATTTATTCTGTTACAAGAAAGGCAGGTCTCTGTTATAAGAAAGAAATACTGCTAAGCTGATGGTGTCCTCCTCCACTGCAATCAGTTCAGAAGCAGCCCAACAACATCACAGGATGGAAAAAAGCCTACATTAAGCTTGTATGAAGCAAGTATAAAAGTTTAACGAGTTGGAAAGTTTTTCTGGCTATGTATCTTCCCATGATACAATGGAGGGTAGATTTTTTTTTTCTTTGTGGGAGTGGT
Source organism: Rhabdornis inornatus (assembly GCA_013397075.1). Classification (NCBI taxonomy): domain Eukaryota; kingdom Metazoa; phylum Chordata; class Aves; order Passeriformes; family Rhabdornithidae; genus Rhabdornis; species Rhabdornis inornatus. Next base: position 330,295 of record VWZS01005593.1, read on the forward strand.
GAGATATTTAAGTTCTATATACTCATTGTCACCCCATCAAGCTAATAATCAACTGTTCTCATTCAGCAAGACAGCTTAAAAATATAAAATGCCAACAGTCCTTCTCTGGGGGCTTTTTGCCCCCTGGAAACTCCATTTTTAACAAAGAAGTCAAGTTTTAGAACAGTAAAATTTGGAAAGGCAAGATTCAAGCTGCTGGTTCCCAGGATTACCCAGTCTGGATTGCTATCACATTACAATGCATTGTATGAGCTTGTATTCAAAATACAGACAGCATACACCAAAATGCAAGGCAACAGCAAAAAGCAGAAATCATTTCTTAAGCTGCTTTCCCATTATTATTTTTTCCACATGAATACATTTGGGTCAGTCTGACCAGTGATGTGAAATCCAAAGCTAATTTCCATCTGACGATGGACATAAGAATGTCCCAATTGTGCAAAGCTCTTGCAGGGAAAATCAGGCAGCTCACAGCTGGGGCAGGTTGCAAGGTAGAAACCCTCAGTGGTGTTAGGCTCTCATAACTTTTTCCCAGAGTGCTGGTTGGAATGTTAGGACCAAGACAGGCAGAACCAGTGTTTGTAAAGTCACAGCATGAGCTACAGCCTAGAAAATTCATCTTCATGGTCAGGCTGTATTATCCCAAACATTACTATTATTTTGCAAGAGTAAGTCCTTGGAGGTTACAAATCCAGGCCTGCACATATCAGGGTGAGTTGGGAAAGGAGATGTCAAACAGATTTTAGCCCATCACGAGCCAGAGGGACTGCCCACTCCACCATGTGGGACTGCCCCCATCCTGGCTGGTGGCTGCTCCTTTGCCGGCAATGCAAAGGAAGGTGTGAGCTCTGGACATTGGACTCACCCCTGAGTTTCACTAGAGTCCACTTCTGAGCAGACTGGCAGAGCATGCAGAGTTAACAGAGAAGCCTGCCAGTAGCTCTTTACATTCCCCTTAACAAATATTTTTAAACACTATACAAACACAGCACTATTGTTGAGCAGTTAAAAAGGCAAGAATGGCAAAATTAGGGTTACTGTGGTTTTGAATTTTGTGTATTCTAATTCTAACCCAGTGTTGCAATAGCCAATTTCAGCACAAAATGTCCCTGGTTTAAAAATAGCATACTGCTTACAATACTTGTTACTTTAAAAACACTGCACAGAAAAAAAAATTAATTGAGAAATTAACACATCTATTTTGGCAACTATACCATCCTACTTCCATTTGACTGTGTAGCACACACCTTGGACCAAAGGAAACATAAGCCTAATGACAGTCATGGAAACAAACTCTCCTTCTGCATTGGAATTTTAAGCATTTCTTTTGGGATCTAAATTAAACCAGCATGTAGAAATAACAGGTCAAGAGCCTTTCCTGAAGAAACACAATTTTCACTTAGAACAGCAGCACCAAGTATCATGGTATCTGGTGATTTTCTCCAGTTCTCAGCTGCTGTGAAAAGTGTTAGGTCAAGTGCTCAGGTGAGAATTAAAATACTGGCTTAACAAAGTCTCTAGTTCAAACTCTAGGTAATAAAGAAAAAAATACTAACCTAGAGCTCCAGAAGTAATAAATAAATTTCTTATATACATAATTATGATTTCCATGACAATATGGTTCCTTGGAGGGCACAGAGAAGTAGTGGGGTTGCAAATTTATAACATAGGACTATTTAGGACAGGACATTTTGCATCCGTCCTGACCCCAGCAAAGCTGAAACTACTGAAGAATCTTTTGCACATAAAGATCTTTAATGGTGACTTAGTTTTGCAGGGCCATAGCTATCATGCTCCAGGAAAAGCAGCCAGGATTCATAGCCTGCTTATGCAAAGTGAGTTTTGCATAAGTGTTCCTGAATTCAGTTTGAGAACAAATGTAAGCCGTTCCTATTCATTTCTTCTCAGCCTTCACACGTGACCCACTCCCAAATAAAATGAGAAAACATCTGAAAATTGGAATTGCTAACAGGAGATTCACCACCACATCTACATAATCAGCACAAAGGAAATTCCTCTGTATTACATTACCAATTTCTGCTCTAAGTCAACAGCATTTATCACATCTGGAGCAACGAAGCAGAGTCTTAGGCCTCAAATGCTTTAAGCATTACTAAAGCTCCAACAGTCCCCTCTAATAAATGGACCGTGTACACATGTGACTGATCTACTGCTGTGAACTTACAGTGGCATCACCAATATTTCTTCAATACTGGCTGAAAATAGCTTGCACAGAACAAAATTTATGTAAGCTTAAATCCCCCCTCCTTGATCTTGGTCCACAGTTGCTAGTTGCTTCTTTTGAAGCAAAAGGGAGTAAGAATGTGGGGATTTGTATGGCCAATCTGAGGGATGTCCAGCTTCAGAGCAAGACTCGGTCTTCATTTGGGTCTCCCAGTTTGCCTCCTGTTTCACAGTGGACCTACATGGATAGGGTCTGCAGCGCAGTCTTTTTACCCTGAAGAGATGCCCACGATGTGCCTGAAGGCTTGTCTGCATTTTCCAAATCCATCAGGTCAGTCTAAAAAAAGATACCAAGTTTCCCAAACAGTCCCACATCTCTGACAGATGATCACAACTGCAGAAGCACTGTTATTGCTAAAGACTAAAACTGACATTTCTTCCTAAAATAAGCAGCATTTCCTAAGCACTGTTTTAAAAACTTCAGAGCATAACCCAAAGAGCACCATGTACCAGTTTAATATCTTCAAATAGGAAGGAGAGAAGACTAAAAGGCTTTATAGGTACTTTCTGCTGTTTAACAAGGAAAAAGAAGTTTTATTACTCTAGATAGACCTGCAGGTTCAAGAGCAGGCAAGCAGCAAAAACAGATGGCTCCTGGAAGTAGTGAAGATGCAGTAAAGGATCACTGCCGCCTGTTTTTCACACTTATATATACACAATGTGTGCCACTGTCCCTCGGGCACCAAGATAAAGAGATAAATGGTCTATCCCGCTGCGGCAACATCCTAAATCCACTACTGGTTATAGACAGTACTGACCACTTTCTCTTTACAGTAAAGACCCAAAAGAAAGCAAAACCTTCCCCTTTTCAAAACTACAATTTATTAACAAGCCATTTGACAGATGGTGAGAAGGACAATTCATTAAAAGAGAAGAAACTCAGATGTGACATTAAAATACAGGGTCCGAAAGCAAACTCTTCCTTGCCCAAAATGCACAAGAGGTGGGGAAATAATTTTTTCCCACCTTGGTCTCAGCCAGCAACTTCAACTACCTTCTGTGATCACAGCAACTCTACACAGCCTCCCAGAATCTCCCAAGAAAAGCCTGTTTCTTTCTACGACCCCAATCATGATGAGGGATTCATCAAGTCCACTGCCTACTGCTCCTGCTGCTGCTCTTCTACGTGCCAGATCTTCCAAAATTCCCCCCACACCCATTTCTGAAAAGCAGCCTGGGCAAAAGTAACTAATTCCAAAAAGAAGCAGTCCCTCTGCTTCTCAGACACCTCCCCTGGATTTTCAGTACAGTATCCCAAACAAACTGACCAAGGTTTGTTCTCATAGATAAGAGCACGTAAAAGTTTGCCAGACCTCCCTGATGTACTTGTCCTACGTCCACAGGGATAAAAGGCAGTTTCTAAACAAAACAAAAAAAAAAAAAGTCAAGATACCTATGGTTCAGTCCGGCATTGCACCATTTGCTGATCCCTCTGGGTCCAGCTGAGGTGGATTAGACACAACAACCATAAATCTAATGCAGTTTTAGGTAAATCCTAGACACCTTTGCAATAATATGAAGATTCAAGGCCAAAAAACTCCAAAAGGATGATTTCTTCTAAACAGCTCTAATATCACATCTGGGCTGACACAAAATAAAGTGGAATTATTCCACTGACTTTGGTGGAGTGATGCCAGTTTACAGCCAATGAAGACCTGGCTTTATGCTCCATAGCTGTGTGTGCCAGAAAATAATGACTCGGAAAATAACCCATCATTAATCCAATCCTAGTGTAATTATGAAGATTAAATTTAAACAATAGCAAATCTCTCTCTAAACATAACACTCTACAGAAGAGCTTCAAACGAGGAGGGTTTTTTTTCTTTTGGATGAAAAATGCAACTGAGCTCTTCTTTGTTTCTTTGTGCTGGGAATCAAGCTGGAATCGGCTTGTAAAATCAGATTAAAATAGTTGCACAACAGCTTCCTTTCAGGATTCTTGAACCAAAGGCAGTCTAAAAATCAAAATAATGCCCTAATCAAATACATAATACCCATGGGACACCAGAAAGTACTAAAAAGGCATTTTCACATTTTCACAAAGGTGCCTACTGTACAGCCAGTAAAGCTTTTTCGCTCTGCAATGGGAAGAGGCAGCAGTGGGGACCAGCCTTACTCTAGCACACGTGGGAAAAGTTAAAGCAAAACTGAGGAGGAGGAGAGCCCTTGGAAAAGAGCTTGGGGGTAGCTAAGGCCAGGAGGCTGACTGCAGTCCACCAGCACCTCTGCCACCAACACTCACTTTCGGGCTTCCTGGGCTGTCCCCCTTGCAATAACAGAGACCACTTTGCAACTGCTTCCACAGCTGCCTCCTTCATTCCTTCCCCACAGCTTCCCAACACAAATGTTAACAAAACTGGTATTTTCTTTCCATATGCTGGCACATACGGCAGGTCCCTGCACTGCAAACAGTGCTGTATCTTAGGAAAACAAAACATCTTTTTGCTTAAGAGATGCCAAATTGCTTTATCAAAGGCACTACTGTTTGCATTTTTGTGGCAATATTAATGCAGTTCCCACTGAGAAGCTGATAAAGACCCTGACTGCAAAAACACCCCTCTGGAAGAAGTGATCTGAAGCTATTTCTGTATTGTGTTTCCAAATAATTTATGATTAGAATAATATTACGCTTTCCAAAAAGCATTTCTATTTCACAGCCAGGCTTCATGCGTGCAGAGCCAGCTTGCAGGAGGGGGGAAGGCGATGCTGTCAGCCCATCAGCACAGAGCCACAATCGGAAATGCTTTGCAGCTATGCACGTGGTGGGAAGAGAATTCTCCTACTGCTCCTGCTTGCTTCCTTGGCTTAGCGTTGGCTCCTGTGTCCATACCCACACAGTAACTGCCTGGGACACTCAGAGCAGCGTTTCCCACCCTCCAGGTTTGCCACAGGTCACGCTGCATTTCCTGCTGGCACGGCCACTGGCACGCAGCTCCCTGGAAGCACAGCTGCCCTGGGTGCACTGACTGGGCCTGGAAATATTTTCAGAATTTTTTAAGTGCCATAGTCATCTCACACCATGTCTCAAAATTATCTCTCCTTCTGCAGGAATTTAAGGCAGGTCAAACCAATTCGTTTGCAAGTTTGAGCTAAATTTCAAAATGCAGGTTGTGCAAAGTGGGGAAGTTTTTCTTCTCTCTGATTTTCTTGCAGGTGAGGTTTTATGTTTATTGGTATGACTGTGAATCAACCAGCAGCAAGTAGGCAAAAAGTCAGCAGATGAATGTTTAAGTTTCACACTTTCATTTTGTTGAGCATTCATCTCTTGGCATCACAGGCAGGTTTCAGCTTTTCATCAAATAGCCCAGCTGAGAAAGGTATCTTCTGAACACAATGCAATCACTCCCCATAAAAACATTGTCCAGAGTGCTTAAGGTTTTATACATTTTTGGAAAAGTTTAATCCAGCACTCAAGACTCAGATACAGAGAAGAATTCAGCCTGTCAGGCTGTCCTGCAGACTACACCACCACTGTATGGGCATTGCCATTGCTGACATGACTTGTGACTCCAGCTGATAGCACAAAATGTTGTTGCTCACTTATTGTTCAGTATTTAGTGTTTTATACAGGGCTCCAATTTCAAATTACTGAATTAAGCAGCATCCAGCCAAAAGACCACCAAAGAGCCTCATGGGTTTTGGAGAACAGGCAGGGCACTCTGTGATAGAGCACAAAGGACACCAGACTTGGCATGAGCCAGAGAACAGAAGATACAAGAAAGGAGGAAGCACTGTCCCTAAGAAGGGCAGAGTGGCCACAGGGATAAAAAGAGTAAAAAAAAAAAAAACAAAGCCCCACAAGTTCCCAACCTTTAACACGACAACAAAAGAAACACTCTTTGTGACAGTCAAGGCAAGAAGATGCTACAGCTCTGAAGACTGAGGAGAGCAAATGCATGAAGTGCCTGAAGAAACAATGAAGCATTTTATTGACTATTATTCCTGGCTATGCATATTTGTCCAAGGAACAGCACAGTCTGTAAGTGAACCTCCCCTCAGTGCATCCATTCACTATGTGCTGGCTTGGCACACTGATCCAGAGGAAGGAGTTTCCAACATGCCACTGGGATGGGACATTCTCAGCCACCACCAGGGCTGAACACCACCACAGCCTTAGGACAACTCCCTGTGCCAGCTGGAAAAAACAGCACCTTGGGAGACATTGATCTACACAGAAATACCAGAGCACCTTGGCTAAACTCACTATTTCTCTTGCCACCCTTCTTATTTAGCACACCTTCCTCCACGTCCTTCTGTCCTGGTCATCCTGAGAGGTTCCCTGAAGGTTCAGGCAAGACTCTCTCATGCCCAGGAAGCTGGCAAAGAGAGAGAAGGATGAGCAAAGAGGGATGGAAGAAGGCAAAGGAAAGTCTCACCACTTCCACAGCCTTCTCCAGCAAAGGCAGAGTGGCCATGAAGCCGCTCATTGTGCAACCCTAACACATCTGGGAAGTGTTCAAGAGCGGCAACCATGAAAACTGGAAAAAAAAACCAGAAATCCCAGAATATTTTACAGCCCTTACAGCAATGTGAGATAAGTGCTCCTCTTCCTGAGGCAATAACATATTGCAAAAGCACTCTCCCCACACTAGACCTGTGTCATGGTTTGCCCCCACCATGCACGCAGCCAGAGAGAACCAGAGGGAACTCTTGGCATGCCTTGCCTATAAAAACCGAGTTCTCCTGCCCTTCCGTGCCACTGAACTTCCATTTTTTATCTGTCTACTGGTCGTGCCACCAAGGTGCAATTTGGGAAGTGACTTTTTTACCTCTGAAACCTCATCTGCTGTCAACCAACATAATGATGCTGTGGAGAGCCAAGCAGCTGTCAGACATTTAAAAATTTGCAGCCACAGTGGGCGGTTGGAGCAGAGGTCAAAAAATGGTCATTAATAGTTTTACCTAGCCTGCAGCTTTCAGCTGCTCAAAACACAGCTTTAGAAAGAAAAGAAAACGACATCACACAGCTTTAACAATCTGCTTAGATGCAAAGAATCTCACTCTTTAAGAAAAAAAAAATTAAGGAAAAAAAAATGCCTTGACAAAAACGCCTGGTTTGACTAACAGCTTTGGCCTAAGCCTTCCTTTTTCATTATTTTTTATATTCCCATATCCCACAGTGACCAGAAGCATACTTGGAATGTCTCTGTCCATCTGATAAAGCCATCAGTGGCAGCAGCCCCGCGCCAGGCCTGCGGGGGACACAGCTCCTATTCCCAGCTGCAGAGCTCAGTACCCAGCCTGGGTGAAAGCCAGGGAGATGCAATGCTTTGGGAATGATGGGAGACTCCCAGTCAGCGTAGGAAATCCTAGGGAAAAAGTAAGACTTGAGGAAAAGCACCATTAAAAGAACTATTAAAAGAGGATTTGTGGAATAATCCTTAGTTCCACATAGTTGGCCTGACTTACATACAGTAGCATAGCTGGGTAGTTCACCTGAAAAACATCCAGCAGGAAAAGGGATAGACTCTGCCAAGTACTACATTTTTTTTTTCTCCCCACCCCCCTCACTTTCACCAAATACCCAAAGCAATCCTTGGGCTCTAGGCATTTAAAAATCAAAAGTTATCTACAACTGTTCTCAGAGTAATAACATATAGGCTGACTCCAAAAGGTCTCAGGTTAACAAACAGAAAATTAATAAACTTCACTGGTTTAAAAAATAACCTGGTATATTGGCATTTCTGGCTTTCAGTTTATCTTGTCTTTATTCTGTAAGTTATCAGGTTCCTGGAGACAGAATTTAAAATGAAAAAAAAAAAAAAAGAGAATGTGTTAAAATTTTCAGCAGAGCCGCTTGCCCACAAATTAATTTTTAGACATTTGGCTTCTATATCTTTACTCCTTGCAATCATATCCTGGCTGTTTGGCTATTCCAGCATTTCTCTGCCCCACCCAATCCAGCCTTGTCATCACTGATTTTATTTTTCCACTCTTCTCTCTTAGTAATGCCCTCTTCTCTTGCCTTGACTGGTCACATGCCATCCTTGCAGAAAAACATCAAAATTCATTCAAATTTGAGTATACATAAATATACGGAGAGAAATCAATTTAAATAAATACCTACAACAAATTTCTTCTTAAAATTCATCTTTTATCTTTTGTTGTGCCTGAAGTGTTTTTAATGTTGTCAACAACAAAATTACCCAGACACAGATTTTAGTTTATGACTCAGTTTATGATTTAGTTTGTGACTATTTATTTTAGTTTATGACTTTAGGCACATCGGTTTAAAAAATTTCTTTTTTTTTCCTTAAGTCCTTTTAAATATTTTTTTAAAGTTACAGCAGGAGGGTAATGCTATGTATCTGAGAGTATTAACAAGACTCCATGGAGACAGCTGCCATATCTACACAGGGGTTTTTTTGTGTGTTTTAATAAGAAAACCATCAACCATAAGAAAGTTTGGATCAGGTTAGCACATCAAAGCACTCTTTTTACAAACATATAGACAGTGGGGAGAGTTGAAAAGCAACAAACCTTTTTAATTTACTAAGACCTTTACAAATTTACTAAGTCTTTTTCACCCCTGCACACTAAGCTCACACTAACAAGTGGGGTTGTGGCTTCAGCAAGTGAATCTTTTTATGGCTATTCTCTCATAGACACAAGACTAAAGCCTTTATAACGTTTGCATGCAGAGAAAAAGGCAATTAATTATATGGCATGTCCTAGTGAAGAACTTCCTCCAGTCAAAATAGGAGAACAGGAACCTCAGTGTTGTATAATTGATGTTATTAGCTGCAGCTGCTATCATACTTGGAGAAATCTCCAACTCAGAAACAGCACTGATGAAGTGCTCCAAGATTAGTAATAATATGCTTGATATTAAGGGAGGGGGATAAAAAGGATTCTAAAAAATGTGCTCCCCAGTACAGTAACAGTCTCAGATAATTGCCAGGCAGAAAACACTGAGGGATACCAAAAGAAAAATGCACCACATTTAAAGTTTTGTCTCCATGAATCTGAAATCAAGGAGGGGAGAAGTGGGTAGAGAGGAAACCCCTTTTATTTACTTAACCTATATGAATGCTAATGCTCAAATGTGTGTTGCAACAAGATTGGGGACTTTGAAAGCTCTAATCAGTAGGTGCATGAGCAAATATTCTGATCCATTCCAACTCTCTGTGGTTTGTAAATCCCAAAGAAAAAAAAATTTGCAGAACAAACCAGTCTAGACCACAGAATTTAGCTACTTTATGCTAGTTAGAAAATTACAGGAAATAGACCAACTCAAGAAGGGATTATTTGGTGGAATTTTTTGTTTGTTTTCTGAAGACCTGTGACTACCTGATATATGTGCACTTGTTTGGGTAGCCGAGGAGAATTCTTTCAAACATTCTTTCAAGCATAATCACTGCAATATTGAATTCCACATGCTTGATGTCTTGGTGAGGTGTTGATGTATATAACCTTCTAGATTCTTTCTGACCCACACTTTTCATCTGAAGACATTATGAAAAAAAATAAAAAAAACCCCAACCCTAACCTGCATAATATCGCCTTTGTATTTCAAGATCCTGAAGAGCTTGTAGCAAGATTATTTTTCACCCTGGTACTCAAATGCATGGAAAGAATCATTCGATATCTTTCCATCAGAGGAAAATCTGAGATGGAAAATATTTTAGATAGAAGGTTTATCTTACTGGGGATAGCATCCATTCAAAGTGATAGAAGATCTTTCCATCCAGTATTAGAAAACTTTTTCTATGGGATGAAGAGAAAAGTTTCTGCCTTTACCATGTGGAAAATATCAATAGCTTGAACAACTCTGCTTTAGGTTGAGCCAGAAAAAGGCTGGGTGAAACAGAGCTCTCAGCTTCTGCTGTAGGCACTGAGATAAGGCTGGGGACCTAAAAAAATCCTGGCAAAGACAAAATATTTTCTAAGAAGTATTTCCATAAGAAATGCTTTTCTCATAATTATGCTCTTAATATTTTGGAATCTGAAATATTTTTTTCTACTAGGGAAAACAAAAAAAATGCACAGTATTTTTTTTTTAGTGGGAAGAAATGTTTTTCCAATACAAGGTTTTATTCTATTATACAAAAAAAAGTTGACACTCAACAACAGCAAAAATGATACAAACCTTTTTGAGTACCTATTCTAGCCTCATACATCTAGCTCAATTTTATGAAAATTTTCTTTCCTCTGCCACCACCTTTCTGCTGTTTCTTCAGCAGAGCAGCAGCTGGGATGGCTGCCCTGCATCCAATGCATAGTTTGTCATAGGACCTGCCCAAATTGCATCTCACCCAAAAGGGCTCTGGGCATGGGCAGTGGTCTGACAACTGACAGCTTGGCTGACCTCAGGTTATTAACCCCACCTGTGATTTGCTAGACTCAAATGTTTGATTTGGCTCAGTGCATCACAGACCAGTCCTGTCTGGGTACCATGAGATTACAAAGCACTAACATCAAGGTCTTTAGTCAGGTATCTGAAGCAGTAGGACTATTTAGCTTTTCAAAAACGAGTCAACTGTACTCTGCACACAGAAGAAAGCGTGATTGAAAAGCTTCGAAGAGACAGTCAAATGTGAATTCTGCTTTCAGAATGGATGGAAGGGAGAAATGTGATCTAGTCTATCCATAAATAAATGCAAGTATAGCTGGATTTGCTAAGGTTTTTAGTTTTGGTTACATTGCTAACAGCAAAATGTGCACTGATAAACTTCCCCAACTAGTACATATATAAGTGTGGAATCAAGTACATGCCGATACACTTTGAATAAAAAAAAAACTTTGCTATTTTTAAATAAAGATAAACATGAATGCAATAGTTCAATGCCTTAACACTTACAACCTGCTGTTAGGTACAAATAGCCAATGCTCAAGTTAACATTCTGTGCTCCGTATTCATGATGTCCTGCATGCAGAACAAGAATAGAGGCTAAAGCTGCATTTCTGTATGGCTCAGGTAAAGTTGTGGGGTGTATTTTCACTATGTTCTTCTTCAAAGACTTGCATTTTTTCTATAAGCAGTTTTAATGTTTTACTTTCTGACATGGAATAGTTTTCTTCATAAAACTAAGTTTCTGAAAGGTTGCACACTCTTAAATAACCAGCACAGGCTGAATCAAAAGTCTTTTGGACTAATCTGTCATATTCAGAATACAACAAATATTCCTTCTATCCCTACCTTTCATTTCTTGTTCAAGGAGATACAGCTTACAAGTTCAAATATTACAAGTTCATGCATTAAGCAATAGCAAGAAACTGCTCCTCAGAACCCCTTTCAAACGCAGCCACTTTTGCTAGCAAAGTCATGGTCTTGCTTGAATTCCACATAACTGGAAAACAGAGCTTCAACTGGGAATGTTACAGAATGTTACAGAATAAGGAGCAGGTATTTCTTATTTATATACCAATTTGAAATACTTTACAAAGTTTATGGATACCATCACAGCTCAAATGCCTTACAGGGAAGCATTAAAATACGAATGTCACAGGAACATACCCAGCAGTCTTGGGATCCTGGAGTTATGACAGGGCTAGAAATGGAGCTTCCATTCCCAAAACCTCAACACTTCCAAATGGATGTTCTTTAATGTCAGACTGGAACCAAAACATCCCTAAATGAATCAAAACCACTGAAATCATATTTCATTGAAGCAAAAGGTTTCATGCTAACAGTACATAAAAATTCCAGCTTGTAAGAAAATATACAAAAAATACACTCCAGCTTGTAGATGAAAATATACAAATGGCTTAAGTTCACCTCATTAGAGGGCAGAGCAAGCTAAGGGAAAGAGGCCAGGGAAACACAACCCAGTTTCATCAAAAGTTGCTGCTTTATCAGGTAGAATCCAAAAGTACACTTAAGCCATTCCTGGTAATTCACAAAGAACTCAGCTAAGCTGAAGCAATTATCAGAAACACAGAAGGTCTTGGCCCTTCTGCTTTGAGCAAGAAGGCTCAACCAAAACCATGCCTGACACTCCTGAGTTACTTGAAGCACTGCAATCAAAACGGTGCCCCAGTTAAAAGCTCTTTAGGACAAGTTATTTAAGTGATAGGATAGCCACACTTTTCACAAAACTGCAATGGATAGGTAAAGACTCCCACGAAAACCCCTCTCCATTCTTAAGCCATTGTTAAGAGTCTTATGAAAACCCCCTTCTACAAAAAAAATCCTCTCTCCACATTATTTTACCAACTGCACTTTGCTTTTTGCTTATTTTTCCCCAATAAAGACCTTGGAAAGACCCTGGAAAACCAGAATGTAAATTATTTTGCAGCTTCCCTCACAATGCTCTTCTTTCTACAAGATGAAATATTTTGCTGGCAGCCATAGCAGATCTATATTTTTAATACCAGTAGCATGATGGAGAAGCAAGGCAATTTAATGGTGGAAAATATTCTACTTGATTTTCCTCATTTCCCAATAAAATTGGCTGAACTTTATTTGGCTGTTCACCTCCACCAACTCAAGACTAACATCTGCTTTTTGGTCTGTGTAGGTAATAGAAAGTTTCCATATATTTAGAGTTCATTTTGCATTCCTATAGATAGCAGGAAACTGTACCAAAAGTTTGCATTTGCAGAAAATAGCATCCACATCACAAGGCACAGGAGCAGACATTCAGAAAGACCAGAAAATACATTATCAAATACTGCATAATCTACTTTCCTCCGTAGCTATTTTAACTCCTAAAAATCTACTCTCCATTGCTCATTTAGTATACATGCAGGTACTTGCTAGACTTTTATCCAGGTTACAAATGTTAGAGTGTAAAAAATGTGTTTTCAGGTAATTTCCTAATTTTTCTTGTAGATGTAACTGTGTTTTACAGCCAGGAAAGAGTTCTGAGGCAGGTGGTATTGCCAGTGTAGGTGCATTAATAAAGGAATGGAACTCTCCGTCTCGTTTGATCAGCATATACTGCAGTAGCACAACCACAGATGAGCTGCAGCTCCTACATTTCTTCTTCCTGCCCACTGGCTGTACCTTTGCCACGACTCACGAAACACTGTTCTCAAGCACCTGAAAAGTCAGAGAGGGAAACAAGTTATTTGTTCCCTAGTCACCCCCAGCACATTCACCACGAGAGCAGTGGTAAGGACCTGGCTTTTTCTTACCAAGCACAGAGGTTCATCAAGGGAATAAGAATTTTGGAAACATGATCTTCTTCTTCATATTAGATTTAGCTTTGATTAACTGGACAAGGGGAAAAAGGCTTTTATGATATATTCAAACCCAGTTGGAAAGCACATGAAATATAATTGATAAAGCTGACAAAAGCCTCTGGGTGTGAAAATGTGAACTTTAGGCTCTTTTACGTGTGGTCAAGGCTAATAAGAGGACTGATGCTAGAGTCTGCTTACAGAAGTTTGGCCACACCAGTGCTCATGCAAGCTGGGGCTGACTGGGAGATGCCAGTGCTCTGCCAGCTCAGTGCAAGCCCCTGGCATGCTGGAGTGCCGGGACATGGGCTGGAAGCACTGGCCCAGATCCCAGGAGGGTGGAGCTTAACTTCTAAATGCGAGTTTAGAAACATATGATGTGTTGGAGTTGAACAGGGTTAAGCCACCTGTCTAGACTTAGCCAACCACACTTTGAAATAAAGCCTTTTAAGACTGAGACTATTCAGTGCAGTATTTTCAAAGCTTTATGCTACTGTACTCAGAATGCTGGGGATGGAGTGAAAATAGAGAAGACAAATCCCCCTCCCTAGAGCAGCTGAATCTGAGGTTTAGATCTACAAATAGTTTAAATCCCCAGGAAGAACTTCCAAATGCCCAGAATAAACTCCCCATTCTTTGTCTATGGAACCTGTCCCACCCCCTTCCAGCCCAGATAAAGCCTCAAGTTCAGATATAAATTCAACTTGCCAGCTGCAAAAGCTTAGAAGAGATACTCACAGTAAACTGCCCCTCACAAAAAAAAGAGAAAAAAGATACAAGTCTCTTGCCATTGGCTTGCTTGTGGACTCTGAAAATCCCTAATGGGTGGTGAGTGGGATGTGGTCAGTGGTCAGCAATGTCTCCTGCACACATACACTTTCTTTGCAGTCTTCCAAGGAGAACAGAGGTTGTCTGTGTTTGATTTCTGAACCACATTTCCATCCTTTTCTGCCTGCACCCAACCACAAAGAAAAAACAACATCCACACTGTGCATTCTTTCCCCAGCTTGAGAGCTGCTCTTCCACTTTTCCTTGGGACAGCTCATCTGCTAAAAAGTGCTTCATCTCATAGCAAGGTAAGCTGGGATGCAAACACCAGGACCATAAGCTTTATTTTTTGGGGACTGCCAGCCAAATTAGCTCTTGTAGGGATGTAGATCTATTTCTGTCTGCAAAGGATTATACACTGAAACCACTTCTGACAGTCCAAGTTAAACTGCAAAAAAGAGGAGGGTGGGGATGGGGTAGGGGGTGAGGCCCTTCCCAATGTATGGATCAAAGACAAGAGTGTATATCCTGTCATCGCTTGAAAGCACTGGAATTTTTTTCCAAATTATATGGGGTTTTAAAATTAAAAAAAAAAAAAAAAAAAAGAAAAGCAGAGCAGAAGACCCCATGCTTTCCTTACAGTCTCAAGATTTCAGAAGTTTAAGGAAGCATCAGAAATAATGAGAAGCGGGTGATGCTGGTTGCTGTGGTTCAGCCAATTGTCCAATTTCCCCTGCCTCTCAAAGTAAATAAAAATAGACAACTCCAGTGTTGGCAGTGATGGGGAAATATCAACATCTTTCTAAGCCTTTCTGTTTCCTAAGAACAAATGTTCAATTAAAAAAAAATAAAATTCAAAACCAGGATCTCAACAGAGTTATTTATTCCACTGAGTCCAGAGTGACAGATTGTGACACACCAGCTTAATGTTCAAGACAGTGAAAAAGGCTCCTAAAGAAAGATTTATAAGATTCATAATCCTGTTTTAGAAACATCCCTCCATTAGGCCTTGCTGATTAGAATATTTCCTTTAACATTCAATAACAAAAGCTGTGAGAGGACCTTAAGAGATGATACACCTAGAAGAACAGCCCTGATCTCAAATTTTGAAACATTTAATTAATTGTGCTTCTTCTTACTAAATCATATAAAAAGTAAGCCACAAAGCAATAACATGCGAATTTAACTCATCTTCCCACTGTTTTACACAGCCACAAACTCAACACTGACATAATCTATGCCTTTCTGAAATAAATGTGCCAATAGTCTAGGTTAAATAAAATGTCTGAATGAAGAATGTTACCACCATAGAAATGTGCTCCTCTTAAGATTTTATACTGTAGAGACTACTGCATTCCTTTAAAATTATGACTAAGGCAAATTGTCCACATGCCACTCCAAAAAAGGCAGTATATTAAGCAGCTTTTTAGCCAGTTTTTCCTGAATTATTTAGACTTAACAAGGAATGATAAACCACCACAAAAGTGATACTCCTGACAAGATAGTAGATGACACCAATTTCTTTTAGATACTCGTTTTAAACATCTACCACTACAGTTACAATGCCAAAAGTCACCACAGATACTGTGTGGTATGCTGGAAAAGCTCATAGAAGGTTTTTTAACTGTGGACATTAGGAGGGCACTCTGTCTCCTATTTTTTGCCACTAAAATGGCAATAGAAACTGCAACCTTCACCCTTCTGGGTAAGGGCTTTTGGGGGCTTTGGTTTGGGTTTTTTTGTTGGATTTTTTCTGGTTTTTTTGGTTGTGTCTGGTTTGGTTTTGGTTTTGTTTGACTGGGGTTTTTTTTCTCAGTATATGACAGGAGGAATGTAGAAGGTAAAGTCAGAAATGGGAAACTCCTAGCAAAACCTTCGTTCTTGACTTAGATTGGACACTTGCTCTCCTCTCACAGCCCTAGACTGACATGTTTGTGTAACATAATTCATCCTGGCAACCTTTGAGGATGCAAGAGAATAGAGATTGCCAGGACCACTCTGTGAAGAACAATAGGGTTTGAAAAAAATATGTTCTTCTGGTTTTGTTTCAGCCCTCCACTGCCGGCAGTAATAGTACACTATATTCCTTGAAACAGTTGAATATCAAGAAGTCCCAGTCACAGATGTCCACAGGGTTAATTTTGTATTCTCAAGGACTTCAGTTTAAAATGTATTAAACATTAATCATTTTAAATGTTTTGAGCCATAGCGTTGACCTGACCCATTAAAACAGAGCAGTCCCTGGGGGTGAAAAGCGTGTAGTCTTTTTAACCTGACACTTCACACTTCAACAGTAATGAGACTAAAACCCAAATGAAGTCATGTGTCGCTTTGACTGGAGATAAACAGAGCTAGCTCTGCTTTACTTGATGACCTCCCATAGTGTGGGAAGGCTCAGCCTGAAATTTTTCACATACATATTTAAGGCATTGAAGCTCTTATGACATTTTTCATTGTACAGTATTTTATGCTCTCATTTGAACCCTTTCATGCTTCTCTCTGGGATTCTATTTTGCCTTAAATGGTTCTGCAAGTTCCTTTTTGAAACAAAGGCTGCTAAGCTCACTGTTGATGCCATGTTTGTTTTCTTTCGTCATAATGAAGTCCCAAGTAATTGATTCATAGTCATTCACATTACATGAAAACTTCAGCAAGACCCTCACTGGGAAAGATCTGGTTTCATTCCAGAGTATCTGATTCAGCTGTACAATTAAAATGCCATCTATTTTGAAATATTTAAAACAGAGATAAGCTGTGAGAAGAAAAGCAACCTGTGTAATGCAAAAAAAACCCCAACATCAGCATCTCGATGTCTGAACTCTGTAAAGTTATCATAGGGAAACAGTTAAGTCTAGTCTCCTATTCAAGCTAATTACTGTCTAGATAACAATCTCACCTGTCCTGAATGGATCCAGAGCTCTTCTCATACCTGTATATCAGTATATGATTTCATAACTCAAAAAACATGAGGCATGAACTACACATTGTTAGACATTTACAATGAGCCCATTTGTGGCAGTCCAGCTCACCAAGGCTAAGTGAGTCACCATCTGACAAAGGTCAGTTTGTTGTAAAGGAAAATATACATTTCTCCCTTCCTTCTTGCAGAGCAAGAAAACAATAAGGTGGGCACTAAATGTCACAGATGGTTTAAGAAACATCAAGCTTTTATAATGATCACAGAAACAAAAAACGAAAGGCAAGCCCTCAGTGACAGCTTCCACTAAAACAACCACCAAAGCATCCATGCTGGCCTTCACAGACGTGATGGAGGGAGCAAAGCACAGTTGAAGTGATGCTGGTTACTGTATTTCTGATCAATTAATGGGAAACAACAAAGGTTTTTAAAAAAACAGTGCTTTTGAATGGTAAAAATATGTGCATGCAGCATAGTACAGACTGTGTGCAAAAAGTATTTTCGTTCTTTCCAATGAAGTGGGCGAGGCAGATGCTCTGCTCTTCTCCTGGTATAGAGACGAGTTTCAGGATGCTCAGTGAGTGATAAGAGGCTCTCGCCCAAAACATCACATGTCTCCAGGCTTCAGGAAAACAATATCAGTCCTCCCCCCATTATTCCAAAATGTTCTGTTCCTCATGTGACATTAGCTAGGCAGGCTTTGAATTGTCATTCAGACTTTAGACCAGCAAGGCAGGCCAAAAAGATGAGGAAGGCAAAAACTTCATTGTGACAGAAACCAGCTTACAGATGAATGAATGACTCTTCTCCCCTTGCTCTGCAAGGAGAAGACAGAGCAGTCAGTTCCCCAACCTGACAGCAAACAAGAATGGCTTCCAGGAGTTGAACAGGAAAGCCAGAAGAGGGATGAGCCAAGAATCACAGGTTCAAAGGGCAAGGTCCCTTATGTTTCTTAGGGGAAATTACATGATTTACACAAGGTCAGGAGGGAGCCAAGGTCTGAGCCATGATCCAAATTCAAATGTTTTTGGAAGCTTCATTTTTGACACAGTTTAGAGTGTTTCATCTTATCAGAAGAGAGCCTGGAAGTCTGCCTTGATGTTCCCAAATTATTAAGTGCTCAACTAACCACACGTCCTGCAATTCCTCTTTTCTTGCTCCCTTCAGGGCTTTCAGGGACAAGTGCTTCCCAGGACCCTCAATCCCAGCTGGCAATAGAGCAAGCAGGAGTGGTACCAATCCACTGCACCCTGGGAAAGCACAGAGTAACCAGCTGTGGGGGGAGTCTGCAGCCCACATCAACATCAGCCCCTCAGCTTCCCCCAGCACCAGCCAAGCATTAGCACACTCTGACTCTGCCATGAACCTCCCAGCTCAGCTCCTCATGCCAAGAGGGGAAGGTTGCAACAACAGACACCCACAGCTGCAGCAGCACAGGGGACACCTCAGCATCAGCATCTGGCATCAGCACTGAAAACACAGCGTGGAGGAAGTTCTCCTGACCTTCTGAAATGTAATCTTAGCATGCCCAGGCAAATCCTTTGTGCTATAGCTCTACAGAGCAATGAGGATCCAGTCCTGGGGAACATAGAAGTCACCCATGCACTCAGGGCTTGTTGCCTTTTTACAACCCTGATGTATTGAACATTGGAAAGATTTCTTTTTTCCTTGGGACTTTTTTTGTGTGGGAGGAGGAAAGAGTGCTTGTTCTTAGGAAAAAATCTGTAACAGATTTTTGATGTAAAAGACTCTCAAACATTTAATAAAGTGGAAAGTTAGTCTTTTTTTTGGGAAAAATACCTCACATTTATAGCCTTCACACATCTATGCCAAAGTTAGACCTCTTCAGAAGTGAACTTGGTGTTCATCAGGCAAGGATTAGGAGATCACAGAGAAGAGTGGGGCAAAGATTATTCATTAAATCTCTTGATTATTATGCAGTTAGTGCAATTCAGTGTTTACTAACAGTATTTTTACAGGTCATGCCTGAGAACAGCAGAAGACACAAGTGTAATTCCCCAGTGTGGGGCCAGGACACAGGAGAAGAGGAGTGATCAAAATTTCTTGTAGCATTCTCTCCTTCTCAGCCTACAGAACATAATCTGCAAATGGAGATAACTTTACCCCTGTTTAGTCTGCATTCTGTCCCACCGTGTCAGTGGAAAAGCTCCCTGGGAGGTGCTCTTAGCCATCACGAGGAAGGGGAAGGTACAGCTGATGCCTGAGGAGAGCACCACATGGGGTATGAGGACATACCATGCCAGAAACCCAGAGACAAGACCCAAAATTCTTCTCTCAAAATGCTCCGCATGACACATAAACAGACTAAAAGCCACTTCAGCTCTCAGCTAGATCAAAAGCAAGAAAAACTTCTTGGCACAATAAAAGAGAAAGCAAGCAAGGCTTTATCATATGATTCCAATCACACACAAGAGGCCTTTCAGCCCTCCAGAGATTAGCTTGAATGAGCAGTGTAAGTTTGGGGCAGAATAACTCTCCATTTCTTAGGAAGTTAATCTGTCTAATTTTGGAGGGGGTTGGTGAGGGGGCTCTCTTCCTCAGGAGATAAGCTGCTTTTAGACTTGGCAATTCTTACAGCTTCCAGGGGTATTAACAAGGCTCATACACACAGCGTGATCCTCTCTGCTTTCAGTAAGAGCAAAGCTAGCTAGAGCTGCTGGCAGCCCACTTTACAGCCATCGGGTCACACCACTGACAAACAGGTTCCCAAGCACTACCAGATTGTTTGCATTAGTTTACAGGAGACTTCCATTTGTGGTTTTGTTGTTTTGGTTTTATTTTTTTAAAATAAGAGGTAAGGAAAGTATCAGCATTTCCCTCAAGCATAACTACATTTCTGACATGTTAATTGCTGCTCAGAAAGCCTGCAATTAGCCAAGCCTAACTTCATTGCTCTCCATGTCTATCATCGAAATCATAATTTCAGACCAATTAAAGGAGCCCCTCACCCACCTGATGAATCGGATCAGGCTCCTTTGACACAGAATCCCTTTTGTGGTGGATATAATTACTTGAGGGATGATGCTGCCCTGTCACCAGTTGGAACAAGGCTCTTTCTTCAATAAAATTTTACTGACAGAGAAGGTCTGCTTCCTGGCCCCGACGGAAAGAATACAAAACTACTTCAAGACCATCTCTGAATGTAATCCATCCCACTTGCTGACTGGGTATGATTTATAAGCAAAACTCCCCAGTTCATACTAGCTAATGTGAAAAGCTACTGGCATTCAAACCTCCCCATATCATTTGTGTCTTGCCATGCTCCTCATAATCATCTTTCATTTACTAGTGACCTACTATTTTGGCCACATCCTCATGATAGGATCTCTGAACTGTGGAGGTTAGAGAAAGCAGAAACACAGAGGTCTCTGAACACATCCCATTACCTCCCTATGGCTCCTCTGAACAAGAACAACACCTCCTAACATAACTGCATCCCCAGGTGCTGCTTCCCTGTTGGTTCCATCACCGTTTTCTTCTCCCACGTGCATGGCAGAGTGCTCCCAGGATGACCATCAGACAGAAGAGAGACCGTGTTAGCAATATCCATTCATATCAGAGGATTAAGTCCACAGTCCAATCACAGCATCTACCCTTATTCGTTTTGGATACTCACTGTAATTAGGATAACAGAAAAATTTGTCCATGATCTCTCTTTAGCTGCCTGAAGTACATAAAACACCCCTAAATACCTTTGCCTCCTACAAACTCTCATCTGCATCTTTTGATGCAGATTAAGATAATCCTCAGACTAGGTAGGGGGTTTCAGGAGCTGCTGTCAAAATACAAAGGGATTATTTTTAGCAACACATCATTTCATAAACTTGGTTGCAGTATCTGCCATAGAGAAAATAAGTTTCCTGAGCAATGCACCCTCATAAATTCTGCTTGCACATTAGAAACCACTCCAGGGAGGTGACTATCTTTGTGTTATTACTTCATTACTGCAGCTGATAAACAGAGCAACTGTGGAAGGGCAGTGAAGTACAAAGTTCTACTGCTTATTTTGTCTCTTTGAAAACATACGTTGCATTTTACTCTGAATTTCCTGAACAACAGTAGCATAACAATAAACTTACATTCTGGACCTTTTCAGCCATTTCTTAAAACTATTGATGAGTATATTAGAAAAATAAATATGCAAGCAACATGTGACTGGGAAAAATCCATTTGAACCTTGTCTCATAGTAGATCAGATCATCAAAGCCTAAATTCTGTCCCCTTTTGGCATGGGAATAGTTGTAACACAGGTGCAGCTGAAGGTGAAATTTACTCCTAAAATGTTGGTAAAGAGGAAACAATTTTCCCTTCATCTGGATTTGCTTCTCTTTAAGAAGCACTCACACCCAACCAGGCAAAAAGCAGCTTCACTGTGCAAATTCTCACAGGTTTTTCTCTAACACATTTCAATACATCTCAAAAATCAATGACAAAGAGCTCAACTTTGGTCTAGCAATATAAAAGTAAAAAATGAAGCTTTCAATTAAAACAAAACCAAAGCCTTCCACAGCAACTGCAGCCTAGCTTTGAAAAGCAGAAATATGTGGCCATTTTGATATAGGGAAAAGTAAGGAGGATGCCAAGGTGCAGCCTGAATCAAGGTACACACCTTCCCTCTGCAAGCAGGGACAGTCTGACCTGTGAGAAATAACTGCTTCTAAAACAAGGGCATGCTATGGTCAAGGCAAAGTAAAAATGACCCCAGCAACTACAGCATCACTCTGGAAACCCATATTTGGCTGCTGGTCCACCAGGACAGTCAGGAGCAAACACAGCATGGCAGGCACAGGTACAGCAGAGCAACAGGAGGTGAAGACCTTCCCACCTGCTCTGGGTGGTACCAACAGCAGCATTCACACCATATTCCTCAGACAAGGGTGCTTAGATCCCCAGCCATCACTAGAGTGGCAAAACTCAGCAGAAAAAGCCAACCGTTTCAAGAAGACATGGAAAGACTTTAGCTAAAAAAGGACAAAAGAATTATAACATAACTATATTTACTGTGAATTCAAGAATTCCTTTTTTCCCTCCTCTTCCAAAGGCTCACAAGCAGAAAGGAGAAAACTTCCATGGGTTAGTTGAAGGCAGCATGCTTCTGTACAAAATGCATGTGTTAGCCTGGGGGTATTCCTGTCCCTGAGACTCGCAGCTGAACCACAGGGGATGCCGTGCTGAGGATGAACCCTTCCAGTTCACTGGAGAAGCCTAAGCAGAAAATACCACTGTTCAATCATGCTCTTTCCTACATATGACACACCTGTTTCCTCCTGTGACTAATCCCCTTTTCTGTTGTGGAAATATCTGGTTATGAAGACAGCGTGGGCACGGAGAGGCGGCTAAGAGCCTACGGCACTTGCTGACAGTCCATAAACACGGGTAATGGGAACACAGTGAAGAACAAATAGGCTGTCCTTCAGTGACAGCATGATTAAGTACAGCCTGCCAAACACAGGGTCTAACTAAAGGCCAACAAAATGGACAGAAGCTTTTCTGGACAAATATGCCCATGGCAGCCTTAGCAAGGTCTCAGTTACACGCACCTGGGGCAGCTGTGCCACTTGCAAGCCCCACTGCCACCAAGGATGGTCACAGGGACCCAGTACCTACTTAAGTCAAGCCATGTGGGCTCAGCTTCTGGTGCTCTTAAATCTCACTCTACACAGTCTCATTTGAAGTCTGGGCAAGTGAAGCAAATCAGAGGAGCACCCATCTGCCTGCAAGCTGCTGCTGTCACAGAGCCTGCGACTGAAACAGCTTCATGACAAATCACACCACGTCCTAGATTTCTGTGACAGACAGAGGGAAGAGGTATTTTGGAGTATAGTTTATGGATGGGATTTTAAGAACACCTGAAGCCTTTTCAAGGAGTTCCCTACAATCCCAGTTGACAGAGGCATTCATTAGTTCTCATCTGCGCATGTTCCACATCAAAAATCTTAATTCAAATGCTACCTTACTTGGGACTCAAGATACTGCCTTCATTGTTCATGAAAGCACATGTGAACATTTAACACACAATACAACACAAAGACAGAGTAAAAAAAAGTTGTACTCCAACTTGCTCTGCCTAATGAATAAAACGTTCTCTGACCAGACAGTCAGGAAGATAACAAAAGCTCACTTAATATGCTAACAAAAAACACCACGAATTTTGCCTTTGGTTTCTTTTAGTATTGTTAAAACGTGCTTAGGCCAGTCTTTAAATACTTGTTCTGATCTCCATTTACTGCCTGAAGGCATCTCTCCAAAGAGAGATCTTTCCTCCCCATCTCCAGGAATAGTCTATAATAGAAATAGTGGGGGCTTAAATACAAAAACTGAATATAAGATTTAATTCATACATCCAGAGTCACAAGAAACTTCATCCTTTTCTTAATGACAGTAGGTTTGTAATGACGCAGGTGTTTCCACAAAGATTTCTCCTTACTGGCCCTGCTGTGCTGAAGTGTGCCCTGAACAAATAAACTCCTGATGAAATGTTTGTAACCTTTCTAGAGGGGGACAGTGATGGAAAGGGCAGTGGTTTTTCCCAGTTCAGGTTCTAGTAGAAATGTCAACTGGAAGCCATTTCAGAAGGAGTCCTTCTTACCAATCCCTGTGGAAAGGCTCCTTAATAGACAAGAGGGATGCAGCCACCATGTCCCCAGGTGGAGGAGAGAGGACACCAGTGGAACAGCACTGCAGCGTGTGTATTGCTGCTGCTCATTCCAAACCTGTCCACAGGACTCCTAAGGAGGACCAGGCAGTGGTGTAACCCTCCTATTTTACAAGGCAACACCTACATTTTTACAGCAGGGCTCCCTCCCACCAGCAACATGGGTTGCAACTTTCTTGTAATCAAAGGCAGAGAGAGGACTAGGAGCAACCTGGAATCATCAAGGTCAAGGCATATATTAAATGTCTGGTCAAGGATGCCCAGTGGAAGTGTAATAATGCAGAGATTTTTATTAGTTCTCTGCCTGTGTTTCTTTGGGGACTGTGTTGCTGACAGTTGAGGCTGCAGCACTTAGGTCCAAGACTCCAGCAGATGTGTCTCCATGAGCTTTGCACTTGTCCAGGCTCCCACCAGGAGATCTTTCTACCATTGCAACCTTCAAGCCTTCATCTGAACACAGCTGTAGAAATCCAACTGTGAAAAAATGTGAAGTGTACCAGCAAAACAATGAGTTTCATAACTTAAAATACTGCTTTCACAATTTCCTATGAATTTAGGGGCTTTAAAATGTGAATCCAGAGACAACAAAAACCACCGTGCTTTACCATTTCCCTCTTCCCATTCCCTTTTGAATTTTTTTCCAAAGCTACTTATTGCATCTAGTTTTAATTAGACTGTGAACTCTCCTAGACCAGGACTGATCCTTATGTAGAGTGCCTTGCACAACAGGAGAGCGCCAGTTCAGATCAAGGCTTCCAGATGTCAGCATAAACCAAACAAAACAGTACATTCATAAATGTCAATGCTTGGAGTAGCTCTGAAGGCGCAAAAGGCCAGTAGTGTATGTACCTCCTTCACTTATTTAGCCTGGAAAACTGCCTTTCCAGTTTTAAGCCCCACAAAAGCAAATGTAGTCCCTGAGAATGGCCTGAAGACTCAGGAGTGGCAAAACACACATTCATAATTTTACAGCCATCAATTGACATGTTCTTAGCTAATTAATATGCCTGAAACCAACATAAGTGAAAGATACTAGGGCATACATCAAACTGTAATAAGCTTTTACAATCAAACTGTTTGGAAATGTAGCTCCCAAGTTCGTATTTAATATGCTATGATGTTTTCAAGAGGGAACAATATTTTATACTCTAATTCTATTATGTAAAAATATGTTTTCCCTGCCAGTAAAGCATATGGGACAGTTTTTCTGTTGTTAATAAATGAAGTCATGCAGTACAGATTTTCACATTTTGTATTCTGAAACTAAGCCCTTTTTGGTAAAAAAACTTGGCCAAAAATAATCCTAAACAGAAGTGAAATTAAGTGCTTTCCCATAATCTTCTCTAAAGGATGAACTTCTACACAGAGTTTTTAAATAGTCATTGAAATGCAACAATCGTGGGTGACAAAGTTTCTCAGCATGGATGTTTCACTGAAGTGAGTTGATAAAGGCTGTGTAAGAGGAAGGGTTGCAGAAAGAGGCTCTCAGGAAGATGCATGGTTATGCTTCTCAAGCTACACAGAACAAAGCAGTGCACTCATTCAGTTGAACCCAAATGCTCCATCAGTCCTCCAAAATGGTATACACTTGCACAGCTTTTCAAGCTGTCTACATTCCACTCATTAAAATTTGAGTCTTTTCCGAGTACACAGGTTTAAGTATCAGCTTAAGTTTTTGTAGTGTTCGAACGTAAATCAGAAGCAAGTAGGTTTCAAAGACAAAGGGAAGCTGTCTAGCTAAGCTAGCATCTGAGCAGCACTGGTAAACCTACACAAACTGAAAAAAGAAATCAGAAGAAATCTTATTTATTAGGAATAAAGGTGTCTCACTTCAGGATATTAAAAAATCTCAACTCTTACTGTTTCATTAACCTTAAAATTGGTTTTGTCCTAAGGAATATCTTTAAAAATGGAAAAGCCAAATACACCTTTCTAGCCTTACAATATTTTTCATAGCGCATTTCCTAATACTGCAAATGCCATAAAAATGATAAAATCATAGGAAAAACTTGCTGCATAACTTTTTTGCTGGTACCAAAATCTGTCTCACCACACTAACTCTGAAGAGTTTACTTCAACAGGAGATAAGCTCTGAAACAAATCAGCTGCTACAACAGAAAGAGAAAAGAGCTCAAAGCTACTGCCAAATACCCAATGTATGGAAATGAGTTAACTAGCAAATGCCATCTCTGTTCTTGGCCCTCCTGACTCATCAGACAAAGAAATGGCATTCATTTTTGCATGACACCACATGAGTCTGGTATGTTCAGCTTCAACCCACTTAATCTGGCATGGGAGATGCAGATCAGTGACAGTGATGTAGAAAGGGCAGTATTGACAGGAGTGACGCAACTCAAATGCCAACAAAAAGCAACTTTCTCTTTCAAAAGCTAAGCTGGAAGGTGTTTCAGATGAGAAATCACCTCCAACCACTTGTAGAACAGTAGTCTGCTCAAGTGAAAGAGAGGGAAGGGTCCATCTCTGATCCAGCTGAGTGAGGAAACAAGACAACAGGCATGAAGGACAGACATGGGGACGTCTCCACAATGATTACATACACATCATTGTCTTTCATGGGCGCCCTGACCCCAGTTCAGAGGATGAGTGCCACCACATTCCTGCCTCGACCCTCTTCTCAGGTATCCTTGCAACCTTCTGGCTTCCCTGCTGCACAAGCACACATTGGACAGGAGCCCAACCCAATTCACCCAGCCTCATGTATTTCCCCCCTGCCCCTGGACAGGCAGGACCCCCAGCAGTGCTGCTGCCTGCTGACCCTGCTGCTCCCCAGCCCCAGGCAACCTCCACCTCACCCTCTGCTGAGGATCCCCAGAAGTCAGCTCAAGCAGAAGACTATCCTTCAGGCCCTCTGTCATTCCTCTCCAGGACACAAAGCTCCCTGCCAGCTTGCATAAAATCTACTCTATTCAAATTTGATTTCTCAGTGCTTCTTCCTTCCACACCAGAGCTGCCCCCACTCCCCATGCTCTGCAAGAAGCCAGAGCAAGATGGCCATTTATTAAAAGAGAATGGCAGTGTCTTGCACTTCCTTTTGCAAGACCACACAGCTAATTTAACTCATTGTTAGGGGTGGTCAGCTAAGTTCTTTTACAAAAGAATCACAAAATGCAAAATCATTTTACCACTTGTCTCTTCATCCAGCAAACCCTTTGGTTTGGCATCCAACCTTCCAGCTGCTGCTCTGAGAGTCTGAACCGAAAAAAAATCAATCTTATCTCTCAGAGTTGTGAAGTTGTCACAAGCAATTATCTGCCCAGCCCAGACTTGACAAAACAATGGAAAGAGCTGACAGGCCTTCGAGTTAACAAAGCTGGACCAGACCCTCCAGCAGCCAATTCCATCAGCATTCTCCAGTCTAGGAGACATCTGAAATCTCCTGTTATAAAATCTGAAACCTTGTTGGGAAAAAGCAGCCCTGGATTTATTGGCCCACACAACAGAAGCAAACACGGCTGTAACAACCCTGGAGCCTCCCAACAGCATTTACTTGTCCTGCGCTCCAACAAGAAAGGAACTGCCATAAAGAAAAAAAAAGAGCAGCAGATGAAATATATTTGTGATTTTGCAAACAAGTTAAGAAACAAACAACTTTATAAGAGGGCAAGTGGAGAAAGGATTCATCTTTGGACTTCTTCCCCCGAAAAAACCCACAGAAATCTGCCTGCTGAAAGGGAATATGAATGGGAAAAATCCGTCTCATGAGCCAAGGACTGGTTGCAAACGCCTGGGGATCTTTGTCAGCTAGCCAAATAGGGCTCTCTGGCTTGTTTCCATTCTTCCTTCTGCCTACTACCTGCAATCAAAACTCTTCATTTCAGTAGAGGACAAATCTCTACTGAAGGCACACGAGGGAACACTGTGAGTGGAGGGCAGCAGCAGGTGAGCAAGCATGCACTCCTCTCCAGGGTACCAGATAGGGTACATGCCTTGATGTTTTAATCCAGAGAGCTCATTTAAGGACCTGTAGTTGGACAAAAGCTATTCAGATGGCGTGCCCTCAAGGCAGAGGGCAGCTCCAGCCACCATAGAGGGGCCCTGGCATGACTGACCCTTGTCTCAAGTGCTTTTGCATTTTTTTTCCAGACCATTTTAGGAGAAGCTGTACGTGCATTGGCTTGTCTGCCCACGGCTGAGCTTGCAGAGCCCCATGCCTGGGCTCACTGCAACCTGCTGAAGTGACCCCCTCCAGCAGTAGCAGGTGCTGCCGGGGGTCTGCCCCCAGGCTCCGTGCTACAGCTCCTACAGAGGGACCCCTGCCAGGGTTGTGAGCAGTCAGCCTTCCTCAGGGACTTGATAAATAAAGGAAAAACAGACGAAAGAAGGAAAAAGCAGCTGTTCAGAAACGAACTGTAAAAACATCTGTAGTGCACCACCAAATGCTTCTGGCTGTAGCCACAGAGTGTTTTAAAGGGCTATGAAATTCCAGCAAAGAACTGGGACCTAAGCACCCTGACTAGAAGGACACCAGGACCAAATGGCATCCCCAAACAAACAAAAACAGAGCAAAACTGAGTCATGCTGCCACAGTGAAGCCTCTGCTTTTGGGGCCAGGCAAAAGGAAAGAAAAGTTAAAACTATAAACAAAAAAAAGTCCTTAATAAGACTGTACTGCACCTCCAACAGCCCCTCACAGGTGATGATGTTTTTAGAAAGTTGGAACAAGGGGAGATTTAAAAAGGGCTTTGTGACGTTTTAGTTCATTGCTGGAAGGCTGGCGGCTGCACTACTGGAAGTGGTTAGTTCACACACAGATGAACTCCATCACTGCCTGCACTTGACTAGCTGACAACATACCAAAGGAACATTAAAATCAATCTATTTGGCTTCGGTGCATATCATTCCAGCACAATTTTATGCATTAGCTTCAGGCCTAGCGGGAGGGGGAGAAAAAAAATAAGAAGGTTCAAGGGTCTAAGTAGCTCAATTTATTTTTCAGTAACTAAGTTACCAGAAACTTGTAGGGAGATTGTATTTACTTTTTGAAGGAGGCTCCAAGTTGGCAGAGAGGTCTTTGGAAGTACATATTTCTTCACGTTCTCTTGATCTCAGTGTGTGGAGATTCACTTAACAGCTGTTTTATGTGCAAATATTTTTTCAGGCATGTCCTCCCCAACCATAAACAGATTTTTAAAGGAAACCCTCTTAAAAGAAGTTAAGAAACAACAAATCTCTGAGCCTGTTCTCACTCAGATCTGGAGAAGAGATTTGAGCAAAGCCCAGAGGGTCTTCACACTACAGAATGTTGAGAACATTTGGGAGGGGGTTTGAGATGTTGTTTGGGGTTTTTTTTTTTCCTTTTTTCCCCATTGTTTTTAATGTATCAATACTGATACAGAAAAAAAAAGAAGGTTCTGCCTTCTGCACAGCTGTATTTCATTCCTTTTTCTACATATACATGCATTTACATGGATTGATATGTGCAATATCTATATTAGGTCTACTTATATTTAACCCTAAAATAACAAAATCAACAAGGTTTTCTGGCAATGCAGAAGCAAGAGAGACAGTCACCTTACAAGAGCTGCAATGAAATCATGTAAACATTTAGCTGCCACACAAACTAGGCACATCAGTATATCTGTACACACGTGTGCCTACAAGCAGGAATGAAGAATTCTGGAAAGAGCGAGGCCAACCCACCCTACCATTTTCTGGGGCACAGATTTAATAGAGAACATTTGGGGTAACTGTTTATGAACACCACTAAGAGCCTACAAAAACCACTTTAAGGTTCTTACATCATACTACAAAATCGCTTATGTTAACTTCTTCAGGTTCATAAGAACAAAAATGGATCTGTAGACAGGGCTTCTAAACAAATGTATAACTTGTGACTCTAATGATAAACTGTCAAGAATTCCAGCAAGAAAAAAAATATGCAAAACTGGTTTTAAGCTCCAGAAAAGGAAAAAGAAACCCAAACAAAATACCCCAAGAAGAACAGAAGAAGAGGAAAGACAAACTGTATTTTGAAAGGAATAACATTCAGCACCAGAAGAAGCACCTCTGAAGCACCTGACAAGCTAGGATGGCAGGTTCTAGCTCTGAGAGGAGAATCCCACAAGCTACATCCCTTGGTGGCAGAGAGTTTAGAGGTTGCTGTCTGCCTTTCTACTTCCAAGATGCCATTCTAGACATCACATCCTCAATGGCTCTTGTTGGCCCCTTGTTGTGCTGAGTGAAGTGTTTGTGAAGCCAAGTTCCAGGTCAGATATGCAAAACAATCTACCTAAAAAAAACAGAAGGAAAGGGAAAATCAGTATTAATGCTGATACTGTGGTTTACTGGTGTGGTGAATCCAGCTTTAAAACTCCTACTACCAAATTTTTAAAAACGTGATAAAGAACCAAGATACAGGAAAAATTTCCTCTGCTGGTTGAAGCCTGCTCCACTCCTTGCTACCTACTCGACTCTGTATTGGCAGGCTCCTGGCCAAGTCATCTGTCAGTCTGTGTGTCCCACAGGCAACATAAAGCCAACATAAAAGCACTGAGGTAGCATTATATCCCATGTCATCTGTTCACAGCTGATCCAGATCACATCCATACTGCAGAGTGATCTGGTCCAAGACAGGGACCTGGGGCCAGACCACAGATCCACAGTGGAGTCATTGCCTCACATCAATGAGTAAGCAGGGCAGTTGACAAAGCCCTGATGAAATCTCCTTCCTGCATTTAGCAGTGCCATTACCTCTTCTGTCCCAAGCTGTCAGCCAGTAATTAGGATCTTGCAGGTTGTTTCCATTAGGAGATGAAATTGGAGCCAGGTATAGAGCTGGCAGAAAAACAGCATTTCCAGTTGTCAGGATATTTTCATTTCTTTTGAGTATGGTTTTGGGCTAAATTGGATGTACTTTGTCTGCTGCTGGGGATCATGGTTAAGATCCTCCTGTAATACCTGTGCTGAAATTGGGGACACCAACACTCCCAGCACCTCCTGCCATAGGGGAGGGCTGCCACATGCAACACATATCTCCTGGACTCTAGATTCATCAGCAGCTCAGCAGCCCATGATATTTCAAGTGAAACAATGTAGGGTCAGCTACTGGCATGTCCTCCTAAATCCTTGCAAGTATTTCCTTGAGGTAATACACCTGATCCACAGAGAAGTTATCCCTATGCAAAACCCTACTGTCCTGAGCAGACCAGAGGGCTCTGCTGAGTTCTCCAAAGTGCCTTTCACATCCCCCAAACTGCAATCCAAACTTGTGTCATCTATATCCTGAACTCACAGGAGTAATGGATAGGCAAAACAAAACTCAGGGTCTGAGATAAAGTGTCAGAAACATCTAAGAGAATTGGGTATGGAAGAAGTAAACCCTCCATCTTGGAAACCCATCAGCCCAGTGAGGAAAGAGGAATGATACATTTCAGGTGGCTCACAGATGAACCAGAGTATCACAGAATCACAGAATACACTGAGTTGGATGGGACTCATCAGGATCATTGAGTCCAACACCCGTGCCCTGCACGGCACCATCTGCAAGAACCACACCATGTGCCCAAGAGCACTGCCCAAACGCTTCTCGAACTCTGTCAGGCTTGGTGCTGTGACCACTTCCCTGGTGAGCCTGTTCCAGTGTCCAATCACCCTCTGAGTGAAAATATCCAACTTAAACCTCTCCAATCCAACTTCAGGCCATTCCCCTGGGTCCTGTCATGTCACCACAGAGATGAGATCAGTGCCTGCCCCTCCTCTTCCCCTCACAAGGAAGTTGTAACTGCAATGGGGTCTCCCCTCAGTCTCCTCTTCTCCAGACTGAACAGATCAAGTGACCTCAGTCACACCTCATAAGGCTTTTCCTCAAGGCCCTTCACCATCTTTGTAGCCCTACTTTGGATGCCCTTTAGTAGCTTAATGTCTTTTTCATATTATGGCACCCAGAGCTGCCCCCAGCACTGGAGGTGAGGCTGCCCCAGGTCAGAGCAGAGCAGGACAATCCCCTCCCTTGCCCAGCTGGCCATGCTGTGCCTGATGCCCCCCAGGACAGGGATGGCCCTCCTGGCTGACAGGGCACTGCTGACTCGTGTTCAACTTGCCATGGACCAGGACCCCCAGGTCCCTTTCCATGGGGCTGCTTTCCAACCTCTCATTCCCCAGTCTGTCTGTACATCCAGGGTTGCCCCATCCCAGGTGCAGAATCTGGCACTTTCTCTTGTTGATATTTCCTGGTGTTGATTGCCCATCTCTGATTTGTCAAAGTCTCTCTGCAGGGCCCCTCTGCCTTCAAGGGAATCAGCAACTCCTCTCAGTTTTGTATCATCTGTGAACTTGCTCAGTGTCCAGTCCTGCATCCAAGTCATTTATGAAGATGTTGAAGAGCACAGGGCCGAGGATGTGGCCCTGTGGAACCCCAGTAGTGACAGGTCACCAGTCTGATGTCACCCCATTCACTGCAGCCCTCTGTGCCTGACCCGAGAGCCATTTTTTCACCCATCACATGATAAGTTGTTTGTCCAGAAGGATCCTGTGAGAGACACTATCAAAGTCTCTACTGAAATCCAGAAAGGTTACATCAGCTGGCTTCCCTTGGTCAACTGCATGGGTTACCTTGCCATACAGGGAAATCAGGTTTGATAAGCAGGACTCTCCTCTCATGAAGCTGTGCTGGCTGTGACTGATCACTACATTGTCTTTCAGGTGTTTTTCCATACTTCCCAGAACAATCTTCTCCACAGCTGTACCAGGCACTGAAGTGAGACTGACATACCTGTAATTTTTGGCATCCTCTTTCTTGCCCTTTAAAACCAGAACACGACCTCTCAAAATCATCAAGAAAGGTTTTGAGATTGACATCAGCCAGCTCTTTGAGGATTCTCAAGGGGGTGAGGGCAATTCATATCACACTCACTTTCCTGACAGCTGCTGTAAAGGGTTTCTTTCCAAATTTCAACTTATGAAAGGAAAAAAAGCAACAAAAACTCTTGAACTAGTTTATTTATTTGAAGCGGTCTTCCAACCCATGAAGCACTACTGTTCTCAAGGTTACTAATCCTTCAAAGATTTAACCAGCCAAAAGATCTTATTCCATTTTCCAGTTGTCATTGAGTAGCTTGTGAACACTCCAGATCTGTTAGTTGGAATAATTCATTCCACTCTTTTTTTACAACTAATTTCCAGGGCCTGTCAGCTGCAAACAAGCCATTCACTGCCATCCCGTTGACTTGTTCAATGGACACTAAATCTGCAGCTCCTTTTCATTCACATATACAACCCTACTAAAATCTTGTGGCAGCAACAGATTTCTGATTTGTCCACTCACTTGACTGCAAAAAAGCCCCAAACCAAAACAACAAAATTCTTGCAGGATCCAAAAAGCACACAGAAACACAGCATTGCTTCCCAAAATACAATGCACAGCACATAGACCAGCATCAGTGAACACAGCCCCACTGCAGGACTGCCATCTGGCAGAGGCTCAGCTCCCCTGTCCACTCTGAATCCATAGGTATCACTACAATTTATGCTGGTGCTCACTTTTTTTGAGTCATTTCAGAGCTTTCTAAGTCAGTTGTAAGATCTCCCACCTGCCTTGAACCAGAAATTGGCCTAAAAAAGCCCTGAACTAGGACTGGATACTTTCATTCAAAACAAAACAAAACCTTGAAACATCTGTTTGCACATTTTTGTTTTTCTAATTTTAGGTATGTCCAAACCAAACAATCTTGCCTCAAAAGGTTACCCCTTGTTAGTGCTGTCATAACTCAAAGTCGATATTGGTAACAAGTTTATTTTTTCCCCAGGTCTGTAGTTAACCACTTGGGTATCTGCTCAAGGACCTCTAATGAACAGGTCTAGAACTGAAATAGCTGTTACTGGTACTCTCTTTTTCTCATCTGCAACACTGCTTGCCTGGTGCACAGTCTGTCCAGCAGACCAACAGGAAGGGGTTTCCTGCAGCCACAGTAGAGCTGATGCCCTTGTACCATCAATATTGCACTTCATCCCATTCCCATATTGAGAAGTTATATCACAAGTCTTATATTATACACTTATATTTGTTGTCATACATTCGAAATCCTTGAGTCAGCCACTAAACTAAACACAACTCCTTCCGGTATTAAATGATACATATAAAGGTATCTTTCTAGACTTCTACAGGAGAATTCAGAACTAAAGACTGAAAAGCAAAGAGCAAAGGTATTAACCAGCTTGTTCTTTTCAGTCAAGACAGCGACCTGAGGAGTTTGATCTTTGTTGCTCATTTCTGCTCTAGAAATACACAAGAAAGAAAGGCTGGCAATCCACTCCCTGCAGATTTCATGTGGGAAAAGGCTGATGGCGGCAGAAATCACAGAAGCGGTTGTGAGTCCCTGGCAGTCTGCTCACAAGCTCGTGCCCTGGAGGTAGGTGCTGTAAGGGCAATACATGAGCAAAGCTTCTCAGGAAAGAAAACCAGCAACAGGCAAGCAAAGGGACAATTTCCAATAAAGCCTCTTGATACTGCTCCATGACAAGCTCAAAAACTGAAGGATCTGCCTCCTTTTCATTTGCTCAACCAAAATAACAGCCAACAAAGGCTGATGGAGAGCTGAGGCTGAGCCTTCTGTCTGTGACATGACACTCAGCAAGTCACACTTATTTACAGTCCTAACCAGACAGAGTCAGATTGATGAGATCACAGAAACAGCTTTAATAGACCAGACCAACAACTCAGGAAGAACAGAGCCTTGTTTCCAAAGGTGGCCAGTAAGAAATGTTCAGGGACAAATGCAAGACAACACAGGAGGATCAGCACCCCATCACAGCCTTCCAGCCATCAGAAGGTTAGCACTACAAAGGGAGTCCTGGAGGGGAAAGAGGAAGGTGAGGAAGAGAAGGAGAAGAAATCATGCTCGTAGGACAAACTGAACTGGAACTGATAGTAAGACACACACACATAGATAGACTGTAAGCCAACTAAAAGTTGGTAAAACAATGAAGGTATAAGAATGAAATTAATGACAAAAACACATGTTCTGAGATAAAATCTGACAAAAACAGTAAAGGAATTTTTGAAGAACTGTGCAAGAAAAAGTTATGAAAAGGCAAGGCCAACACTAAAATTCTTACACATGACTGTATGAAAATAACTGATTTTTCAATTATTTTAAAAGGGAAGCAAAAAATTTGCTCCAAAGTGCTGCAATCTGGTTGTTTTCTTTGCACTCTACACAAGCTAACCTTCAAAGGATGATACTTTTTACCCCAGTGTTTTTCACAACGCATGTTTTCTGCATAATTCATCTGGACTAACAGTTTAATCTATGCACACTCTTTATCTTTTGGGTGATTCTTTCATTCTAATCCTACTCTGGCAAAAAAAAAAAAAAAATAAGAGGGAAACTGTTATGCAGAGATCCACTGAAAAAAATAGATTCAAGAGACCAACTAGGTAGCTCCAGTTGGTAAACTGAGCTCACATCAAGAAAAACTCTCCAAAATTAAGTTAATGAAAAATCAAGTTAATGAAAAATGACTTTTTCCATATTTGAAACATTTCCTTCAAGAAAAAAAGGCCGAGGGCTCTCAAAAAATGAGAAACTTTTGCAAATAACCATCTCATATGCCAGTAAAAGGATGGAAAAAAGAATCTTTCTTAATGGGAAAGACACTATTTTTTTTTCTTCCCTT
This sequence comes from Rhabdornis inornatus, assembly GCA_013397075.1. Classification (NCBI taxonomy): domain Eukaryota; kingdom Metazoa; phylum Chordata; class Aves; order Passeriformes; family Rhabdornithidae; genus Rhabdornis; species Rhabdornis inornatus. The sequence goes on from VWZS01005593.1 coordinate 365,658, forward strand.
TTTCATTTCTATTTCAATAGAAAGAAGAATAATGTCCTCAAAAAGTCCAAATCATAACACTTTAGCTCTTTTGTTAAAAACGCTAAAATGTTAATTTTTAAAAAAAGAATGACCAACAATAATGCCGGAACCCAGAAATGCAACTCATGATAAGTCATACTTACGGAATACCAAAATTGTTATTTACTAGAACTAATCAAAAATACAGGAGGAGGGTTACTTTCAAGCCAAATTGCATCTGCTCACTGTTGGTACCTGTGAGCTAACTCGGACTCCAAAATAAGTGCAAGCTGGTGGCCCCTGGCACTTCCAGGAGAAGAGGCAAGCAAAGGTCATGCCCAGCCCTCCCCTTCAATCAAGTATGCTTGCAACAAGGTTTGGAATAATATTATATCCGGGGCAGGGATGCTCAGGCTGGTCCCAGAAAGTAGAAGGGATCATGCTGGCACCCAGTTCATCTCCAAGGAGGACTGGCCACAGACATGACAAAAGACAACTTGGAGTAGGAACTCTGGCACCCAGGACTCAAGAGCCTTTTCCTCCTTCTTGCAGATGTGGTTGAGATTAGGTTAGAGCACCACTGAAAGTCAACAGCAGCAAAATTACTCAAATTTTCTTTGCAAACTTGTCCACTTCCTCAAAATATCACTTGTAGGGTAATTCAGCATCTCAAACCTATAAGAACACTCTTTCAATTTCTTTAATGCCACCATTTACCACTGCTTCCACAAAAAGCACTGCATTTCTGCAGTGCTGTGCCAGCTATGACCAGAAGCTCAGCAGCAGCCTTACACCCCAGTTTGCTCACACAGTGCATCAGTAATCCACCTCACTCACTCCTCCACCCCGGAATCTGTGCAGAAACCTTCCTGCCTGATTCATCTCTTTCACCAGTCCCACATTTCTCTCTCCTCCATCACTGACCAATGCAGAGTCATGGCCCCAGCCTCTGGCCACTTTTTTCCACTTCAGCCTGACTTACTACTCATCTGTGCTCACCACCACCAACCAGAAGCATGATTTACCATCTGAATTCTTCACTGCCACGTATTTCAGAGGAGTCCACAAGCATCCAAACTCACCCTGGCACCAGCCACCTCTCACCCATGAGGGCTAGCAGTTCATCAGTGCAAACCACAGTGTGTACGAAGCCAACCCAGAAGTCACATTGTGAACACTAGCTGGACTGTGGTGGAGATTGCTGCTGTCTTCAAAGTTAAGAACAGTAGGACCCAGAAATGAAGCCCTAAGACTGAAACCTCAGCATTTGTGTGATCAGCAAACAGGAGGCTTAAATGGTAAAACCCAAGACAGCAAGGGTGCAACGTGGCACACAGCCTCCCACATTCATCCACAAAAATGCGACCACCTCAGAATTACGTGATCAAATTACAAGCTCTTGCACAGCTGAACAGACAGTGCTCCTCCACCGAGGCATGGGCTGTCTTCAATTGCTGCAGAAAGCCCACAGCAAACAAACTCAGAGCTGACACCAACATCCGCATTACTCTAAGAAATGGGAATGCATTTGCATTTCCAGCCTTCTCAGGCAACTTTTGTCCATTGTTCAACCCACTTGGTCTCTGTGATTTCTCAGTATGGACTTCAAAATGGCCAGAAAGCCCATTTAGCAGACACAGGAAGAATGTGCTCCTCTCACTCCCAGGGAGTCCATAAGCTCCCCTGTAGAATATACCATGAAATGCAAAGCCTTGCCTACGAGCCTCTGAAAATGCCTACAGCAAACAACATGGGCAGCAAATGACTGGTTACCTTTACCTCAGTGACTGCTTTGTGTCACAAACCCTATATGAACTCTTGCCATCCTCCCAAAAAAAAAAAAAAACTCTGAGGGGAAAGGTTCCTTTCTGTCCATGTTTGGGCTTCGCACTGAAATAGAAATGTATTTGCTTTTCTCCTGTTCAGTCAACTGACTCAATCCCATACATGCTGTTCTCCAAAATGCCGAGTGATTCTGTATATTCTGCTGAGACCAACCATCAAGACAGGTCCATCATTCAACACAAGAAATGATCCCTCTGTTCTCCACCAAGCAGATAGTTCAAAACATCCATTTATGAGCAGATACCAAAGTTCTAAACCCAGACATCACTGATATCTCATTTTCTGTTTCAGCTGCACTAGCCTAAAAATTATTTCCATGTGCACATGCCTCCCAGGGACATGGAAGCAAGATTAGGTACAGAAGACTATTCTGCCTGTACAGAAAAAAAAACTTTGTACAATCATTACTTTTCCTTAAAGATTAAAAAACCACATAAGTCTATAAATGTGGTGTGAAATACTGCAAAATGCATATTCCTGCATATTGATACATAGCACACTGTATTTCAAATGATTTATTTAATGTGGATAGACATTTTTCTGTCAATCTTTGAGCATTTTGCTCCTCTGTCCTCCACCCCTTTTGTTATTCCTGTCATCCCATCATGTCCTCTTAGCAGTCAAGGGCAGAGCTGCCTTCTCTGTTATGTATTGGTACAACGCCCAGCACAGACTTCTCATTACGAACTCCGAGCCCTGCTGTAAAAGAAATAGCAATTAAACCCATGAACAAATAAATAAATTTCTGAAGAGAATGGACAACTTACATAATGACATAAATTCACAAAAATGCTGGTTTCGTGTCAGTCAGTGTTGCAGATGCCAATTCCCTCAAGAACCTCCATATTTTATAGGGTTTTTTTATGGCACACTGGGACAGAAGTGAGAAGATGACAGCCTAAAGCCAGCCCTTAATCAAATGCAGATTTACCTACGGAGCATGGGCCAATAATTAGTAAGTTGCATTAGGAAACAGCTGGGGAACCAAAATGACTCCTGGTGGTAATGAAACCTCAGGTCACCTGAATTTAAAATAAAACCCTTCAAGAAAAGACTCTTCAGTTAGCCATCATTTTTTATTACCGGTATGTGGGACACTCCCTGCTAAAAATTCCTGCTTCTCTGGGTGGAGACTGATCACTTCTGAGCCATTTCTTCACTGAGTCTGAACCACCCACATCTACCAGGAACATTTATTGTGATGAATAGACCTATTAATACCAGCTTCACCCCACCCTATACTGCTTCAGTGTATGGAAACTCAATGGATGTATCTGGTTTTGGTTAATATGCCATGACTCTCAAGTTTTACAATGGGAAGGCAGAGGAAACACATTATGCATTTTACTGTGGTATTCTGGCATATTCTCCATAAAGTGGAAAATTCAACCTATCAGGGATGCAATTCTCAGACTTTGTTTACCAAATCTTACATCCTTCTTCACCTTTTTCCACAAAAATATTTTCTCCTTTGTTCTTTGCCAGGAAGACCCAAGAACAAGATTTAGGTCCTCCCAAGTTCAAGTTAAAACCACATCCAAAAGGACAAGAAAGGGACAACTGCATGTGAGACTTAGTGTGGGAAAATCTTTCAGGAGGAGTTTTGAATGTGGCATGGACTTGCTTCCACCTCATCTTTTAAATTCTTGCCACATCTAACATCCCTGGACATCAGAAATTAAATGCTGATGTAAAAATCAAGGTTACTGCAACCTGATGAAAGCCCTACACAGGGGTCACTCAGAAGAACCACACAGAAAAAGGCAACAGCTTGGATTGCTGTGAGCTATCCCACAATTATAGATCACAAATTTGGAGCAAAGAATATAAAAATAAGTGAGACAGGGCAACCATCATAACAACGAAGTCAACTCAAAAGGACAGCAGAAGTGGGGAAGACACTGAACTACTTTCATTATGAGGCAGAGGGCAGGCATAGTAAGCCTAAGATGAGAGACAGAAAGTGCAACAGGCTTTCAAACCATACACAATTTAAAGTTCACCTCCTTAGGAAAACCAAAGAGTGAATTTCCTCATTCATAGGACAGCTGAGGCTGCTACAAGGCAGGAATCCACCACCACTTCCAACACTTCACCAAAATGGCTTCTGGACAGGGATGCCCCAAGTACAGTACCTGAGGTGAGCTCTGCATGGACCTCTTCTCATCAGAGTCATTTGTCTGCCTCCAAGATGCTAGAATAAAGCCCTTACTTTTCTGTGTTTCCTGGCACCACAGGAGATGCTCAAAGGCCAGCTCCCTGGGGAACAAGGACTCCTTGACAACATGTTCCAGAACAATTTCATTTTCACGATTACTAGTGTGACCAGGTCATACCTGTCCCTCGCAGCAAGGCAACTTCCTAGCTACTTCAGCAACTCTTGCTCCTCTAGGTGGGAAGAACTGAACACCAAATGCAGGGAAGGGCAGGAGGAGCTATCACTGCTCCATCAACATTTCAGAGCCAGCCAGGACCCTGGATCAGGGAGAAGCAGCATTGCAATGACTCCACTTTCCCCAGCACATCTGATAGTGCCATTAGCACAACTGGCTCCCAGCCACCTGAGTGAGAAAAAGAGCAACTGGATGCTTGTGAGGAATGATCAAATAAAACTTTAATGTTTGAATAAATGGAACAGAACACCTGGCAGAATGACTGAGGTCCAACCACATGTATTGGCAGCACCAGCAAGAGCTCTAGTGCTGCTCAGCACTGCTGCAGTGGGGAGAAGCCTCGAGCTCAGGCTGGTTCCACTGCAGACCCTGTAAACAGTTTTGGGCCACTTCTTGGCAGAGCACTTAAATTTATTTTAGATTGCCGGCACTTGCCAGAGGGAACTATTGGGAGGCCCATAAAAATTGAGTTTCCTCTCACAGTGGCAACTGATGAAGTAGTCTTTGCTTCCTGACCTCAGTCATTGTAGAGTGCTACCGCCTGCTGTTACAGAAAGCTGCTGTGTGACAGTAAGCAAGCTGACACCTAATTGTTACATTTGACCAAGTGTTTTAATTAAGGGCAGAGTGTCTTTAAAATAAACTCTTACGAGGCTTTGGCCCACATTCAGGAAAGCACTTAAGTATAAGCCTTAGACTGTCCCTATTCAGGAAAGCATGTGCTTAAGTGCTTTCCTGAATGCAGATGTATTCCCGTCCTGGGGCTTTAAAAGTGCACTAAATAATAAAATTTATTGCAATTTGACTTCACTGTTTTCTTGAAATATTTATTTAGCTGTTTCTTTATTAAGAATAAAGCCACTTGAATTTCATATCTATTTAACAACCCTTGCTGCTTGCTGATTGCATTCCAAGAGACAATCTGTTAATGCTGTTCCAGTTAAACTTGAGGGCATCTTCCCCCACTATCATGAAGCTGCCTCATTTTCTTGACACACCAGTTACTCTCACACAGGGTACCTACTGGCCACATACCACTCAAAATAATTTTGCATGGAGTTGGAGATATTTGAGTCTGTCCTCCACCATATACATGAGAAGGATATGAAGTCAAGCTTTATCTAAACTTGCACTCGTGCCAATAGTAATGCCTGTATTCTTATACCAACATAGATGTCACAAGTCAGAACAAAAAGCTAAATTTCAACTAGCAGATCCTTCCTCCTGCAGCCAATACGCAGTACGTATGTTTTACATCTCTCACAAGCTACCTCCGACACCTTTGCACTGCAAACTTTAGATTTTCCTGAGAGAAAGCTGATGGTGTTCAGCAGGAGGGGAAGCGCAGGTGAGCACAGCATGCACACATCCACATGAAAAACTGGGAGAAGAGCTGAAGTGTGCTTTGTCCTGCTTAACCACTGCTCCTGCAGCTTCTGAAATGGGAACTTGAAACTTGGGAAATGAGGACACAGGTGTCAAATTTGTCAGTATTGCTAGAGCACAATGAAGTGGGAGGTGGATCATTCTTTTTCCGGTGCTCATTTGGCCCATGGTTACACTGTATCAGTCCCACATTTCGTGACTTACATGAACAATCTGACCCTTTTCCTGTGGTCCTGTGAAGAAGCATCAGGTATTGACCCAAGCTAGAGAGCCTCAGTGTCTCTTGTGGGGCAGGAGCCTGCTCAGACCCCATCATTGAATTACTGACAATCTCTCATATGCTAAGGCTAGGACCAGCAAGGAAATTTTCCTCAAATCCAAGCAGCAGGAGGAGTTTGCATGTTAGGTATTTTCTCTTCCCTCTGTAACACTGAGAACAGTTCACATCCACCTGGGAACACCACCTTAACAGCTGCTGCACTGCTGGGAGGACCCAGGACACCAGTGACACTGCTGATCTCTCCTGCTCCTAGTACATCTTCCCCAGCAGCTTACAGCTGCAAGTGCTGGTTTTCACTTCTCCGCTCCTACTTTTTTTTTTTTTCTAGGGCAGCTGGCTGAGTCCTGTGACCTGAGAGACATGGAGGAAAACTAGAACAGATTGTGTGGAGCTTGCTGGATAAAATGCCTACAAAACCTTTGTTTTCAATAGCTCTGTCCTTGCTAGTCCTAACATGAATTTACCTTCCTAGCTCAGACGCGGGCTTTTTCTGTACACCACCACTGCTAATGAAAGTACCAACTGTTGTATTCTAGCTTACTACCTCTGCACTCCAAACACATAAAGAAATGCCAAAGTGATGGAAAAACAGGACATTGAAGTGATTTAACATAATCTGCACAATACACAAAAAAAGTTTTCAAAGGCTGGGAAAAAAACCTGCATCATTAATTGTCCTCTGGCTACACAAAAAAGCAGATGCAAATATAGGTGTCCCAACTGTGACCAGCAGGTAGATAATTAAGGGAACACCACATGAAGACACATGCTTAATTTGTTCAGGTGGCAAGGTTAACAAAATAAGCTCAGGGAATGAATGCAACACAAGCAGAACACTTAAAAATTAAGAAAAAGCCGGTCAAGATGAATCACACATCTCAGTCAAAAAAAGGAATAGTTTGCTTGCTTTAAACTCAATGATAATTGGTTCCCCCTCACCTTCCAAAAATGCATTTTAAAAAGGAAAATAGTATTTATGGCTCAGGCTCAATCACAACCACTTTATTCATTTGTTGTTTCAATTTTTCCTTAAGGCTTATGTTTAAACACAACCCGAAGCACCCCACTCTCCGCAGCCTTTTCACACACGCTGCATTTAATGAAAAAGAACAAAAGTCATTATGATGAAGTTTTGTAGGAGAGGACATTGCAAGAAAAGAAAGCAGCATCATTTTCCTCAGACTTCTCTTCTGGGCACCACCAAACAGATATCTGACCCCTCACTCCTGCAGCTGCTTGAGGATGCACAGGGGATCTCATGGACAAAAAAGCTTTCAGGACAGATCTCCTGCCCCCTTAAGCCTTGTGTGTTTCACACAGTGCTGCTCTCACCGCAGTGAGGCACCATTACTAGTGTTTACATAAGTCTGAATCATGCAAACTAGGAAAAATGGAATAAGAGGTAAAATAATCAAAAGCTGCATCAGCAAGAGCTGTGGTTTCAGTCAGTGGAAAGCATTATTTTTAGAAAACCAGAATCTCTAAGTCACCATCCTTCAAATTCACTTGCCTACACAGGCAAGAGCCATGACCCTTCTCCCTGGTCCAGTTCATTCCTCCTTCTCCAGAGTTGCTCCTCTCCTTCGTGCCCATGAAATCAGGCATGCATGGCCAGCCCAAGTGATTTGCTGGACATGACCCATCCATGACCAGCTGCTGCATTTACGACAACTCTGATGGAGCCTTCCATATTTTGCTTGTAATTGTATCCAACATTCCAAGGGCTGGCTTTTTTCAGGGGTCTTCCCCAGTTGTGCTTCACATGTACTTCAGCCTCAGATAACCAAAGCAGCTTTCACAGCTCAGCTGCCCCAGAAGTAGCAATATATGCCCTTCATGCCACACACAGTGGCGGCCAAATACCCTGCAACCCAGTCAGAGATCATCTGAACCGCTGGATAATTGACTTAAAAGCTTGAATTGAAATCTGGGATGGCAGATCACAGGCAATTCTGCTAAGGATTCCCCTCTTCCTCCCTTGCTTCTTTGCATCCCAATTAGTCTGAACACGCCCACATGCTCAGGGAACTCCTGCTGCAGCAGAGGGCAAGGCAAAACCAGTGGAGACCTCTGCTATAGCAGCTCTGACACTGAGCATGTGGCAGGGAGCAATAAGACAGCAACAAGGTGGATCCCACCAGGACACTGTGGCAGAGCACTGGCCAGGTATTTTTCAGCAACAAGTTCTTGTCTGCATGACTTCCTGATGTGACTTTTCCCACCTTATCCTTGGGATCCAGAACAGACCTCAAGTAACTTCCCACAAGCAGGAGGGCAGTGGGGCGAGGAGACAAACCATGAAACCCACAAAGGACAGCAAGAATCTCCTTCTAGGCCATTACAGCTTGGGCTTAGTACACAATCCCTAACCTCCCCTGAGGTTTTGTCTGTACATGCTGAGGGCAAGCTTTGCTGTCCTTACTCTTCAAATAGCAGCAGTGAAATCTTTTCTCTGGGTAACTACTGCCTCTGATTCTGGCACAAGGCTGCATTTCCAGCAGGAGAAGCACATTAGAAAATTGCTGTTCGAGACCAAAGCCTCCACAGTCTCTTAATAGTCCTTCATATTTTTGTAGCTACATATAGTTTTAGAAAATTTAGTTAATTTTAAAATAATGAGTTTATTTAACTATGATATTTCTCTCTTCTCGATTGCTGAGAGAATCTGTAGTACAAATCCAGGTTTTCTTCCATCTCAAATTGGTACAGTGCAAAGCCAAGAATACATATGTTGCTAGCTGGAAAATAAAGTGCCCTTGATTCCTAACTTTATTTTGGACAGTTCACTCCAAGTTATTAAAAGCCAAATTCAGTAGTGAGAAAATATATATAGCTTCAACTGTTTTGTGTGGGTTTAAAGTACTATTTGCTTTATGAGTAACAGATTCAATAATGCATATATTTACATAAAAATAGTTTTGACATTTAAGTTAACTTCTTGCCAAGCTGGTGCAAAAATGGAAATGTAAAAAGCATAAGCACAGAAATAAGCCCCTATGCTGTAAGTCTGCTATTTACAGGTAATTTTTTTCCCTTGGCAATAATACCTGAACGGTATGTTTTATAGCACTAGACCTAGCCACTCTGAGTCAATTTAGTGTTTATGGAACGTGCCAGACTGACAGTTTGAGATTTAAATGCTCCATGCCAGCCTGTAGTTGAGCTGGGGTAGGGGCTAGGAGAGTTTCCAGAACCCAGGCCACTGATGGACCCCAGTCGTGTTCTGCAGACACAACAAAATCCACAATGGCAGGAGTCCAGTACACAGCCACGTGAACACCCAATTATTCCTCAAGCCCCAGGAGGCTTCTGAAGAGCATGGAATGAAGCACCTACCACAAGTCAAATCCCCAGAATGGCTATAAAATGCCCAAAACTTTAAAACTGACGCTATTCAAAAGTACCCTACTCTGCTAGCTCTGGGGATGACCAGGCAGCAGTCCTGAGATAATGGATTTGATGGACAGAAGAGGTTGAAAACAGTCTTTTCTACTACAGTAACCAAGATTCTTTTTTTTTTTTCCCCACAGCAATTAGTCAGCTCAGGGATGTCAAAACATATAACTGGGCCATGAGACAAATTACAGCGTAAGTGCTGCTACTTTGCCAATGACCTAGCAGGCTTGACCCTGAGATTTCTAATGTTTGAAGTCTCACGTTCCTTGTTCAGTATTGCAGTCCTAAAGATATTTCAATTAAGATGAAGTGACAGGCAAACCTGCCTGCATGGATCCTTCATATATATATAAACTAATAACAACAAAGTCCAGATGACCAAATGGGTGATATACTGGCATAAAAGGGAGAAATATAAAATACATACATATACATTCATCAAGCCTTTGGTTGCCAATTCACTCTTCTGCAAAAATTCATGACAACTGGCTCATCAATACTCTGACTGTCCCAGCTGAATGGTCTGACAATCAACAGTAATCTTTACATTCTAAGCATCATAAATAGATGCAAATACATAAACAGAAACAATTATTCAGAGTTGAGGATAGTCTTGATCCTTATTGCAGCCTCATGTGTTACATATTTTTTTCTGCTGTGATCTCACCAGCAATGCATCACTGTTTTTAACCACTGTGAGCACTGATTCTACATTCAGCAGCTGTGTTTGTTTACAGGGCTAGAAATTAGCACAGGACAAATGGACTTCATCCAACTGAAATTTTATTTTGGCATTTTCCACTACACTTCACAATATATTGGTCCTCATAGACCAATTATGTATTTGCCACTGATGCTGGCCAAGGAGAGCACATAAGCAAAGATGGTGCCCACTAATACTACACAGGGATGCTTTTATTGCTCCAAATGTGGGCTCCCTAATTACTAAGCACAGCCCAGTCACTTGTAGCCACGAAAGTCCACTACTGTATAGTCCATACTTATTTTTCACTAGGAACATAAAGAATGTCATCATAATCCATCCTGCGCTTTGCACTCTGCCAGCTTAGTAAGAGCGATGAAATGCAACGATATTTTATATTTAAAAGGACCTGCCTGTGCCCTTCACACTTCTAATTGAGCTTCCAAAGCCAATTCCAAAAGACTGTAAACCAAAATCAGACAAGTCAGCCCCAACATAATTTTCCGTTTCAACATTTATGTGCTTTTTCATTGACATGTATTTCAAAACGAACAAAAGAGCAGCCCTTTTCCCCTATGCACTTTCCATCTCCTTGACCATTACCTTAGCACAGAGCTGAGGAGTGCTTCAGTTTTCCCCACCCTGCTTTAGAACAAACTGTTAAAGAGGAGTTACTGAATTCACTGGAACATGGTGGCAAACACACCTGCCGAGTTCTCACACACCTTAAAGTAAGTAATTTTAAATGCTCACGCTAGTTATTTAGAACACCTTTGTAAGCATTTCCTATTTATGTTAGAACTCACACAAGAGACAATCATAAAGTGCATTAAGTTGTAGTTGAGAGACTTTATGCTGCTAAAAATACTCTGGTTCTATCTTAAAAAACGGATTTTAGAGAAACTACCAAACAGTCCCTTAGGCACCAAAGAATTTCTTCAGGCAAATACCCACAGTTAATCTGTCAATTAAACCAATAAGCCCTGATCAAGCACCTCTCTGGAAAGAATAAAGTTAAAAGTACTGTGCAATCTCTTGAAATATGTTTTTTTGGGGACTGAAAAAGCCCAAGAACATTTGCAGGGCATTTTATTTCTGAGGAACTGCCTCTCACTATTTTTAACTTTGTTTCATGCAACAAAGTCTGATAATTTAAAATAATAGCAATGGTGATATTCTGACATCACAAGATGCATGAAGAACCTTGTCAAAGTAATATATTGCACTCTGCCATGTAATTATGTGATGTTGGAGCAGAGTGTTGGAAAACTTAGTATAATCATTAGCCCAGCGCTGAATGTTTTGATTGTCAGACAGGTTGTATATGATGCAAATATATGACTCAGAAATGATTTCACATAAACATTTTGGTAACAGTAATCTGACTCATAACCTCCAACATAGAAAATAACAAGCTGCACAAAACATCTGTGCGCTCCGAGCAACCCCGGCTTGCAGCAACCTTCACAAGTCTCCCAGCACAGAGAGACCAGAGGTCCTATCCCTGAGGACCTGAAGCTGAGTTGACGCTTACCTTTCCAAAAAGAGTCAAAGAAGGAGCAAAAAGTGCTGTCATTCCCACCAGGGATCCCTGGCAAAGAGCTGTGATAGTTTATGTCATCTGATAGCCTGCCCAGTGGGCATTGCTTGGTTTCGGTCCACAATTAACAGGGCTAAGATGGGAGGAAATGTTTGTTGTTATTCCGCCCCAAAGTTTCACCATGTCAAGTACAACACAATGCACAATTCTTTTTCTATTTATTTTTTCATTCATTAGGAGATGGACAGCTTCTTTCACAGCCCCCTTCTGAAGACAAATGTGCAGTCTTGAGTGACAAGGAGGATTTACCGTGTGTTATTTCAGAGGAGGTTTGCCATGTTTATTCTGGAAAGTGCCATGAATTAATGAACTATCTCTTCAAGCTTCAGTGCATTGGAGCTGCCAGCTCTCTGGCTGCCAGAAGCAACAGACTGTTTTGGGACCCCATAAAACTGTTTTTACTGAGACTAGAGATAGCAAAAGTATCAGGCAGACCCAATCCCAATAGCTTCTGAAATATAAAGGAGTCATTATACCAACTTCAGCTGTTACACTGCATTTTTACGGGGAGTTTCTCAACAAAACTGTCACTTAACTCAGAAGAACAACTACTATTAGCTTCCCTGCACCGCAGGCATTACCAAAAGTCAACCAAACCTTATTAAGCTCTCCAATAGTTTCAAGTCATACATGTGCTGCTAGCCTGTGATCTCTTTCATCTTTCCTATATTCAGCTGTTGGCAAGCATGTCTGAAGAGCCATGTCCCTAATGGAGCACAGCTGCAGAAGGCACAGACTGTGCAACACTGATGAGCAAGATTCACAAGCAGGAAGAACTAAAGCCTAAGCCAGGTGAGAACCTGTGGGCTCCAGCTGATTCATGCTGCCACCTGAAAAAAGACAAGTTTCGCCAAATAAGACTGTCTTGTTTCACTGGCTCCATGAGCTCGGGAGGACTGGCCAGGTCAGTAAAACAGCATGGAGGCTTGTAGTGAGATTGCAGGACTGGAAGGAAGAATTTCAGGGATCTCACCACAGCCCTGGTCCAGTCATAACCTCTGAGCCTCAGCTTAGTTATTTGGAAAATCAGTATAAGAGTGATTTACATTTGCCAGAGCACACTGTGCAACTTCAATGCTTATGAAGTGTTTTGAGGTTCTGAATAAGAGACAGAGCAGTATCTTGATGTTGTCTAGCAAGTAACGAGCATTACATATCCTGCAGAATGGAACATTTTTGGACAGCACAGCTGCTACAATCATTAAAGTGTAAAAACTATCACATGCAAGAGACAAGACACAGACATCTCAAAGAGAAAATCTATTGTAGTACGTTAAACAAATGTATTTTCTCTCCAGCTATCTTCCATAGCATAATAAGTTGGAACTTCCTTAAATATGAGAACTTTTTTTTTTAAAGTCTCCCTTCATTTCTCTTCACTCCCTTCCCCCTCTGCCTTTTTTCTTTGTGGGTTTAAAAAAATTAAAAAAAAAAATTAAAGAGTAAGCCAAGAGATTCACAATCACCAAAGCCTGCAGAACATACAGTGAATTTTGGCAGGACATGCATGTTTATCCTTTTCATATGCTGTTTAAATTATTTTTATAAACAAGTCATTATCTTGCATAGCCACTGCTTGGTCCCTTTCATGTCAAAGATGTTTGATGTTACAATAATTAAGCAAAAAGGTCTCCATGCTTGAAATGCTGTCTCAGGATGACAGTTTGTGGGCAAGAGAGGCTGCTGATTTTCCAAAATGAAGGGTTTCTTTGCCAACCTTCATCATTTATGTTGAGCACCTGGATTCTGTACTTGTGGATCAAATCTTTGATATTAAAACATGAATTTCAAACCAGGCTTAAATTTTAGACCTATCCTCCTACCATTTTGCATCAAAATTCTGCACACATGTCAAGGCTTGCAGAGAAGCCTCTACCTGCTTGCACACAAATATTTTGAAGAACCAGGCTTGGCATCATTATGAAGTTTCAAGTACATTTAAAGTGTGTATAAGGCCTCCTCCTGCACCACACCACCAGTGTGGCCAAAAAAAAGTGGAGAAATGTGAAGCCCATGGTAACTAACATAGGATATGCCTCCTCCTTTTTTTCCTGCAGAGCATCTGGCAATTAAAGACTGCTGCCTCTACCTCTGTTCATTTAAATTTGAACAGAGGGAGCTTGCACCTCTGTGCCATGAGGAATTAAAGCTCTGACCACTTCTTTAATCCCTGATAAAGAACCTTTATCCAGATATTTTAAAGCAGTTTGAAAAACAGGGAAGTTATGCTGCAGCAAGTGTTCATGTTCAAACAACTTTGTATTATTACAGAGTTCACAAAGGCAGAGGCAGACAAGTCTTTTGCATCTTGTACATATTAGTTACAGTTAAACCTTATCTTCCAACTTATTTGGATAATTTGATTCCCTGTAAAAAGACTAGAATTGACTGCTAAGAGCTTTACTCTTCTGGATTTCTCTCTCAAATGGTCTGGAAAGCCCAAGAGAGACAAGGATGCAAGAAGGCACATCTGTTTCACTCCATAGCTGTCGACCCTTTCCTCCCTCCAAAACCTCTTGGCTTATGTGTGCAACTATCAGACCCTGCTCATAAGCTCTAATCTGTTCTCATTTTTAAGTGCTCTTTGTTGCCTGGTGTGGAGCTTTACACTTGTGCTTCAATAGACATTATGTCACCCTTTAGCCCTTGTACAAACAGAGTGTCTAATACCTTGACCATATACACCACGCAAACGTGATGTGGTGAGCGACAAGATAAGAGAGCTGCAGCACTACACTTCAACATAAACATCTCTGTGCATGCTTTAAACATGGCACATTTTACAGCCTGCACTTGATAAAAGAAACTGTAGCTCTCCATTTGACAAGATTTTGGGTTGAACAAATATATATAAAAGAGTGCTTCAAACAGCCAATTCATACATTTCTCCCACTGCAAACAACCATTAACAGACATGGAATAACACATCTTTGGAATACTGTTTGAAAATACTCTCTCATTTACTATCAGGAAATTTGACTCTTCAGAACAAGTGTTAACACTGTCTTGATTAATTTGTAAAGCTATTCGAGCCATGAAGTACATCTGCGCATTCAGTATATTTCCAATACTGTGCTTCTGTTTTCACTTTCAAAATGTTTTTATTTACACACTAATATTTGACCTATGAATGTTCCAAGTTTATATGGAGCCAGCTGTTCTAAGTTCTGGTTATACTGAGCATTCGTGCAAAACATCAGGTGATATCATTGGATATTTTTAAGGGGAAAGTTCACAGGAAAGCAGTTATGTATTCTTGTGATTAACACCACATTGGATCAAAACAGTCATGTCTAGCTCTCTGAAAAATACAGCTACTGTTTTAGTTAGCAGAACACTTCGGCTCTGTCTACATTATCCTTTTTTGCCAAAAGTTCCCACTGTTGCTACCACTGATTCAATTCTGTCATTGTGCTATGATGAACACTGCTACATAAAATAAAAAGAGCTGAAAGCAATGCTGTCAAAATCTTTGTGCCCTTAACAACAAAAAAAATTCATCTCATTATATCACCAAAAAAAAAAAACGAACCAACCCAAAACCCAAACAAAAAAATCCATTCCAAAACTCTGCCCAACACTACAAGACTGTTTCTTAAGTAACTGAAAGTTCAGGAAATGCCAGCCCCAATCCACTGCAGGTTTTCGGAATCAAAGTCCATTGCGAGGTATTAAACATCCCTGCAATCCCACAGGGACTCAGCTTCTTTAATTAAGCTTTGTTCTCCTGCAGCAGCTGCAGCCCCATGCCCTCCCCAAAGCCACTGTGTGGGAGCAAAGCACCAGACCACTTAGTGTGCTGCTGCAAGTCCAGCCACGCCTGCTGCAAGTGCTGCAGCTCTGCAGAAGGCACCACTCCTCATCCTCTGCCAGCCACAACTGAAAAAAAGATGGAAAGAAACTACTCACTGAATGTTTTTCAGGCATGTCTCCTCACCCTCAGCATATCAAGGCTACAGAATCCCAGTCCCGAGTGTCCCCTCAATTCCCACTTAGAATTCCAGGCAGTTTGGGCTGGAATGGATCTTCAAAAGTCATCCAGACCAACCCCTGCCATGGGCAGGAACACTGTGCGGTAAGATAGATTGCTCAAAGCCCCACCCAATCTGACTTTGAATAGCTCCAAGGATGGGGCATCCACAGCTCCTCTGGGAAAACCTGTTTTAGTGTCTCACGATTTCTGTTTGAAAAAATTCTGCCTTATATCCAATCTAAACCTGCCCTCCTTGAGTTTAAAACTGTTTCCCCATCGAACAGAGAATCTAGGTGTGACCCAACACCAGGATCCAAGAATCAGGTGGGCAGAAGACAGCTTTCCAGTCCTTAACCTCCATCTCCCAGGCTCTGAGGTCCGATACTTGCTATAACAAATGGGAATCTCACCCATGAGCCATTTTTCCATATAGACAATAGTGCTTGTTCTTTGCTTCACACTGCTATATAAATGGTCAAATGGAAATGTTAAATGATTAGTAGGTGGGCTGTACCTTACAGCATAGCTGTGCATCTGCTGGGATACAGCAGAAACACACAATGGGACTGTTTACATCCCAAGTAAATCATACCTTCCTCTAACCCCCCACAAGTTAGCAATGAGGCAAGATGACCTAAAAAGAATTGTGACTCCATGGCATGGAAAGTCTAAACACCACCTTCCTTCCTCCTAAATCACAAACACTGCTTAGAAGTTTATATTTAAAACTACAAGAGAGAGTGTAACCACTGCAATGCACGGGGCTAGACCCAGCAAGGATCCACAGCTCCTTGGCAGAGGTACAAGTCTGCAGCAAGCAGTCCCAGCAGGAGCTCAGAACAAGACATCCATGACAGCTGCCCAAGTGATTTTCTGCTAAAGCCATGTTGAGCTGGAAGAAAACTGCCTAAAGAAAACCTTTTTATAAGACGTGGTTTAGGTTCAATTTTTTTGTGAGGGAAAGAACTAGGAAGTTCTGCTGTTATTTTTACAAAAAATTTTAAAAAAACAACCAAACAAAAAAAAAAAACAACCCAGTCCCACACCTGGGTTTCTAATTCAAAATGCAAATTTTCATTTATTTACAGATTAAAAATTTGTCTTGAAGTAGCCAAGACTGGTTTGGCAATACTAGCTTTTTACAATTACAATAAATTGCTGTTGTTGTTGTTGTTGCTGGAAGAAAAATTTGTGTGAAATGTTGAAGTCTAAGACTGTAAATTTTCAAGCTCTGAAAAGCTTTCACAAGACAGAGAATAATCCTACTAATGTCACACTGTCTGGTCCCAGTAGCTTAGTCCAGATGACAGTCAGACTTGGATAAATTGCTTACATGAACATGACCCTCCGCTCATTTCAAGAATATAGGTTTTGAAGAGCAGCATTTCCAGGAGCCACACATCTTCAAGGGCACCTAGCCAAAGGCAGAAGGATGACTACAGTCCCTCAAACTCCAAGCCCAGAGGAGTGGAGGACTTCTAAAAGACCGTTTTCCCTTCCTTTAATCATGTTGTCAAGCAGCTTCACACTAGCAGGCTTCAAGGAGATCACATAAATGAAGATCTTGAGCTGCATTAGTTGAACAGCAAATATAAGGCTGCTCTTTGGCACTTGGGAATCTGTCTTGGCATCAAAGCCCACTATACAAGGCTTGGCAGAAGTCAGTAAACTCATTCCCATCATCAGCTTCATGATTTCTAATACTGGCCTGCTCTGGACACACGTGGAGGACGCTGCTCACATGCCGAGCAAGTGAGGCTGTACACAGCCAGCTGGCAGCACAGCCAGATCTGCAGCATCACACACTCCAGTTATTCCCTCTGAGTAGACGTCTTGACCTTTACAACACGTGGCCAAGAGTATAAACAGATGGGATGACAGTATGAATGGTACGGTCCCATCAATACAATCACACGACCTCCCTGATACATCTTGGTTGCCTAATTTCCTATCTCCCAACAGCAAGCATGGTACTGGGAAAAAGACAGGTGGGCTGATCAAAATCCTTCAGATGAAAAAATTCACCTGCTTTAGAAACACGTGTAAGGATGTCAGAGCACTGCTTCCCTCCTGTGAAAAGCTGTGCAGAACAAAGGCATATTGCTTGCACCTAAGGTTCTGTGGATTTTTGCAAGATCATTCCTAGAAGGAAATCTGGTAGGTGACCACTGCCAAAAAGATGAAAAGCCTGTTTGTAAGACATCACATCCATAACGTGCTGCTTTATAGGCAAGGAGAGAGAGAAAGAGAGAGAGGATTTGTACAAGTCTTATATTTACCTCCAAGCAAATTCCTTGCACTGGAAGGGGGGACCCCCGCTACAGCAGACACTTGAAGTCTTGCAGGGAAGATGGGGATTGCTTTGAATTTGGGGATTCACAAATAGAAGAGGCTTTTCACCACAACCCCAATTCAAATAGTGCTGAAGCTTCAGTACTGACTGCAGGACTGCCTGGCAAAAGTAGCTTCCCCTCAACCTTTTGCATGAAGCCCTCCAAAGAGACCCGTGGGTCCTATGATAACAGGGAAAACCTTCTCTCCAAAAGCAGAGATACAGTGAATCAGCGCTGTTAGTCTGCTACAAAAAGCCACAATGCTGAATAGTCAGGTACCACACCCCAAAGCATACCTTTCATGATCCTTATCTCTGGCGGGTTTGATGGGTTCAGACTTTCCCTGCACAGCTATCAACAGACCCAGATCTGGGTCACGGCAGAAACTCAGTCTGCCACTGAATTCCTTGGGTTTGATTGTAGGAAGTGCATGGCTGTTTTTCCTCTCAGTGTGGATGCCATGATAGGAAGACACGGGTGAAGACCATGTTCTGACACAGGATTGCTTCACAGCACCTTTCATGACACAAAAATAATTCTGGATGCAGTTAAAGTAGCAAAGTCTTTGAGAGTCTTGTTTTCTGCTGCTTCACACAGCATGCACTACTCTGAAGACACCAGCTGGTGAAACAGAGGATGGAGTGCAGATCCCCTTCACATCAGCACTGATGTGCCTGAGAACACTGGATTCAAGCTGTCAATCCAGCATCCCTGCCTCAAGAGGGATCTCCATACTAACCCTGGGCTGCTCTGCCAAGAGGAGATAACCTTATCTCGTGCCATGAGGAAGGTACATTTTCCAGATAGGAAACATTAATAGATGCTATTCTCCCAACAGTACTGTGTCAAGACACGCCACCCATTTATATCAAGGCTGCTCCTACAAGAAGAGCTGAACAGTTTCACAAAAACGCCTGCTGGCCCACAATGCACTCCCCCACCCCAGCCCCATAACTCTGCTGTACAGCCATTTCCACAGCACAGAAGTTTGGTACCCTGCTTCGTCAGTGAATCCATGCAGATGTTTCCATCTCTGCTAGCTATCCAGACTTCCTATGTGGGAAATGAAAAGAAACAGACACTTGTCAGATGCCTCATCCTAATGAAAATATCCAAAATAGACACTTCTAGGATCATCTTCCAAAAAAGATACCAGATTTACCAAGGACAGGTTATGTTTTCTGTCAAATTATTTTTTGGTATTTAACCTGATAGATTAAATTTATTATCTAAGTTATCTGAACTGGTTTCTATCTTGTGTGATTTTGCTTGTAATGGGAACAAAAAATTATTTCTCCTCCCTGATATTGCTCTCCAGGTGCTTTATAAAACTAAGTGCTAAGCACCTCCTGGAAACCCTGGACACACCAAGCTCCCCTATAATCAGCCCCTCTGGGAATCATTGCCCACACCCTGCAAGCCCATACTACGATACAGACATCACCAGGTAAGCAAGACAAATCCCAGACTCCCCATTTCAAAGACTGATATTTCTTGTTCTCCCTGTAATACAGCAACTCCCTGTGTCTGAAGAACCTCCACACCTCTGTGACCTTCCTTTTTCACTTAAAAAAACTGCCGAAACAAAATAGAAACCATCTCCAAGAACACCATACTTTTAAGACTGGTATAAACCTGCACTGCCCGAATAATCCGAGACCTCACCACAGTCCCTCAGCTTTTCAAGACCTTTGCAAAGAGGACTCATACTCTGAGCACATATGGAAACATAGCCTTCTCCAGACAGAAAACACATCTGCGGTGTCCCCAGACTGAAGGATGTAAGTTGGTCAGGAAGGGCTGGAGCCCTGCATGTTTTAAATCAGCAGTGACTCCAAGCTAGTGACTCTTT
The DNA here is from genome assembly GCA_013397075.1 of Rhabdornis inornatus. Classification (NCBI taxonomy): domain Eukaryota; kingdom Metazoa; phylum Chordata; class Aves; order Passeriformes; family Rhabdornithidae; genus Rhabdornis; species Rhabdornis inornatus. The sequence continues at coordinate 385,419 of VWZS01005593.1, forward strand.
TTGGGCTACAGGGCTGGAAAAAGTAAACGCACTTTTATAAGAACATCAACACCTGCAAACTTTCATGATAAAGTTAAGACTCCTCTGCACAGCTGACCTAGATGATGGCTTTCCAGCACAATGAGATGCATCAAACTTTTGTCTGGCTCTGAGCTGCAGCAGAAGCAGCATCAGCACCTGAAGGCGGGTCACCCATGCTGACTTGATACCCACACAGTCACATGCACCTGCATTCCCAGGCAATACCATACACCCCTGACTCAGCAAGAGTCCCTCACATCTCTTTGGTAGTTGCCTGTTCAATAATTGAAAGTGAAGTCTTTAAGGTTGGACACAAAGTTCTTCAGAAGTCAGTTTCAACTGAACAGAAGTGACTGTATGTATGACCACAAGCAGAAAGCCCCAACTAAAATAATTCTGGCAATGTCTACTCATAAGCAGACTCCAGCTGTGAGTTTTCAGGGTTGTTTGACATGTGCTTCATTGGAATAGTCAGTGAGCTTGAAATCAAGAATTCTTCCCTTTCTGCTGTGATCCCACCATCTTTTGCTGCATTTCTGACTTCATCTAATAAGCTGCTTTGACAGATCACAAGCTGGCTTTCTCCCATCAAACCTTATTGGAATATAACCTTAGGCTTCATCTAGTTTTCTGACCTGAATTGCTGTTAAATGGAAAAGTAAAAGTCAATACACAGGTGAAAGACCCCAAAAAATCCCTGGTATGTCAGAGAAGCCACAGAAAACAGCCTAACAGCTGTTCAGTCCCAGCCCATCGATTTGTCAACACTCTGGTAACAAACAATCACATTAAATGACATTACAGTTTATGACTCGGGATTTGGAAGTTGATGAGAAATTTCTACAGTTGATTCATGCTTCCTGAGACACGTAACTAGCATTTCAATTGCACTATTTTACTACATTACATGAATAATTTTCCTTGTTGTTACATAAGTGTCTGGATCCAAATTATCAGAACTGATTTGAATCATATGAGTGGAAGGTCTACCATCTAATACTCTCCTGGTGCTTTATAAAGAGCTAATTACCTTCTGTAACACCACATGCTCACACTTATCCCTGAAATCAGCTCTTTTGGGAGCTGCCTAGCCCCTTGCAGGCACCTTGTTTCACATCCCTCAAGTAAAATGTGCCACGGGGATTGCTTACAGACAGCCAGCACACTTGTTAAATTCACAGCTACAAGTACAGGTCCTGAAAGTCCCCAAGGCAAAGAACAGAGACAGCAGCAGCAGCTCTGTGTATTCAAAGGACAGAGAGGCTTGGGGAGGCTGGGAGGGAAGAAAAACAGAGGCAGGTGCCCTTTGGACTTGGAACCTGTACAGTATTTCCCCGATCTCAGCTTCTGAGCTGAGACTGCACTGATTTCATTGATGGACAGTTTCAGGATGTCTCAAATGCATCCAAGCTCTGAGATGGCAGCACCACCTAAACATCCCCGAGCTGACTTCAAACAAGACAGCTGAGACCCTGACAGGTACACACCTGCAGTACGAGGAGGCAACAGGGCTCCACGCTCCTGGGAGGTCTGAGCACCTAAGGCAGCTCAGCTGTACCCATACCAGTTGTGGATGCCTCAGTTTCAATGTAGACAAATCCTTCGACAACTGTTTGCAACTCTTCTGACCTACTATGTGATTTCCATCAGGTACAAAAATTAACCAGCTCTTGTTCTAAGTGCACACAGCATGGTACAAAGCTATTGAACACCTGTACCAGCACTGGGAGATCTGAGAAATTTCCTGCTGCAGTGAAATATCCCTGCTCCAAACGAGTAAACACACAAGTGGGGTTTGGTTGGTTTATTTTGTTTTTTTTTTTAAAAACAAGACAAGTTGTTGTCGTTCTGGCACACAGCTCTGGCAGCACAAGTAAAAAGACAAAGTTTTCAGCTGACCGGCTAAGACAGTTGAGCTTCACAGGAATTCCCCAAAAAAAGGAACTGTAATTTGCCAACTGAAATATTTTCATTCGCCACATTAGGCTGAATCTAATTACACTTTTCCTTACAATTTCATAGTACTAAGAGCTCCTTTAAGCAAAAAAGCTCAATGACTTTCCCACTGCAATGCCCACCCCCAGAGCCCTTCACATCGCTGACAGGATGATTTGTTTGAAGAGCATGTTGACGTCTAACAGAACTTAATTCAAGATTTCCACATGACACAGATTTTTATCATGTTCCCGTGCTCAGTCACCAGAATAACCTACACAGAGTCGCATATTCACCACCACACTAACTCTGGTCTCTTAAAATAAAAACAAAAAAAAAAATTGAAGGAGAAGACGAGGACACAGTGAAACAGCATGGCTGTACTTTGTTCAAGCCCAAAAGGCATCTCTGCGCTGCTGAACATTGCCTAGAGTGAGTGCAACCTGTACTCTGGCATGACCCCAGCTCTGCTGCCCAAGAAGCAGAGGAAGGTGTGTTTAATTCTGAACTACAGGCTCTGACCACTACCATCAGAACAAGCACTACTCAAAAAAATAATTATTCTTTTTTTCTTCCTTCCTCTCACGTGCCCGCCCCCAAAGGTTTTGCATGCTGGGGTATATTCTTTTTTTACTGTTTGCGAGAAGTTTTGCCATTTCCCGAAGTGACCTGTCCTCCTGGCCGAAACCCGCGCAGCCCGAGGTGGGTCCCAGCCGGCAAAGCCCCGACCCCGTCGCGCTCCACCGGGGAGCGGCCGCCCGTCCGCACTGCCGGGGCCAGGGGTGTCCGCTGACGGGCAGCGCAGGACTCGCAGGACTCGCTCCCTCGTGCCCTCACTCACCCAGGTTGACGAAGCTCATGACCATGTCGGCGTCGTTGAGGAAGGCGCTGTCCTGCGGGCTGGGCAGCGGCGGGGCAGGGGTCGGCGGGAGGCCCCCGCGCTCCGCGCCCGCGCCGCCCTCCGCGCCCTCGGCCAGGGAGTGGTAGAGGTCCAGCATGAAGCGCGGTGCCGCCGTCAGCCGTCCCGGCGGCGGGGCCGGCGGCTCCCGCGGCAGCGGCCGGGGGCGGTGGGGCAGCCCCAGCACCGAGAGGATCTCCCGCTGCATCTCCCGCTTCTCGTGCGACTTCAGCCGCCTGTAGAGGAAGCCCGAGGCGGCGGCGGGCGGCGGCGGCTCCCCGCCCTGGGCGGGCAGCGCGGGCTCGGCGGGGCGGCAGGCGCCGCTCAGCAGCGCCCAGCAGCAGCACAGCCAGGCCAGCCGGCGCGGCATGGCGCTCG